>CM044016.1:12476522-12886522 GCA_024085815.1 Flaveria linearis | reverse complement strand
CTTCCCTGGTCTTCCAAAATCAACCTCTTTTACATCCCTAAAACTGAAAAGAACTCGAAACTTCATCGTTCGTATGAATCATCTTCCAGTGCTTCCTCTGATAATTTATCTGTCAAACGGAAAGTTAATCCCAAACACATGAAGTTGGTCAACTCTCCTTCCTCGGTACATTTTCCATTGTCGTCTACTTGTTCTTCTAGCACATCTCCTGCTAGCTCTATTGATGGATGGCTCTCAGAATCTTTATCTTCAACTACTATAACCCACCAAAATACCATACCAGTATTAGATTTTCAGACTGTGGAAAGTAAGTTTATTATTCAAAATGCCACAAGATCCTCAACAGGACTGGCCCTTTTTCTGGTGGATTGAAAAGAAAAATAAAAGCTTCACGTCTTCGTATGCCATCACCAAAGATCGGATTCTTCGATGAGGTTATTGATTAGTCTCTTTTGGGTTTTTTTCAATAGAGCTGGCAATCTCCTTTTGGGTTGTGTTTTACAACATCAACGGGTAAAAAAGATAATCTTAAACACGTCAATATGGTCCAAGTGTATTTTTAAATTTTAATGATTATCCTTTTAACCAATTTATTAAAAAAGGTTGCCCAAAGTTACCCAAAAACCTTTCGACCCATCTATCTTTCCATATGTCTGATTTATCTAACGAACACTATGCTAACTTACAATTACCTTTTGTTGTTATATGTGTACACACAGAGCCGATCTTTAGCCGAAGCATGCAAGACCATTTTGGGGGACAGAGTCATCTGCCAAACGAAATTGAATTAAACAATTCGTATCATCTAATCACTTTCCTTATGTTTCCACCTCGAATTGCTTAAAAGTTGGTTCAAGTAGTAGCAATTAAAGCCCACATCTAAAGAGATCCTAAAGCTAAATCTAGATGGAGAAGGCCGAAAGATGATGGTCGTTCATTTCAAGCGGAGAAGAGAATGTTTGTAGTTATGAAGAACAAATATATGGTTTAAATAAACAGTTGGAGGCTATTGATCTTGAGAGGGATGTGTTAGAAGTCAAAGGTCACTATTCTGTTCATGCAACTGCTAGTGAGCCTACTATACCTTGCTCAAGAACTCCTTTGGCTAAAAAGAATTTGGTAAGTAAATCTTTGTTGTGTTTCAAACCATAATGTGTTTCATTTGATGCTTTCAATTGTATGTACGAAAAGAAAATATTGGAGTTGCTAAATTATTTTAGTTTTAACCGGTTCTATGTTTGGCCAATGGTTCCGAATGGGTGAAGGATTGATACAATGGGTGATGATGATGTAGTGGCCCTGATGATGATGTAGAAGATGACTACATATATAGGTGACGGTGGTGTCAATGGTGCTTGGACGTACTTTTCATCGGAGTCGAAAATGTAAACCGAGTGAGAGGTAGAAGACATAGCTATGACAACACAATATTCATGTTTAATCTACACGAGTCCTACTAGATGCAGATGCAATGCACATAATCCTGTTATGTGTCCTACAGTTATAGTCTAAGGCCATTAATGCTACCTAATTTGTTATAACCAATGGCTGTGATACCAATGTGTTACACCCCGCCCAAGGCGGAAATCGCATGGTGTCACTGTCATGCTTTCCATAGCCTTTGCTTATATCGAATGACTCCAAAAGACATATTAACAAAAGCTTTTAAATGATTACATGAGTCAAGTTTCAAATCGTTTCCTAAAAACATGTTCCAAATTGTTTCACAAAATACTCTTTTACAAATTGTTTCGCAAATGACATGAGTTTTGGGACTATGGCCTAAATCGTGTTGGCTATAAAGAGAAACTCCAAAAATGCTCCTATATACGTGCGACTCCATAGGTGTTTCATGCACTTTAATTTCCTGAGAATACATGATTAAAGAACTAATTAAATGATGAGTTCATATGTTTAATAGAATCAAATAATAAAAATATAATGTTACGGAATGACGAGCATTTTTAAATACATAATATTGTTTATTAAAACAATACATCCAACATTACCGTTACCATGAGTTCCTATTACCAAACTTGACTATTTCAAATATGGCCCCTGCCAATGTTATGACGCAAAACATTGAAATGAGATGGATAATAATGCGCCCGATTTGACCTCCAATAGATCGATTCCTAATTCCCACGTCTATCAACAGTTAATGATTATAGTAATAAAGGGGACTTAAGTGTGTTAATGAATTCTACTCTTGTAATGTTTGTTTCATGTTAACACTCGCATCCAAATATGATTTATAGCATGTTTTTCCCCTGAATTTTAAAAAGCAAAACCACTTAAAAAAGGAGCCATGAGACTCACCTGATGAGCAACAACAAAACAGAGTAATAACAAGTAACAAAGTCTGTGTACGAGAGTCAACCTACTTGTGCCCTAATAACATGACACTTTAGGGTCCATGTAAAGATTCTAATGTGCAAGTTGGATGTGTGATCAATTCACCCAACTGGACTCAATAATTCAAAAGTTTTGACCCGAAGACCGTTGATATTTAAATCAAAATGTCATAAGGTTTACTAAACAAAAATATACAATCTTTTAACATATAATACTTATAACGAATATAACCGATTATTATGATATTACTCTTACTTGTGTTCAAGGTCTTTAGATATTCACAATTATCTTGTATTTCTAGTTTTAACGTAACTTGTTTCTTTTACTTAATATCACCAAGTAACCATGGTAATCACCAACAAAAGCTTGAAGAAAAACTTGAAGAAAAACTTGTAACTACTAAATGTATAAGAAGCGTTTTGAAGAGAAGCCAAGTATTTTTAAAGAAATGTTAGTCTTCTTTCATGAAGAGTAAGAATGATTAAAAGAGTAAATTCAAAGAGTAAGAATGATCACTAAACACAAGCAAGGAGAAGGGTGAAATAATAAGATGAAATCTGAAAGGCTCTTGAACCCCACCTGGTAAACTTTGAATCATCCTTGTATGCTTAAATTCTTGAGCAGTAGTTATAAAAATAGACTTGATTGTGTATGTGAATAAATGTTATACCTACGCTAAATGAACTACTTTAATGTCTAGAATTGTAGAGTTCATCATCAACTTTCGTGAGGTCGGGTCATCTTGTGTATCACATGGTAATTTCTAAAAGTTATAGTTGTAAAATGTGATGCTAATGGACTTTTCTATTCACAAGACAACCTAATTTATAAAGGGAAATTGGATTTAAATAATACCAACTATCAACAATTGACCGCTGGCAGGCCCAACTATGAACTTGACATCTGGTAGGACTAACTATGCAACTTACGAGTTATAGTGGGTCGTCGTTAGTTTGAGACTAACGACGTTAATGAATGGTGACGTGGCAGTCTACATGGAAGCTGACGTGTTAAGTCAGCTGCTTGCGTGGAAATGAAAGGGGTATATAACCCCCCCACCCTCTCCTTTTCCCCATTTCTTTCGATTACCAAGCCCTAAATTCCAAACGAAGAACTAGGGTTGTAGTCGATTGAACCATGGGCGATGAAGATATTTCGGTGGTATTCCATTACGGTGGTCAGATTGAGTTTATCGACAATAGATTCAGGTATGTTGGAGGCAATGTGTCACGTTTAAGGTTAGACATTGATAGGTTTTCTTACATTGAGTTAGTAGATTGTGTGTGGGAGCTTGATTTTTACAAAAACAAGGAGTATGATCTTTATGCTGTTACTCCCACTTCCCCCTATAAGTCAGTTGGCAGAAAATTATGTGGGTTGAAGTTATTAAAGAATGACAGTGATGTTGCAGAGGTTGTTAAGATGTTTCAAAGCAACAAACTTGTTGAAATTGTGATGTTTGTACACGTTGGTCCTGAAATTATGATGTTATCATCAAGCAATAACACCAGCAGCATTCAATCTCCCTTAAAGGCCCTTTCTGAGCCCATTAAATACCCAACCCATCCCAATTCAGAGCCCACTTTATGCCAAGCCCAGCCCAATTCCCCTTCTGTGTTACAGACATCACCCTTAATACCTAGATTCTCAAACTTACTGCTAGAAAGCAATGTCTCCCTCTCATTAGACCTCAGTCACCTATCACAATTGAGTCACCAAGTTTTTATAAGGCTACTTACACCAAATCTACTGCAAGAAGAGTAATTCAGTCTTCAGAAGAGGTGTCTCATGTCAGTTTGGATCAAGATTTTGATGATGTTGAAGAGGAGGTAGATGAAGAGGACGATGTTGAAGTGGAGGATGTTGAAGAGGAGGAAGATACTGAAGGAGGTTCAAGTGGATCAGGAAGTGATGATACTGTTGAGGATGAGACATATAAAATTGATCTGAATGAGCTAGATGAGTCTGATGATGAAGAATTAAGAGCATGTATTACTTTGTCACAGAAATTTAATAGTAAAGCTGCTACTTCCAAAAAACAGTTACTTGAGAGGTTAATTAAGGAAACTGGAACTGGTGGAGAGAGTGTATTGGGAAGTCAAGAAAAGACTTACATTGAAGGTGAAAGTAGCTATGAAGAGTCTGATGGTGATGTACACAGTCCAGGGACAGTGAGGATGATAACATCCGAGGCAAGAAGTACATAGAGACTATTCCTGTCATTGATCACAACACAGATTTTACTAAATATCAATGGGTTGTTGGCACAAGGTTTGGTACTAGGGAAGATTTCAAAAGAGCTATCCAAAGGTATGCAGTAATCAATGGAAGAAACTTACATATAACAACAAGCAACAAAAAAAGGAGAGGCCAAGTGGGTTTTCAGTGTGTTGATACTGTCAAAGAAATATGATTAAGAATAGACAGTTGACCCAACATTTCATTTCAAGTGAGTTTCTGCCTATGTTTAAAGCTAAACCAAACTGGTCCGCTAAAGAAATACAGTCTGCTGTAAAGGAGAAGTATAAAGTGTTCATAAGCAAGTGGTTGGCTTACAAATCAAAGGCCTGTGCTCATAAGAAACTTCATGGTTCAATGAAGGAATATTATGGTAAACTTGGGTCATATATTGCAGCCTTGAAGGAAGCTAACCCAACATCCACATTTGTGTTAGTTACTGCTCCAGCAAGCGAGGAATGGATTCTGATGTCGATAGTTTTTTTAGATTATTTGTTTGCTTTGATGGGGTCAAGAAAGGGTTCATGGCTGGTTGTAGGAAGTTGTTATGTCTAGATGGACGTTTTCTCAAAACATTTCTAGGGGGTATGTTGTTGGCAGCAATTGGAAGGGATCCAAATGATTAAATGTACCCTGTAGCATGGGCAGTGGTAGAAGGTGAAAACAATGACAGTTGGAATTAGTTCATGAATGAACATTATAAGTGTTTAGGAGTTACAGATGGTGGTAAAGATTGGACCTTGATGTCAGATCAGTAAAAGGTATGTTCATGTCCCACTTTATTATTAACACAGATCAGCAAAAGGTATGTTTATTGATGTTGTTCTAACATTTTTTTAATATAACAGGGTCTATTGAATGCTGTTAATTTCGTATGGTTCAATGCTGAGATCAGAAACTGTGCTAGGCACATTTATGCCAACTGGCATAAGCAGTTCAAAGGTGATGAATTGAAGGAGGTTTTCTGGAAGGCATGCAGATCATATAACCTAGCAGACTACAATGATGCTATGAAGAAGATGTCAGAGTTATCAGCTGATGCAGTAGAAGAGTTGAAAAAATAGATTCCAAAAGCCTTTACTAGATGCTTTCTGAACAACCATACAAAGTGTGATGTGGTAGTCAATAATATGGCTGAAACCTTCAATGGTTACATTGTCAATGCAAGATCCAAGCACATTATACATATGTTGGAGGATATAAGGTTTCAGTCATGTGTAGGCTAACAAAAATGCATGCTTCAATGGTTGATAAGAATCTCACTGTTTGCCCAAGGATACAGGTGAAACTAGATAATCAAAACTGTTGGGCACATAAGTATGAGGTTTTTGCATCTTCAAACAATGTTTTTCAAGTTAGAGACTACAATGAGGACCTTTCTGTTGATCTTGGGCTTAAAACTTTTACATGTAAGATGTGGGACTTATCAGGCATACCTTGCAAGCGTGTTTATGCAGTTGCAGGTTTTTTGGGGAAGTCAGCTGAGGAGTTTGTGCATGAATGTTATCACAAAGAACAGTACATGAAGGCATACGAGTATACTATTCCACTATTGCCAAGTGAAAGATATTGGCCTGTTGTTGTTGCTCCCTTGAATCCACCACCTATCAAGGCTCAGCCAGGAAGACCTAAGAAAACAGGAAAAGGGACCCACATGAGGATCCTAAAAACAAGGTACTTTAATAGTCTATATAATTGTATTTTGTATAATTCTTTAATAGCCAATATAATTGTTTACCTTGTTTTTGTAACATTTCCAGGGAAGCTTACAAAACATGGGATTCAAATGAAATGCAGCCATTGTAAAAGCACTGAGCATAACATTAGGAAGTGTCCAGAAAAAGCTAAAGGAACTCCTAAGGTTACTGCTCAATCTAGTTCAAGGGGGAGAGGAAGGCCAAGGGGGAGTGCAAGGGGGAGGGCAAGGATAGACACAAGCCAGTCATTACCAACTCAAGAAACTCAGGCAGGATCTACCCAAACTACCCAGGACCAATCTCAATTAAACCAACAGACTGTTAGGTCCAAAAGACAGAGAGGGAGAGAAGGATTAGCCAAGCAAGTAGATGCAGGGGTAGGGGTAGGGGTAGGAGAGAAGGGTTTAAAGGTTTAGTGCAGATTCTTGGTTCATTTGGTTCATATGGTTCATATGTTTAGTACATATTCTAGTTGACCTGTTTAGTGCAATCAATCCAATAAACTGCATTACAAGCAAGTCATTACAATCCACTGCATTACAATCCATTAAACTGATAAATATTCATTACATTCCATTGGTATAGCAGAATACAATCATCACATAACTATACAAAAGACAAACATTCTATAACTTGAACATGATTTTTCCTTTGACAAATCTTCCTTCAATGAATTGCACTGAGCTTGCAACAGAGCCATCTGCAACTTCAAATCTTCAAACTTTCCTTCATCAACAACTTGGTCTTCATATCCCTCATTCTCATGTTTGTTCATGAACTTATCAAAATCTTCTTTCCACATGAAGAATTTGCAATCACTCCTCTACAAATCAATCAAAATGAAAAAAACCACAAATTTTTTTATTTGCAATCACTTGAGTAGGAATAAAGATAAACATACATACCGGCCATAATGCACAACTATAAAATTCATCACCAACCCGGGAAGATCTCCGACCGGCCACTCTACAAACAACAACAAGATCGTGATAATAATATAGGGTTCCTTCAAATCAAGCCTAAATATCTTCCTTTTAGGGTTTCTGATATTCGAGCTTGACGAAGTGGATGAATTGCTGTGATGCATTATGATCGATCGGGAGAATTTAGGGCTTGGTAATCGAACGAAATGGGGAAAAAGAGAGGGTGGGGGGGGGGTTATATACCCCTTTCATTTCCACGCAAGCAGCTGACTTAACACGTCAGCTTCCATGTAGACTGCCACGTCACCATTCATTAACGTCGTTAGTCTCAAACTAACGACGACCCATTATAACTCGTAAGTTGTATAGTTAGTACTACCAGATGTCAAGTTCATAGTTGGGCCTGCTAGCGGCCAAATGTTGATAGTTGGTATTATTTAAATCCAATTTCCCATTTATAAAGGATTTAAGTCTAGATGTATGACTTTAAATGCGAAGAAATATTAGGACCAGTATGAATATTGGCCTAAAATTTTTGCTGGTTTTCACAGGATGACTAGACCAAACACGCAATTGAATAAGGTTGATGGTAGAAAAACGGGTTATCTTCATAATTAATTTCACTATATAATATACTATCTTCAAACTAGTTTCAATATAAGAATAGTATATCTCTTAATAGTATATTCCTAAATTTTATATGATAAAAAATCAAACGCATATCATAGAATTTGAACCGTTAATCTTAAGGTAACACTGTTTATCGATTTGATGTCCACCTGGGCATATACAAATTATACTTGGTCAACAAATTATATAAACTACCAAAATCAAATTAGGAAAAATAATAATGGTGGTGGATGTGGAAACCATCAATGACAACGGTGCTAACGAAGCGACAGAGTTTTGCAAACCCACGGTGGAGTTTAGACGGTTATCACATCGATTCAAGGCACCTTTTAGTTTTGTATAATGGATTGTTGCAGTGACAATAATTTTTCTACAAGATCTATCAGCAAGGAACGGCATCAATCAAGAGCAATGTTTCCAAATGGAAATTACATAGAGAAGACAAATTGCATGTGGGTTTTTGACATTTACTTCAAGTTAGCAAGGTTATGCAGATTGAAAAGGAAAAGTATTTTTGGGTCATTAGATCTTTGGAGAAGAAATAGTGAAATGTTAGAAATTTTGATAAGCGAGGAGGATTTAGGGCTAGGTTTAAAGATTTAATAGATGAATGAGAGACGACGAGCATTGTGACATCCGGTAATTTTCCGTTACCAAAACTCCGTTAGTTCCGTTAAGTCTTGCGACACGTGTCGTGAGCACACACTAGTTGTTGTTTAACGTTGGTGACCTAATACTAATTAATAATGTTAATTTAATAATAATCTAATTGATTAGATGATTATTGTGTTATGCTTATGTGTTTACGCGATTTAAATGTTAACGGTAAATTTTATCGCGTAACGTGGAAACGCGTGTGTTAATTCGTATGTATGTTGTGTGTTTTTATAAAGATAAAATATAATTGTTAGTATTAGTTTACATAGTTATTAAGTGGTTAAAAACACTTTTAAAAAGGGGTTTAAAGCTTACTTTTTATAAAAATACTAAATACAAGGGTTAAAGGGGTAATTAGTAAAAATTAATTACACAAAATAACCCTAAACCTCCCACCCACACCCCTTGCGGCCATAACCCCCATTCCACACCCTCCCCACTTAGAAATTCAGCCAAGAACACACACATACAATTCAATTTTGGGCGATTTAAGTGATTGCAAGGTGTTCTACAAGTCCAATTGTTGATTTCTACTCATCTAAAGGTTAGTCCTATATGTTTTGCGAACTTTGATGTTCTTGAGGAACCCAAATCCAAAATTGATGATGATAATATGAAATTGATAGTGATTCCATGTTAGTATGATTGTATTGATGCTAGATTAGTTGTCAATTTCATGTTTTACTATGGATTTTGATGTTTTAGCCAAATTAGGTCAAACTAGGAACTTGATTTAGGGAAACTTCATGATTGATCAAATTGATGTTGTTTGATGATTGTATAATGTTAATTAGATAGTATGGATGTTAGATTACATTGATTTTGCAAGAAATTGATGAATTGGAAGCTTTGTTCATATGTTACTAATAATAGTAACTTTATTTTGCATGTAATGTTGAATTGTTAATGTATTGATGTTATAGATGTGTTTATGATGATAATTGGATGATAGATTGTAGCTATGAACATTGGTAATTCAAGATTACATGCTAGACTCCATGCCTTACTAAAGATAGTAACTTTTTAGATATGAATGA
Organism: Flaveria linearis; assembly: GCA_024085815.1. NCBI lineage: Eukaryota > Viridiplantae > Streptophyta > Magnoliopsida > Asterales > Asteraceae > Flaveria > Flaveria linearis. Next base: position 12,876,985 of record CM044016.1, on the reverse strand, counting down.
GGAATTATGTTAGTTTGATTTTGTTGATCATGTTTAGGGGTTACTATGAACTTGAAATAGTATATTATTGATGGATTATGTATACATTGGGTTTTAGTAGATTTTGGGATGTACTTTCGCAAAAGGGAAACTTTATTTTTAATGAACTTTGGATATGAAGGTTTGGACATGTTCTTAATGATAGGATCATGCTAGAGTGTTTATTGTGGATATCTAATGTGTTAGAATGTGTTATTGGAGTTGTATGAATGCTTAGTTGATCATGTGGGATTGATGTACTTTGATGATCATATATGGTATTGAATGATTGATTAGTAACTAGGACATCATGTTTGGGACTGGAAATCAATCATCTTGATGTATGTTGCATGTAATGGACATGGTGAATGTGTTGTGGTTGGTATGAATGATTAATTGGTAAATTATATGTTTTAGCCTGTATATGCTAACTCATGGTTATAGGTCATATGAGTAGGTTATGCATGGTTTGACCTTTATATGGTACACTAGTGTATTATGGATACACTGATATATGCTCATGTCTGTTTAAATGGTTTACAACACATAATGTCACCAATGGGTCAACTAGGTCACATGTATGTTGTCTTTATAAAACCTTGAATTCTTTGATTGTAGAGCACTTAGGGTTTCCTTGGGATTTCTATGTACATGTACTTATGTACTTGTGTGTTCTAGGTAACCTTTGAAGGTTGTCTTTCCACGTGTTCTTGTCAAGTTAAGCCTTAGATATCTATCACGCGTATCAGGTGAGTTCATGCCCCACTGTTTACTTAATCTGTTTTTGGGGGAGATAGCATACTGGTAACTCTACAAACGCTTTATGTATTTAAGTTGTGTATGATATTGATATAGTGCTGTTTACCATGATAAGTCCTCACACTTTTGAATTGTTAATATTGAATAGCGGGAAACTTGGGTAGTACTACTGGGTCTGACGAGCCCCACCTGTGTGATTCGAGGTCAACCGGGTGCAATTTGTCCTATGAGCATTTGTCACGACATGGTAAGTCATGGCAGGTGGCAAAAACTATCACAGTCAGCTTCAATTGCGAAATCACTATGAATTAATATTTTGTTGTTAATGGACTAGCTATCTGTTACAATACACATGCTTATATATATCACAACTGTTAAACTGTTTATGTTTAAACACAAACTCTTGAACTTACCAACCATTGTGTTGACATTTTAGTATGCTATTCTCAGGTCGATAACTCAGCTTGCCAATAGGAGCACTGCACGGGTCGAGCATGCATTCTGAGACTTAAACTATAAACATATTTACTTGTTTTTACATTTGGGTTTTCAAACATTTGGTTGGCGCGTGTTTTGCCATTTATGCATTTATATACTTTGGGTTTGTTTTATTTTGTAAAACGCTTCCGCATGGTTTTAAAGTTTGAACTCTGGTTTGGTTTATATTAAATATGGCATATAGAGTCGTTCCAAGTAACTATTGACTGTGATCCTGGTTTGTTCACACGCCTCGCGGTAAAACTCCGCACGTGGATTTTGAGGGTGTGACAGATTGGTATCAGAGCCATTGGTTATAGAGAACTAGGTTTCATACACACTAGACTATAACCGTACACAGTCTGTTAGTTACTTGTTCCTGATTTCTCTACTGTATACTCATTGGCATACACATCACATACTCTGCAGCATGGCATCATCGTCACGGGTTTTGGGAAAAAGACGTGCTCGTTCTGGATCCCCTCCACCTGTACCTCACCGAGTGTATGACTGGCCGCGACATCTTTACCCCCGTGGTGAGATAGGATGGGATCAACCATTTGTGCCACCTGAACGCGACCCTCCACGAGATTGGAGTTATTACCCGACTTGTATAGATCGTATGATTTGTAGAGAGCGTGTTCCAAAGCAGGCCACTGCTGGACCTAGGACTAGGTCAACAACTACCTCTGCGACACCCACCCTCCCATCTCTAGATGTACCCTTGAGCAAGCTGTGGCGGCATTGACCGCGACACTTGAGACCGAACGTCGACGAGTTGGAGTGCTCACTGACGAGAACTCAACACTTAAGAATGATATACTCCGACTATGGCTAAAGATGGCTATAATTGAGGAGCGGTTGTCGATGTCTATTCTAGGAAAGTTCAAAATGGCTGGTAGTGTGATGGATCTTACTGAGCGTATGGGTGAACAGGATCTCCACAATGTGGGCGTCGAGAGCAGACTAACTGGATTAGAAGCACAGCTCGCAGCACAACAAATCGAGGATAACCCTGCACCTGTCGAAGACCCCGATGAAGACCCTGAGGAAGAACCAGAAGAAGCTCCGGACGGTGGAAACAGCGATGGATCAGCTTTGTTTCGATTGATTCTCTTTATTCTTATAACTTTGACTTCATAGCGTTTATTTTAAAACCTATGTGGGAAGGGTTGTTTCCCCACCCGAACGACAAACTCAAATTTTGACATTGATAAATATTTTGTGACTCATTTGCAATTTATTTACCTTTGGTTATTATTTTTGTTATAAATGTTGCGGTGGTGATGGATTCATTATTTTCTTATTGTTTACTATACCTCAATGAGATAAATATGTTTGATGTTACTCATTTGGGGAGCACTACATTCGGGGATTGGTGCCCGAGATTCGGAGTATGGTGACTTCCTCCAACCCAGCTACAATTCAGCAAGCAATTCGCTTAGCCCACAAACTGACCGACGAAGCAGTGGAGCAAGGACGGTTACCGAAACGGGGCGCTGTGGCGAGCGTGCCTGATAACAAGAGGAAATGGGATGCTTCCAACAACAACAACAAATCATCATCGTCCAGTGGTCAACATCAACCTCAGTAACAACCACCGCAGCAACAACAAAGGAGGTTCGACAACAATCGTAACTTCAACCAGTCGGTTTCAAACAACCAAGGACCAAGCGGTTATGGTGGTAAACAACTGAGGTGCACGTGGTGCAACTATCATCATGTGGGAAGATGTGACAATTTCAAGTGTCAACGGTGTGGCAAAATGGGACACTTAGCCAAGGATTGCCGTGGTGAGTTGGTAAAGAAGCCACAGCAACCTCAGGAGACCCCCAAGGGTTGCTTTGAATGTGGGAAAGAAGGGCACTACAGGCGAAACTGCCCGCAGCTGAGGAAAAACGGTAATGGCAATGGCCAAAACAACAACAACCAAGGCAACAACAACAACAATGATGGAAACGGCAATGGAAATGGTGGTAACAATAATGGAGACAAAGGGAGAGCCTTCGTCATTAGCTCAGGTGAGGCTTTAAATGACCCTACAACTGTTACTGGTAGGTTTGCTGTCAATGGATGTTTTGCTACAGTACTGTTTGATACTGGAGCTGATAGGAGTTTCATATCCTTAAAGTTCTGTAGTCTTTTAAGTGATACTCCTTCTGCCCTAGAATCCAAATATACCGTAGAATTGGCCGACGGTAAACAAATCCATGTAACACACATCCTTAGAGATTGTAAGATAGAACTCGCTGGTCATACTTTCGCTATAGATCTTATGCCTGTTATACTGGGATGTTTTGACGTGGTGGTAGGCATGGATTGGCTCTCAAATAAGCAAGCGAAAGTCATATGTCACGAGAAGATCATATGAATTCCTGTTGGTGACGAAATCCTTATGGTCAGAGGCGATAGGAGTGGTGCAGTAATGGGTATTATCTCTTACATGAAGGCGCAAAAGTTGTTGCGAAAAGGTCGTGTGGCCATTCTGGCACTCGTCACTGATAAGCAACCAGAGGAAAGAAGAATAGAGGACATACCCGTGGTACGAGATTTCCCGGAGGTGTTTCCAGAGGCTCTTCCTGGACTACCACCTCATCGCCAAGTGGAATTCCAAATTGAACTGACTCCCGGCGCAGCCCCGATTGCTAGAGCACCTTATCGATTAGCACCGAATGAACTACGAGTTGTCATCACAACTTCAGGAGCTTTTAGATAAGGGCTTTATTCGACCTAGCACATCACCTTGGGGAGCCCCTGTCCTCTTTGTTAAGAAGAAAGATGGCACGTTTCAAATGTGCGTCGATTATAGGGAATTAAACAAAGTCACAGTCAAGAACCGATACCCTCTACCTCGTATCGACGACTTGTTTTTATCAGCTTCAGGGATCAAGCTATTACTCGAAGATTGACTTGAGGTCTGGGTATCGTCAACTCAGAGTCCGTGAGGAAGACATCTCCAAAACTGCATTCCGTACTCGCTATGGTCATTACGAGTTCTTGGTCATGCCTTTTGGGTTAACTAATGCACCTGCGGTGTTCATGGACCTCATGAATCGCGTGTGCAAACCCTATCTTGATCAGTTCGTCATCGTGTTTATCGATGATATACTGATATACTCTAAGACCAAGGAGGATCATGAAGAGCATCTACGATTAATCTTGGAACTATTGAAGAATGAGCAACTGTACGCCAAATTCTCTAAGTGTGACTTTTGGATACGCGAAGTGCAATTGCTAGGTCACATTGTTAATGAGAAGGGAATACATGTTGATCCTGCCAAGATTGTAGCGATAAAGAATTGGGCTATACCCAAAACGCAGAGTGAGATAAAACAATTTCTGGGATTAGCAGGGTATTACCGACGATTCATAGAGGGATTCTCTAAAATCGGACAACCTCTCACAGCCTTGACCCACAAAGGAACGGCATACAAATGGGGTGAAAGTCAAGAGGCAGCTTTTCAGCTACTAAAACAGAAACTCTGTAGTGCACCGATATTGGCACTGCCAGAGGGAACAGATGATTTCGTGGTGTATTATGACGCATCCATTCAAGGATTGGGTCGTGTCCTGATGCAACGTGACAAGGTAATAGTTACGCCTCCAGACAACTAAAAGTTCATGAGAAGAACTATACCACCCATGACTTGAAATTGGGTGCAGTGGCTTTTGCCTTAAAGATTTGGAGACATTACTTGTACGGTACCAAATGCACTATCTACACCGATCACAAGAGTCTTCAGCACATCTTTGAGCAAAAGGAGTTGAATATGAGGCAACGACGTTGGGTGGAGCTTCTGAATGATTATGATTGCGCTATCAAGTACCATCCTGGAAAGGCGAACGTGGTTGCCGATGCCTTAAGCAGGAAGGAAACAGCTAAACCTAGGCGGGTGCGAGCTTTACAGCTTACAATTAGTACCCATCTACCCGAACAAGTTAAAGAAGCACAGATAGAAGCCTTGAAAGAGGAAAATATTGGTTCTGAGTCATTACGGGGAATGGGTAAGCAATTGGAAGTGAAAGAGGATGGAATTCGGTACTTCATGGATAGACTTTGGGTGCCTGTCTATGGAAATCTGAGAGATTTAGTTATGAGTGAGGCACACAAGTCTAAATACTCCATACATCCTGGATCTGACAAGATTTATCACGACCTAAAGGCGCACTATTGGTGGCCTAATATGAAGGCGGATGTAGCTACGTATGTGAGCAAGTGTTTGACCTGCTCGAAGGTAAAGGTGGAATACCAAAAACCATCCGGACTGTTACAACAACCCGAGATACCAATGTGGAAATGGGAATAAATCTCCATGGATTTTATTACTAAACTACCCCGGACTAACACTGGTTGTGACATAATATGGGTCATTGTGGATCGGTTGACAAAGTCCGCTCACTTTCTTGCAATTAAGGAAACGGATAAGATGGAGAAATTAACCCGACTGTATCTGAAGGAAATCGTTTCGAGACACGGTGTACCGATCTCGATTATTTCTGATCGCGACGCTCGTTTCACGTCACACTTCTAGAAATCACTACAAAAATCTCTGGGTACACGATTGGATATGAGTACGGCTTATCATCCACAAACTAACGGCCAGAGTGAGCGTACCATACAGACTCTGGAGGATATGCTTCGTGCTTGTGTGATTGATTTCGGGAACAACTGGGAAGTTCACCTGCCATTGGTGGAATTTTCCTACAACAACAGTTATCACACTAGCATACAGGCAGCACATTTTGAGGCTTTGTATGGGAGAAAATGTAGATCACCGGTTTGTTGGGCTGAAATTAGCGATAGTCAACTAACGGGTCCCGAGCTAATTCATGAAAAACTGAGAAGATTGTGCAGATACGGAACCGTATGGTTGCCGTGCGAGATAGACAGAAAAGTTATGCTGACAAGAGACGGAAACCTCTAGAGTTTTAAATTGGCGACAAGGTCCTATTGAAAGTCTCACCGTGGAAAGGCATAGTTCGGTTTGGCAAGCGAGGAAACCTAATCCGAGGTATGTTGGACCATTTGAGATATTGGAAAGGATAGGTCCAGTGGCCTATCGGCTAACCTTACCTGATTCACTGAGTGGAGTCCATAATGTGTTTCACGTTTCAAACCTGAAAAAGTGTCTATCTGACGAGACACTAATTGTACCACTAGAGGATGTTCAAGTGGATGAACAATTATGCTTTATCGAAGAACCCGTCGAGGTGATGGATCGTGGGGTGAAAACACTTAAGCAGAGCAAGATACCCATAGTTAAAGTTCGTTGGAACTCGCGACGTGGACCAAAATTCATGTGGGAACGTGAAGATCTAATGAAGCTTAAGTACCCTCAACTATTCGAGACGATGCCTGCAGACAAAGGTATTGATTTAAATTTCGGGACGAAATTTCTTTCAACATGGGGATGATGTGACAACTCATCCAAATCTCACTCGATTTCAATTTCTGTGTGCCAATGCAGTAGACCAGTGATGGAACACTCTCACCATGTAACGCAATTTTCGGGACGAAAATTCTTTCAACATGGGGATAATGTGACATTCGGTAATTTTCCGTTACCAAAACTCCGTTAGTTCCGTTAAGTCTTGCGTACACGTGTCGTGAGCACACACTAGTTGTCGTTTAACGTTGATGACCTAATAATAATTAATAATGTTAATTTAATAATAATCTAATTGATTAGATGATTATTGTGTTATGCTTATGTGTTTACGCGATTTAAATATTAACGGTAAATTTTATCGTGTAACGTGAAAACGCGTGTGTTAATTCGTATATTGTGTGTTTTTATAAAGATAAATTATATAATTATTAGTATTAGTTTACATAGTTATTAAGTGGTTAAAAACACTTTTAAAAAGGGGTTTTAAAGCTTACTTTTTATAAAAATGCTAAATACAAGGGTTAAAGGGGTAATTAGTAAAAATTATTAAACAAAATAACACTAAACGTCCCACCACACCCCTTGCGGCCGTAACCCCCATTCCACACCCTCCCCACTTTGAAATTCAGCCTAGAACACACACATACAATTCAATTTTGGGTGATTCAAGTGATCGCAAGGTGTTCTACAAGTCCAATTGTTGATTTCTACTCATCTAAAGGTTAGTCCTATATGTTTTGAGAATTTTGATGTTCTTGAGGAACCCAAATCCAAAATTGATGATGATAATAAGAAATTGATAGTGATTCCATGTAGTATGATTGTATTGATGCTAGATTAGTTGTCAATTTCATGTTTTACTATGGATTTGATGTTTTAGCCAAATTAGGTCAAACTAGGAACTTGATCTGGGGAAACTTCATGATTGATCAAATTGATGTTGTTTGATGATTGTATGATGTTAATTAGATAGTATGGATATTAGATTACATTGATTTTGCAAGAAATTGATGAATTGGAAGCTTTGTACATATGTTACTAATAATAGTAACTTTATTTTGCATGTAATGTTGAATTGTTAATGTATTGATGTTATAGATGTGTTTATGATGATAATTGGATGTTAGATTGTTGCTATGAACATTGGTAATTCAAGATTACATGCTAGACTCCATGCCTTACTAAAGATAGTAACTTTTTAGATATGAATTGAGGAATTATGTTAGTTTGATGTTGTTGATCATGTTTAGGGGTTACTATGAACTTGAAATAGTATATTATTGATGGATTATGTATACATTGGGTGTTTAGTAGATTTGGGATGTACTTTCCCAAAAGGGAAACTTTATTTTTGATGAACTTTGGATATGATGGTTTGGACATGTACTTAATGATAGGATCATGCTAGAGTGTTTATTGTGGATAATTAATGTGTTAGAATGTGTTATTGGAGTTGTATGAATGCTTAGTTGATCACGTGGGATTGATGTACTTTGATGATCATGTATGGTATTGAATGATTGATTAGTAACTAGGACATCATGTTTGGGACTGGAAATCAATCATCTTGATGTATGTTGCATGTAATGGACATGGTGAATGTGTTGTGGTTGGTATGAATGATTAATTGGTAAATTATCTGTTTTGGCCTGTATATGCTAACTCATGGTTATAGGTCATATGAGTAGGTTATGCATGGTTTGACCTTTATATGGTGCACTAGTTGGATTATGGATACACTGATATATGCTCATGTCTGTCTAAATGGTTTACAACACATAATGTCACCAACGGGTTAAACGGGTCAACTAGGTCACATGTATGTTGTCTTTATAAAACCTTGAGTTCTTTGATTGTAGAGCACTTAGGGTTTCCTTGGGATTTCTATGTACATGTACTTATGTACTTGTGTGTTCTAGGTAACCTTTGAAGGTTGTCTTTCCACGTGTTCTTGTCAAGTTAAGTCTTAGATATCTATCACGCGTATCAGGTGAGTTCATGCCCCACTGTTTACTTAATCTCTTTTTGGGGGAGATAGCATACTGGTAACTCTACAAACGCTTTATGTATTTAAGTTGTGTATGATATTGATATAGTGCTGTTTACCATGATAAAGTCCTCACACTTTCGAATTGTTAATTTTAAATAGCGGGGAAACTTGGGTAGTACTACTGGGTCTGATGAGCCCCACCTGTGTGACTCGAGGTCAACCGGGTGCAATTTGTCCTATGAACATTTGTCACGACATGGTAAGTCGTGGCAGGAGGCAAAAACTATCACAGTTAGCTTCAATTGCAAAATCACTATGAATTAATATTTTGTTGTTAATAGACTAGCTATCTGTTACAATACACATGCTTATATATATCACAACTGTTAAACTGTTTATGTTTAAACGCAAACTCTTGAACTCACCAACCATTGTGTTGACATTTTAGTATGCTATTCTCAGGTCGATAACTCAGCTTGCTAATAGGAGCACTGCACGGGTCGAGCATGCATTCTGAGACTTAAACTATAAACATATTTACTTGTTTTTACATTTGGGTTTTCAAACATTTGGTTGGCGCGTGTTTTGCCATTTATGCATTTATATACTTTGGGTTTGTTTATTTTGCAAAACGCTTCCGCATGGTTTTAAAGTTTGAACTCTGGTTTGGTTTATATTAAATATGGCATATAAAGTCGTTCCAAGTAACTATTGACTGTGAGCCTGGTTTGTTCACACTCCTCGTGGTAAAACTCCGCACGCGGATTTTGAGGGTGTGACAAGCATCGATGATGATTACAAAGCCGTCCACTCTCTTTTTTCCTGCCCCACGAACCGAAAAAAACAAAGATTTGATTAGAGATGTGAAGGATATGAATTTTTACATTAAAGAGTGCTCAGAAAAAATAGTGTATATTACAAAGCCTAAAAGTCTAATCAAAGCCATCATACCCGTTGTGAATTCACTCCAGCAAACATCATGGCTGATAAGGATGTTAAGCCCATGATGAAATCATTTGCTAAAAGTAAATCTAATAATGAGGTCAAAAACTCATAAAAAATCAAACAAATAAGATTATCAATCGACAAACGACAAAGCACCCTCATCCTCATCACTTATAGGAAAGTACAAGTTGAAACATCACCAAAGTCAAAGCTATAATCAAAACCACACTTGTCCAAAGGAAAATAACAAGTGATGTTTGATATTTTCTCCAAATTTGATGTAAACAAGCTTGAAAAAGAATATAACACATCAGCAAGGAAGAAAAAACAATTATCTAAACCTCCAACAAGTAGAATGATGAAACAATCTACTAAGCTTAAGAGGACTGAGCTTGCATCATTATAAAAACTAATAAGAAGCAAACCACAATGAAAGCTTCAACATCTCAATCCAAGAACAATCAGAAGTATTATGATAACTGTCACATGTCAAATCACACTAAAGCTGAATGTTACTTCCCCTGAGTACTATTCAGTTTGTAAGATACATAATCATTTCACATAAACTTATTATTTCAACAAATACTATAAATTGTGTGAAATAAACAATCACAATACATTTGGTTACTTCTTCAAATTGAAACGACTGAGATCACCATAGAAAAAGCTAGTATCACCCATCTCTCCCAATGCAAATCATGCAATCCATCATTCAGAAATCCAGGAAAGATTTCTAACAAAATGATGAACGTCATAATACTTGGCATCCAAGGGCTGTCAGAGTTCATCAAATAAAAACAACAGATTTTAAAAGAAAATTTAATCCTACCATTAGGACTCAACCAAAACATGAATCTTATAATTAACAATGTGTCGGATTTCTTTATAACAATATAGATAAATGTTTTGATTACACATCTAGCAGTTCTTTAGATGAATTAGTAGAAGGAATTAGTATCCCTCATCATCTTTTTCATAAAATACCCATCAATGGCATTATTTGTTAGTGAGTAGGCAAACTTTTTCAAACTCTCTAAAGAAGATATTGAAATCCAGGTGTTCTTGAAGAGATGGACATCAACTACGAAATAGCCATGATCTCCTTCAGGACTAAACAGTTTCAGCAATGAACATGAAGAAAGTTTTTGAAGCAAAGAAGATCAGGATTTGGGTTTAATTAAATTAAAGTGAAGTTTTCAACTGCAACTAGCTGGAACACTTTACCAAAGAATGCAAAGCACCTAAGTCAAACCCATTTCTACCAAGCTCATCAAACTATAAACCGTCAAAACCTTCCACACCCCTCTACTTATAGCATAAAAGACATACAACAGCTATAGCATTAGAAAAAAGGTGATTGACTGAAGCTTTCAAGTGGAAGACATCACCCCTATTAACAACGCACTAATGGCAGGAAGCTCATCCTCTTCACCTCAGGAAATTCCTGACCTTGTTGTACACTTGAGTGTATTATAAAAGTAAACTTGTATAGAAATCATAATCTAGATCTCTAAAAGATGTGAAATCAATAAACATTCTTAAAACGATTTTAAGAAAACGATCAAGCTCAAAAGAAAAATAATAGGGCTAGAGAAGATTGCTTTACAACTAAAACATGAATAAACTAAATTGGAGACCTAGATTGATGATCTCTTGCGCTATTTAAAATCAGCATAATGTGACTTAGCTATAGCTAAAATGTATGCTGATAAATACAATGTTCAAACTAAGAAGTTTGAAAATTGCATGGTTTTACTAAAAACTCACAAAGCTGTATCAAAGCAATATAAGGTTAGGGTTAGAATGCTATGGAACCACCAATGATATACACTCCCACATACACCCCTAAGTGCATCCTAGAAATAAGAAAACAGCTATCTTCCAACCAATTTGTATAAAGCCAACCATTAAAAAGTATGAACAAGTGAAAGAAAAGGAAGGAGAGAATAAAGAGAAGCAAGTTAAGAAGAAAAAAATGAGAGGAAAGAAGGAAAAAATCAAAGCAAAGCAAAGAAGATGGTGATTCGGAAGTAAAGTTGTCAAGAAAAAAACTCATCTTCCAACATCAACAAAACTACTGCTGAGTTAAACCCCTCTTTCAACACATAATAGAAATTATTATGCAAGAACTTTAGACTGTTCAAAAATAAAATCATTTCCATATGTTTAAAGATTTACTTCTGAAGCAGGAAAGATTCATAACAAGTGGTTCCCAAGAAAGAAGATTGATCTTTCTACCCACTTACTAAGACCTCAACCATGGCAACCCAACCCATTGACGCTTCAACTGAAGCTGTCATGGTGCAGGGGAAATCCAGCAGCCAAGAACTTAGTGCTGGTGATGAGGAAGAAGACTTTGGTCCTATTCTCTCATCCCCTAATGATTCTTCTAATAAGATGAGGGGAGTCTTCAACTAAAGGTGCACAAATTGACAAAAACTTGCACCTATTTAGTTTCAAAGGTTAGTCACCTGGAATCTCAGGTGGCTACCTTACAAAAGAGGGCAATGACCAGCACTTGAGATCACCGATCCCAAGGGCAAGCTAGCTAAGAGACCACTCAGGAGAACTCAACCAGGGCCATAAGAACCTATGGATGTGGTGAACCTAACCTCTGGCTCCCTTGTCCAAGAGGGTGATACTACAAAAGGGGGAGAAAGTCCTACCTGCAATCACAAAACCTGGGAGTTCTTCCTAGAGTATGGACATAGAGGATTCATCACCCTCACTTGCACTTGTTCATACTCAGCAACCTCCTCAGGTCCATATTGATGTGGACTCACTCATTTAAAGTCTGTTCAAGAGGGTATTCCAAGGGCTATGTCTACCCCACCCTATGATACTGAGAATAAAATACTAGGATAGAGGTATGATCCTGATACAAGAGCCCAGATACTCCTTAGACTTTAGGGGTAACAAGAAGTATTTAATTTTCAAACCCTGAAATGCTATGAGAGTCTTCCTCTAGTTCATATGCCACTTGCCATCCCAAATTAAACAGACAAGCTGACAGACTAGCTCAAAGGATTTAAGACAGGGTGGTTGAAGATTTCAAACTAAGATGAAAACATAGGCTAGCAGGTAATGTCATTGGTCACTGGATGTTGAGGTGGACTCTAACATTAGCTTTGAAAGGGAAACATTGGCTGAAGGCCTAATGGTAGAACTTATGAACCTTGAGACATGAACTACTTCAACACCCTCAAACCCCAGTGAGGCACCAACCGGTGATGGTGCTTCACAACCTCTCTCTGGCCAGAGATTAAGTGATGAACCAAGCAATGAAGGCCAAAACTCTTTTCACCCTAATTCATCAAAGCCTATGAGTGGTAAAGGGAAAAGGAAGCTGACTCCTGAGGAGATTAAGTAGGAAGGAAAAGGAAGCTGACTCCTGAGGAGATTAAGTAGGAGGAAAAAGAGAGGAAAAAGAAGCTAAGGGGAGAGAGTTTAAGAGGGACTCCAGGCTTCATGGAAGCTGTCATCAGGGCTACCCCTAGGCCAAATACTCAGATGATAAGTTAAAGGTAGCTAGATTGAACTACTTGGGACAAGAAACTATAACATTGATGAACTTATCTCTCTTCCTTAGAAGATTAAATGAACTGGCTGACACTAAGCTATCAAAGGAGAGAAATGAAGTTAAGGATGTAGAACTGCTCCTCATGATCAAAGAAGAAAGAAGGAGAAAAAGACTCTACAAGCAAGCTCTACTTCTCCCTAGTTCAAGAAAGCCCTGAGACAGAGACTGTGGCAACTGAGCAACAACCTCAACTAGACAAAAACAGATAGATGAAAATGATAAACTATATGAGTGCCACATGCCTCTATCAGGTATCTGCACTTCTTCTCTTGTCCTATTAGTACATAGAGTTTGTGTACCTCAAGCAATTTGAGCAACTAGTGATGAAAGAACAAAGTTGTTAAGAGGAAGATAAGGAAGAAGCTGCAAAGTCAAGAGCCACCATTAAAGCAAGTCTAGAGAAGTCTGTTGATAGGTAGAAGATGGTGAGCTTCTTGAAGCTGTATGGATTCTCTAAAAGGAGAATTGGTCCAATGTCTCTATCTAGCATGGATGAGAACATTAGGATGATCAAACAGAAGATTAAAAGGGGGTGAGCTGTGTTGACTTACATTCTCCCAAGTCAGGCTGCACCAGAAGTTGAGATCAAAGTTGAACACAACATGGACCTAGTGCTGGACCATAGCCAAACTTCATCTTTAGATCCATAGGTGGATCCTGATCCCTCTCCTTCTAAACCTATGAAGGAAAAAGACCCAACTGAGGAAGACTAACAAGAACAACCTGGTGTTGAAGGCAAGTCTCCTCAGTTAAAATCTAGAAAGAGGAAGAAAAGGACGGCCATGAAAAGAGATAGCAAGAAGAAGAAGAAGTCCAAGGCATTCACCTCTACACCTTAGGATGAGTTAGAGCATCCAGAGGTTACGCAAGAAGAGGTTGCTCAACCAAGTCCAAACCAATATAGAGCCTCTTGCTGCTAGGAGACCCATCTTGTCTGAATCTTTGCTGCTAATCCAAAAAAAAGGTATGTCACTATATATCAAGGAGGTCAAGACATATAGTTCTTGTAGGACATACTTGACCATCCTCTGCATGATCTCTATGACTGATAAGATACTATAAAAGTTTAGGAGATCCTAACCAAATGATGAAAAAGGGAATGGTCTTGATCTGATAAGAACCATCAACAGATGAAGATCAAACTCAAGGATCTCTTCTATTCTGGTAGGATCAGCCTTGGATAAGTTTGTAAGGATTACACTTAAAGGTTGATACAACCAAAGATCTCTCAGCATGCATTCATGAAGTACAAAGGAAGTTACTTTGAAAGATTTTACATAACTCAGGAAAATGTTAAGTGTAAAATCTTTCGAAGCCAAATGACCATATCTTCCAAAGCCAAAGATGAAGTCTTCTGAAGCTATAGAGACAAAGTCTTTTGAAGCCAAAGATTGATTTCTTCCGAAGATAGAGAAGACATGCTTTCTCTGATCACCTTTTGATAAAAGCTGAACCACTTTTCATTGTCACATTTGAAGACTCGACAACTTAGATTAGTTAGTGAAAAGGTCCATACTTTAGTCAACTGTAGATTAAGAGCATTGGTCTGTAACTTTTACTTTTGTATCTTTTATCCTTTGTAATATATTAGGATATGAGCTATGGTATGTTATTATGACAATCACCTAAAAACTCACTCGATTTTCTTGTGCCAATGCAGTAGACCAGTGATGTAACATGAACACAACCATGTAACACAATTTTTGGGACAAGAACTCTTTCAACTTGGGGATAAGGTGACATCCGGTACATTTCTACTACCAAACTCCGTTAGTTCGGTTAGGTCTCGCATATAGGTGTCGTGAGCACACACTAGTTGTCATTGAACGTTGGTGACTTGATAACAATTATCTATGATAAACAAGTAATAACTTAACTATAATGCTCATTATTAGTTTGTGTTATGCCATTTATGAATTTTAAATATTATTTGATTTTTACTTGATAATATTACGTGTAATTATTGTTCATGTGTTTTGTTATTAGTTGAAATATTAATTATTATTCATGATTAATGATACTTTTGTTTAGTAGTTAAAACCTTTTAAAAAGTGTTAAAAAGATTAGTTTTTATAAAATATAAACAAGGGGGTTAAGTTGTAATTACCATAATCCTAAAACTTAACAAAATTAAAACCCTAATCCCTTCCCAAACCCCCTATTACGGTCGAGACCTCAACACACACACAATTCGATTTTTTGATCAACAACAACATCAAGCATCAAGTCTGATCTAGTTTCAAGCATTATAACGTGAAGAAAGCATCAATTCTTGATCATTACACTATTAAACGTTTAATTTTGATTAGTTTTCATGGGTTTTTGATTTGATAGAACCCTAGGCTAAAATTGTGATGAAAGTCGAAATTGATGATGGTTTGTTGATCATATGATGTTAGTTAGGTTTATAGAATTTCATCTAGGTTGTTTGTGCAAAAAATCCTTGATTTGATAATCTAGTTCACACCTTACCCAAAATAGTACTTTTGATCATGAAATAGTGCAATTGATGGTTGTTGATGATTGTATGATGTTAGTTGTATTGCTTTGATGTTAGTTTACATGGATGTGCAAGAAAAATAAAGAAATCTAGTGATGTTCATACCTTACTCTAGTAGAAACTTTATGTATGATGTTTGGGAATTACGATGAATTGATGATACTTATCATGGGTAAATGATGCTATAAGCTTGATTAGGTATAAAGTTGATGAATTTACAAATGAATTGGATGTTATATGAGTTTGGGTATTACTTTCCCAAAAGGGAAACTTTATTTTTGAAGAACATTGAATGTGATGATTTGGGTATGTTATGATGTTAGGATCATGTTAGAATGCTTATGGATGATATCTAATATGGTGGAATGTGTTGCTTGGGTTTTATGGATGGTTGATTGATCATTTGGGAAATCTAAGTATCTAGGTTCTTATTGACTATACATGATGATGGATTATGTTAGGAGATTATAAGATCATGTTTGGGATTGTAATAGATTATTATTAGTATGTGGTTGCTTTGAATCTTGTTGATAAATGTGATCATGATAACTAATGTAGTATTATGATCTGGTAGAACTTGAGTTGATGATGTAACATACGTGAATTACTTGTATGATTATCGTGTATGATACATTGCTATACTTGATTAAATGGATTTTAACTAATGTGACCAAAGGGTCAAATGGGTCAACTAGGTCAAACAATTATTTTTTCCATAACTTTAGGTCAACGTGGTTTATTGAGCACCTAGGGTTGTTAAGCTTTCTATGTACACGTATTTATATACTTGTGTGTTCTAGGTAACCTTGAAGGGTTGTCTTTCCATCCATCGGCAGTTTATTTGTTATTGTTCATTACGCATGAGGTGAGTTCATGCCCCATTGTTTTTACTTACTTCCTTTTGGGGGGATAGCATACTGTTTCACCTTGCAAATATTTTACATTGATAATTGTGTTAGTATGACATAGTGTAGCATACCATGAAGCACTCACACTTTCAGATTGTTAATAATGATAACTAGCGGGAAATGCTGGGTAGTACTACTGGGTTTGACAAGCCCCACCTGTGCCACTCGAGGTTCAAACGGGTGCAATATTGTCCTAAACACAAACATAGTCATAACTTGGTAGGTTGTGATGGGAGCCAAACAAATAAACACATGACAGATTCAATCGCGAAATCACTATTGTTATTACCTATGAATATAGAGCTAGCATTTCAATTCATGCACTCTTTGTTTATAACTATTACGCTTATATTAAACATAACTCTTAAACTCACCAACCGTTGTGTTGAATCTTTAGTATGCTATTCTCAGGTCGATGTTAACACTGCCTAAGGGGTACGTACGGGTCAAGCATGGCAGGCCGAGGAGATTCAGGCCTCTGTGAATAGGTTGCTTCATTGACTACTTCTTTGAACTTGACCCAAAACCAACTACATGAGGCTTCAATGCATATAGTCCAGCTAGAAAACCAGCTCAACCTGAGGTGGCCCCATAGAGGAGCCTCAGGAAGAACTAGAAGAACTGAGGAGGCACGGTAGGAGAGGAGGACGACAATGATGGGTCTGAAGTAGTAGACTAAGTTTCTACATCTTTATCTAACTTTGCGATGAGTGTACCAGGCAACAAATGAAATAGGATGGTAAAAACATTAAGGGTTCAACTTCAGGCAACCAACTACAACAACAACATCATCAACCAAGGAAGTTCGACAACAACCGTAGTTTCAATCAAACAGCCACCACTAACCAGGATAAGGCGGATACATGGGGCATCCTAAATGTATTCGATGCAACTACCATCACACCAGAAAGTGTGATAATTCAAGTATCAGAGGTATGGAAAGCTAGGCACGCAGTGGAAAAACTATCATAGCAAACTGAGAAAAAGCCACAACAAACATAGGAAACACCAAAGGCTAGTTTGAATATAGAAAAGAAGGGCATTACAAGAGGAACTCCCCTCGATTGAAGAAGAATGGCAATGGTGCTCGGAACAAGGGAAACAACAATAACAACCCTAGTAATGGTGCCAACAATAGTGGTAACAATGGTGGAGCAAAGGGAAGAGCCTTCGTTATGGGTTCAGGTGAGGCTTTAAATAACCCTACTACTATTACGGAAAATTTCTTATTAATGGTCGTTTTGCTTCTATACTGTTTGACACTTGAGCCGATAGGAGTTTTCTCTACTAAGTTTAGTAGTCTCTTAAGTGATATGCCTTCTACATTGGAGTCTAAGTACACTATAGAATTAGCTGATGGTAAGCGAATCTTTGTTACACACATCTTAAGGTTGCAAGATAGAACTTGCTAGTCATACTTTTGATATCGATCTATGCATGTTACACTTGGGATTTCGATGTGGTCGTGGGCATAGATTGGTTTTTTGAGAAGCAGGAGGAGGTCATTTTTTATGAAAAGGTCATTCGTATTCCTGTCATGGATGGAGAGAATCTTTCAATTAAAGGCAAGAAGAGTGGTGCCATGAAGGTATCATCTCATTCATGAAGCGCAGAAGTGGCTACGCAAGGGTCGCTTAGCCATACTAGCACTTGTAACTGACAAGCAACAAAAGGAAGAAGATAGAGAACATTCCGGTGGTTTGTGTCTTTCCTGAGGTGCTTCAGAGGATTTTCCTAGACTACCCCCTCATTTCCAAGTGGAATTCCAGATTGAGTTGACTCCTGGTACAGACCCAATCACTAGAGCACCTTATCTGCAGGATCGGTATTAGTCACTTAATGAGTGATTTTCTCTCAGGCTCACCTAGAACAACACTCAGAACGAGTCCAACAAGAGTTGATCACAATATAACCAGTATTAAGAAAAACAGAAAGTAAATTTCAAGGTACTTTTATATATGCTTCTCAACTCAAAGGATTACAAGACTCTTGCAAGCACACACTCTACTTTGAGTTACAATGAGAATTACATATATAATACTACCTACAGCCGGATATACTTTGATACCAGCTGGAAACCAAAAGCTATACTACAAGACTATATGTTAAGGTATCTCAGATATTTTATCTGAGATTTGGTAGTCTGGACATGTCCCTGACTTACCTTTGTCATCAACTAAGGTTGGTAACATGTAGCGGAATGTCAGAGACCATACTTATGCCCACTGGTTCATAGCAGTGTCTTCCGAAGGTTAAATTGCTTTGGAAGAATAACTTCTTCCGAAGCCACTTATACTTCGGAAGACTGCTTCTTCGAGGCTTGGGGATTTCTTCTTTGTCTTTGGAAGTGGAGTTTGTCTTCGAAAGTTGATCTTTCACTTGTCTTCGAAGAACTCTTCAAACTTCGGAAGCTCCCGTACTTAGCTTCGGAAGCCTTTGAATGTAGCACCAAAATTGACTAAGTGAAATGGTTTTGGTTGCACCAGCCTTCCTCATGATCCAACAAACTCCCCCTAGGCTGATGCTACCAAAACTTTACTTCCCTCTTCTTCTTAAAACTTTTAGCACCAAGGAAAGTAGATACCTATCTGTTTCCTTGTTCTTCCCTGATGTGGTGCTGAGAAGTTTGTACAAAGCCTTGGTAGACAGAAGATCCAGTCTGTTACCTTTGATTATATGTACCCTTTGTTGTGGCCCTCTGAAAAGAGTTAGTTGATGGGAACTATAGTCATATTCCCATCTAACTATAGGTTCCGATTTCGAACCCTCCATCATCTGTAGAAAGGCTGAGCCCTTGGTGGAGGATCTTTCCTTGTCTTCCTTTCTTTTCACTTCAACTCTTCTTCAATCTTGGCTTTTGCAGTTAGCTCGGCTAGATGAAGACTGCTGATATGATTTCTAATGACTGCAGCAGCTTCAGAGTTGGAGGGTTGGAAAATGGCTTCTTGCTAACTCAGCAATGTCAAATCTGCCGGAGTGTAGCAGAGAGGTTGCATTAAGTCTGTTGACTTCTCCACTTTCTCTTTCCACAATAAAGTTGTGAGAAGCTTCATCGAACCTCCACTGGATTATTTCTTTCTAGGCACAAGAGACTGACTAGGAATCTTGTCCTCTTTCTTTGTATCCAACAGAGTCACAGTTTTCTTCTAAGTTTCTTCTCTTCATCATTTAATGAATCCGAGTTGACGCCTAGAAGTCTTACATCCTGGTCCAATGTTCCTCTAGGCAAATCAAGAAATTGATTTCTTTTGAAGGAACATGAAGATCCATCAACATAGGTGATGTTGACAGAGTCCTCTCACATGAGATCTCGCTTAAGGTTGTACAGTTTATGAGCTTGGTCTTGATTGCCTTGAATTCATTAAGAGAGAGGTTGAGAAGGCTGACGGGATGGTTTGGATGGAGGTTGTGTAGGTTGTGGTTTAGAGGTTCTGGGAAGTGTTTTGGGTTAAAGGATGGGAAGTTTAGGTGGTTGGGGTGATGAAGTGGGTATGGGTAGAGTTGTAGGTTAGGGGTGAATGGTTCATCTAAGGGCTCAGTTTTGATGGGGACAGAGAATGGGATTGGTTCTTCTGGTGTTGGTTGTGGTTAAGTGGTTGGGGTGAAGATCGTTCCCTGTCCCCTTCTGTACATCTCTCTCTTCTTTCCCATACGGATGTCAACTTTGATTTCACTGACAATCCGCTGGAGTGTCTTTTCAGACATAGGACCCACCTGCCTACCAGAGAAGCCATGAGCCCGGAGATAGTCTTTTATCCAGGCTTTGTCACTAAGCTTCTTGGTTGCAGAGATCCTTGCTTCTTCTCCTTCTTTTTCTTCTCTTTGCTCTTATCCCTTGCAGCCTTCTTCCTTTCTTTCTCCATTTGATCCTGCTCTTTGTTGTGGATCCAGAGGATTGTATCATCATCATGTGGAGAAAGTTCTTGAAGGTTGAAGCCTCTAGAAAGTAGGAATTTTATCCTAGCTTCCCTCAGCTGCAAGGCAGCTCTCCTCTGTTCCTCCTCTTCCCTCTCTAAGGCCAACCTGGCTTCTTCTTCTTGTTTTAGCCTGGTTTTCCTCTCCAAAGTCACCAACTCCTCTAGTGGTAGCAGGAGTATCTCTTCATTTGCAGCTCCTAAGTTGATGAGCTGATCAAGGAGTTCCTCTCTCCTCTTGTTGTTGATTGCCTCCTGATTGGCTGCAGCTGCCTTTGAACTAGCAGCTAGAGCTTCTCAACAGGGAATCTACCTTTCTTCTTTAGGTTTTCAATCCTTTCCTCTTCCTGAAGCTCTTCCGCAGTCATCTTCCTTTTCCCTTTGTCTTTTGAAGAGCTTGACTGTGGTGGTTCTTGGATAGAGGGTTCAGATTGAGAGAGAGGCTCAGATAGTGTTTAGGATGGAGCAGGTTTGAGTGAGTCCTCACTATTCACCTCAGATGCCATTTCAAGGATTGCATCTATGATGATTAGATCATCGGACATCTGGAACAGTCCTTCCGCGGCTTCCATTTCTGCTTCGGAAGATTCAGCTTGTTCTTTCGAGGCTTTAACTTTAGCTTCAGAAGAAGAAGGAAATGCAAATTCTGTCCCAACTACTTTAGTTGCTGGGCCATCAGTCCCCATTTCCCCTTCGAAGTGAATCTTAGGTTCCATGTGGACCTTAGGTTGACCAACTTCTTCCACAGTGGTAGAAGGTGCAGTGATCCTTTGAAGTTCTTCAGCTCCAAAGTAGATCATTGTAGGATCAAGGCTTGGCTGATCGATGGAGGATCTCCATACAAACTTGATGAAAAGTCTATAGAGATCCTAATCATCTGTGAGTCAATCTGAAGGATAGATTGGGATGACTTGGGCATAGTGATGATGTAGGAAGTTGAAGCTTTGACTGGTGGTTCCTCATGTGTTGTCTCTGAACATTCTCCCCCTTTTTAGTAGCATCATCTTGAAAGATAGATGAGCTAAAGGAAGAAGTCAACGAGACTTGAATTGGTACATGCCTAACAGACTTCTCTATCTGTGTCTCAGCTAGTTGAGCCTTGAGATTGTCAATCTCAAGTTGCTGAGTGGCTGACCTGTTCTCTAAGATCCTAACCTGAATTCAAGGTTTAGACCTTGGAGATCAAGTACTGAATGGTGAGTTGCATACTTCCCTCATCTCTATGTGAAGAATCACGGGGAGATGAGATAACATACCTAGTATGTTCAGTCTCACCACTAGATGTGGCTTCTTGGCACCCCGGATACCTTTGCTCAAAGTCATCTCTTTCAGAGACATCAATGAGCAAAGTTGCCGTAGACTCAGTTTGATTAATGTTAACACTGTCCTTAGAGCTCAATGAGAGACTCTTAGTAGTGGCAGCTGAGCCTACATGAGTCCCCTCCACATCAGTGGGACTCACCTCCATTAAGGTTTGCTAATGGGGGCTAGAGATAAGGGATGTCTCCAGGCTCTGTTGATCTTGGAGAGGGTGTGGTAGATCAACTTCATTGCCATGGAGAGATGTTATCTCTTCATCAGTTTTAAGGAGGAGATCAGTAAAGGATAGGGAGGCTAAACCTATTGATCCGGGACCTTGATCAATGTGTATAGGCATTGAGCCTCTGGTGGGGCTGTCCCTAATTGGCTGTTCAGAAGAGTGTATATACTTATCTGAGGGCTTAAAGTTGGGTATCCGGCTGCTGGGTTTGAGACTGAGGAAGCTCAAAACCCAAATTGAGGTCAAAAGTGAAGGATGGTGTGACCTCGGACTGAGTGGGAGCCCATTGTTCCACTCTAGTCCTTTTGGATTGAACAGGAGGAGGTTGTTCAATTATAGTAGATTGAACAAGGGTTCGTTTGGGGTGTATTTGATATGTGATTATGATAGGTGCAGAAGGTAATGTAAGATTTGTGGTGAAGGTTCCTGGTGTGGGTTGATCACCTGTGGGGTTAACAGGGATGTCACCAGGAGCTATGCGCTCAATCATACCTAGAAGTAGATCAGTGTGTCTTCCAGTGAAGTTGGTGGACACCTTCTTCATAGTCTTGAAGATGGCAGGCCTCATGTAAGGGACAGTTAGAGCAGGTGCACAGACAAGCTGACTCTGGTCCAACTCACAGTTGATGATGTGCTGAAGGAATCTAGGGTACATGAAGAATGTTTCCCTTTAAAGATTCCCTATAAGGTTAGTCAGCACAAACCTTGAGTAGTTGAAGCGCAGGCCTCTCACCAACCCATGAACTAAGCATCCTAGTTCATAGGGAATTTGATCCCATCCCCCTGACTTATTGGACAGACAGTGGAGAACAATATGCAAGAGAAACTTGCAGTTGCAGGAGAAGTTAAACTTGTACATAGCTGACCTGCTTACATCTCCTCCATATCCATTAGAGTGTAAGTGTTGTCTAAGTCATCCTTGGGAAACTCAGTAGGAGCTCCTTATCCTGGAGCTCTAGATGCTCCCTGATGAGTTGTTTAGTAAGGATCAGCTCCTGTCCACAAATGCTGGTCCTTAGTATACGAACCCCATTTAGGGTTTCTTCTCGACCATTTCCCCAAAATTCGGCCATTTGGTTTGAGTAAATAGTGGGGTTAATGGTAAGGGCTGTGAAGTAGGTTGATTCAGAGAGAAAGGTGATGATTTCAGAGAAGTCAACATCTCTTGAAGAATCAAGTAATGCGACTTGGTTGTGCTGTGGGTTTAGTGCCATTGTCAAAGGTGAATGAAGATCAGTTTGAACTTGGGCGAATTGGAAGTGAAGAAATTTTAGGGCAGTAAATTGGTAAAAGTTGAACAAGTCTGGATTATTTAAACAGTGGGGGATGACTGTGGGGAGTAGCTGTGGGTGGTTATGGTGGTTTTCGGCGGTTATGAAATGACAATGGCGGCAAGGGATAAATTTAAATAATCTGACAATCATTAGCAAAATCTTTACCTTTTACAGAGTGGGGCCCAAAAAGATATCCGTTACACAGTAAAAACTCTCTTTCCGAGTGTAAAAACATTTTGAAGGTAATTAGTCTTTCGAAGGCGACTCTTTCTTCCAAAGCACAGCATTGCTTCTGAAGGTAAGAACTGTTTTCTCGAATGAAGATTTTTTATAAGCTTCGGAAGTAGATCTGATGCGAAATCAATCGCTTCTTCCGAGACTAAAAACTCTTCGAGAAGAAAATTTCCATAGAGGAATTTGGCTTTGGAAGATATTAAGGAATATCTTCCGAGACTTAATTCCTCTTCGGAAGAAATTTACACTGGGAATATTTCAAATAGATCTTTTGTAACAGGGCTTAGATTGTATTGACACAAGACATTACACATTAAAAAGCTTTCAAAAGAGGTAATTTAATCAATGTTTATCATCCCAATAGCTGATATGAGATATTTAAACCTTTGTTCATCAAAAGCTTGGTGAACAAATCAGCATATTGTTCATTTGAGTCAAATTTGATTAGCTTGATCAGATTTTTCTCATGAATATCTCTAATGAAATGATACCTGATATCAATGTGCTTTGTCTTGGAGTGCTTCACTGGATTTTCAGTGATGGAGATATCACTATTGTTGTCAATGTGGATAGGAGTGCTCATGAAGTTGAATCCATAGTCTAACATCTGGTTCTGAATCCACAGCAGTTGAGCACAGCAACTAGCAACAACAATATTTCAGCTTCAGAAGTTGATGTAGATACACTGGATTGTTTCTTGCATTGCCATGAGATGATCCTTCCACCAAGAAATTGACATCCTCCTGATGTTGATTTCTTGTCAATGTTGTAGCCACCATAGTCACTGTCAGAGTATCCATAGAGATTGAAATCACTATTTATTGGATACCAGAGACCTAGTTTAGGTGCTCCTTTGAGGTATCTGAGGATTCTCTTTGCAGCAGCTAGGTGAGACATCTTTGGAGCAGCTGATATCTTGCACAAATGCAAGTAGCAAACATGATACAAGGTCTACTAGCAGTAAGGTACATCAGAGAACCAATAATTGCTCTATACTGATGTTGATCAGTATTCTCCCCCTCAAGGTCAGGAAAAATTATGGTTTCTGGGTATGGGTGTCTGGCTGGCTTACAGTCCTTCATCTCAAATCTTTCTAAGATGTCATTAACATACTTGGATTGATTGATGAAGAATCCTTCCTTTAATTGCTTCACCTGAATTCCAAGGAAGAAGTCCATTCTTCCCATGGAACTCATTTCAAACTTTTTTTCATGATGCTTTCAATGTCTTTGCACATTTGGTCATTTGAAAAACCAAATATGATGTCATCAACATAGACTTGAACAACCAAATGTCCTTTCTAGACTTTCTAATGAAGAGAGTCTTGTCAATGGTACCTCTGGTGTAGCCACTTTTCAGAAGAAATTGAGATAGAGTCTCATACCACAACCTAGGTGCTTGGTGCAGCCCATATAGAGCTTTGTCCAGTTTGCACACATAGTTGGGATGCTGTGGGTCTTCAAATCCTGGAGGCTGGCATACATAGATTTCCCTATCTATATCCCCATATAGAAAGGCACACTTGACATCAAGTTGGTAGAAAGTAAAGTTCTTGGATGCCGCATAAGAAAGGAAGATCCTAACTGCCTCAAGTCTTGCAACAGGTGCAAAGACATCAGTATAATCAATTTCTTCCTCTTGGGTGTATCCTTGAACTACTAATCTTGCTTGTTCTTGATAATCAAGCCTCTATCATCTTTCTTGTTTCTAAAAACCCATTTAGTGCCTATGGGTACTTGACCAGATGGTAGTGGGCATAAATTCCAGACCTTTTGTCTTCTGAATTGAAGCAGCTCCTCTTGTATCGATTCAACCCAACTACTATCTTTCAAGGCATCTTCTACCATCTTGGGTTCCATCTGGGATAGAAAACATGAGTACAGACAGACATTTCCATGATGTGTCTGTCCTCTTGTTCTCACACCTTTAGTGACATCCCCTATGATGTTCTCAGTTTGATGAGTGTTGTGAATCCTAAGACGAGGAATCACTTCTAGTTGCAGAGATAGGTCCAGGTTGGACATATTTGATCAGGAACTGGAACACTCTATCCAGCTGCTGTTTCAAAGTCATTTAATGAGGATTAATTGAATAAATGAGAAATATCATCAATGATTGGCTGTGAAGTAGTATTAACAGTTTCCTGTTCCTTCAAAATACTATTTCCTTCAATCTGGTGTTGTAATGGATCACTTGATGAGTTTTAAGGTTCATCAAGTGATTCATTTGTTGAAGCTTCACTATTCCTTGAAATAGTTACACTATCAGATCTGAGAATGGTTGAAGTTTGTTGTCTTTCAGCTCTTGGAGAATTTGGAATAGGTCTGGGAAGCTCCAATAGTTGATTAGCATCAGCATCAGCATCACCTTGAGCACCTATTCCAGCTGAAACATTCTCACAAGATGGTTGGAATAGTTTGGAAACAATTCCAAGTTAAAGATATAATCAGGTCCATTCCCCCTAACACAAGGAGTGTGCTCATTAACAACTATATTGGATGACTCCTCAAATTGTTGATTCTTAATGTTGTACACTCTATAAGTTTTGGATCTAGAAGAGTATCCAACAAAGATAGCATCATCTGACTTCTCAGCAAACTTTACTAAGTTGTCTTTTGTGTTAAGTATGGTACACCTGCTGCCAAAGGACCTTAGAAAACCGATGAACGATGGTCTCTTGTTCCATAACTCATAAGGGGTTTTTCCATGGGGCTTAACTATAAGAACTCTATTCTACACATAGCATGCAGTGCTGACTGCCTCTGCCCAAAATGTTAGAGGATGTTTTGAATCAGCTAACATAGTTCAAGCAGCTTCAATAAGTGTCTTGTTCCTCCTCTCAGCAACAACTTTTGTTGAGGAGTTCTGGGAGCACTATATTGTCTGGCAATCCCTTTTGAGTCACAGAATGAGTCAAGAACAAAGTTCTTAAACCCAGTCCCTTGATCACTTCTAATAATTTTAATCTTATGATCAATTTGATTTTCTATTTTATGAATAAAAGACTTCAAAGTTTTAGCAGTTTTATCTTTAGTTTTAAAAGAATACCCATGTGAATCTTGTAAAATCATCAACTATCACAAGGCAGTATGATTTCCTTCCAATGCTCATTATACTTGTGGGACCAAAAAGATCCATGTGCAATAAGTGTATTGGAGTAGTGATAGAATTAACACATTTGGATTGTGAGATGTCCTGTGTTGTTTCCATTTCAGGCAGGCAACACAGATATCTTTGTAGAAAAACTCCTTTTTAGGCAAACCATGTGCCAAGTTATTTTTAGCCAATTTATTCATTGTCTTAAAAATTACATGACACATACATTTATGCCATAGTGTTGATTCATCACTATCAACTTTGGAAAGAAAACATGATACTTCACTCATAGGAGAAGCATTGTTCATATCTAGCTTGTACACATCCCCTTTCCTGGGAGATCTAAGAAGCACCAATTCAGGAGGAATTGTCATCCCTGGTTTGAGGATAATGCACTCATGTTCTGTGAAAAGCATTTGATGCTTTTGGTCATAGAATTGGGAAACACTTAATAGATGTGTTCAAGCTGTTTGACAAAGTGAACTTTGTCAATGTTTAATCTACCATTGGATATACTTCCTCTGCCAGAAATATATCCTCCGGCCTCACCTCCAAATTGGACAGGTCCTCCATCATAGTTTTGGAATTGTTGAAGGAGAGATCTGTTCCCTATCATATGCCTGAGCATCCACTATCTACAATCCAAACATTGTTGTTCTTGTCAAATGGATGTCCCTGCACATAAGATAAGATTGTTAGTTTTGTTTGGAAGCCCAAGCCTTGCTGGTCTTGGACTCTTCCAAAGATGATGACATAATTGAACCAAAAGATATGCATTGGGGGTTCAATAGAGGTCTTTGAAGAAGAGTGTTGGACCAAAAGAACCAATGAGCCAGATTAGAAAAACCTTTAAGTCCCACAGACATCACAACAACTGCTGAAGACTTTATCAGCTGATGATGACAACAACTGAAGACTTCATCTGATGTACAAAGTCTGAAGACATTAGCTGAAGTACAAAGGCTGAAGACAACAACTGAAGACATCAGCTGAAGACATCAGCTGAAGACATCAGCTGATGACAACAGCTGAAGTTCAAAGTTCAAGTACTGAAGACTTCAGAGGTTGTCACAACAGCTGAAGAAGTATTCTTCAGTTGTTGTGATGGTTTTCCTTTTTAGTAGTTTCCTTTCGGTAGTTTTCTTTTATGTTTCAGTACTTTGTAAAACGTCTGAAGAGCATGTTCTTCAGACGTTGTAGTTTCAGTAGTTTCTTTTCAGTAGTTGTAGTAGTTTTACACTTGTCTTTTGTAAGAAGATGTCAGCTGTTAGACATCTTCAGTAGTTTAGTCTACTTTCAGTAGTTTGTTGTAATAACGGTTAGATGTCACTGTCAAGTGACATCAGCTGACGTCATCTTTCCTATAAAAGGAAAGATGACCTAATTGTAATGTAGCCGAAGCGTGTGTTGAATGAATATATACTTTTGGCAGAAATTCTCTCTCTCTATAACCATACTGTTTCATTGATATATCGTGTGTGTTCTTGCTATAGTTTGTTCTAAATCGTGTATAATTCCGCTGCAAATCCAATCTAATTGATCAAACTAGATGCTTAGATCCTTTCAAATGGTATCAGAGCTGGTTAATCATTGATCGATTTAACAATTGATCATTGAAACTGCTCTTTAGACATCTACGTTTGATCGAATTAGCAAATTTGCAAGAATCGGTTATAGAGATTGAGTTTCTGTTGCTTCTGGTCATTCAATTTGAGGTTCTACATGGTTTTGAGCTAGATTTACTGAAATTACTTTGAATTTGCTTGAATTTGTTCAATGGCGACACCAACAAATGATCCTCACAATACTGGCTCCTCAACAAAGCCTCCGATGCTTGTTAGGAGTGAGTATAACATATGGCAACGACGTATGCTCCATCACCTGTCTATCAACAGCGCTGGTTGTTGGAAATCTGTGGTGCATGGACCATACAAGCCTATGGTGAGTACTCCGGAAACAAATGAGAGGGTTCCGAAGAAACCTGATCAGTATTCGGATGAAGATCTGAAGATGTTCGAAATTGATGCTAAAGCCCATGGAATTCTGGCCATGGCAATGCCTAATGAAATCTATTCAGGGCTTATGCATCATGAAACTGCTCATGACCTCTGGGTTGCTCTAAAGGAACAATTTGGAGGAACTGATGAGGTCTTAGCAAACACTAGGGAAATCCTCGCCCAACAATATGAGACATTCTCTCATAGGAAGGGTGAGACTCTGACTCAACAGTTTGAGCGATTCTCATGTTTGATTTCTGAGCTGAAAATGGTTAAACAAGAGTATTCAAACAGCCAGATGAACAACCGATTCCTCAGATCCTGCCTGAGAGATGGGACACATACACTATTGTCCTACGCTCTAGTGCAAATCTGAGCACTCTATCTCTCACCCAACTTCATGGGAAACTGCTTACATTTGAAAGAGAGATAGAACAGAAAAGGAAGTTGTCCTTATCTGGAAAGCTCACTGATGACTTTGTATCAGGCAATACTGCACTGATAGGTCAGGAGTCAGAGTATGCTGCATCAGAAAGTGCCTATGATGAGCATATTGATTTCTCTACTAATGTAGAACATGCTTTTGTTGGTGTGGATGGTAGTTCAGGTGGCAGCAGTGATAACTGGTGCTTTTTGATGGAAGATTTGAAGGGCATTCCAGATGATGATCTGGAAGAGATGGATATTTTGAGCCAAATGGCAATGATCAATATCAGATCTCAAAAGTTCTACAAAAGAACTGGGAGGAAATTCCCTGGTCTCTCTGGCAAAACCAAAGTTGGTTTTGACAAGAGCAAGTTGAGGTGTCACAAGTGCCATAGGCTTGGACACTTTGCTAGAGAGTGTAGATCATCTGGATCTAACTCATCTGCACCCTTTGTGACCTTCCCAAGCAATAGCTCACAAAACAAAGGGCAACATTCCACAGTTCTGGTCATCCATCACAAGCTCAGTCATCACCTGCATATTTTGTCCCTCAAAGTCATATGCCATATCCTTACCCCTGCTATTACATGCCTCAGCCAAACCAAGTTCAAGCACCCATTGCTCAACAACCACATGCCCTCCTGAGCCTCAACCATCACAATCTCATCAACAATCTCAACCTCAACAACACAGCTTTTTCACCCCAGGAGTTGTTGACTGGAGCAGTTTACCAGATGATATGTCTGGTCATGAACAACTGTTTCCTGGTGCTGGTCAACATGGTGGTGACAATCCCTTTGGAAACCTTGCTCTCATGGCCCTGGAGTCTGCTGATGGTTCATCTTCAAATGCTTCATCACAGGTATCACAGGTATCTTCAGAGGCCAAAGCCAAGTTATGTTCTGAATCATGCATAGCCACATTTGCATCTATTAGAGAAGCAAATGTAGCTTTAATTAATAAAAATCTTGAGCTAGAGCAAGCACTTTCCAAAACAAAAGCTGAGTTTGAGTCTGTTTTGCATGATAAAAATGATGAGATTTATAAACTAAAATGCCAAATCACGATGATAAGGCTAGGGAAGAGGTACTTCTAGAGAAGTATAAGGACCTCAAAGAAACACTTGCAACTACCCAAGTAGAGTGTGAACGCTGGGTAACCTCTTGCAAGGGTTTTGAAATGCTTCTCAGCAAGCAATCAGCTTCAAATGTGAAGTTTGGAATTGGTTATAATCACACTGCTCCTCCTACAGATTTTACTCCCAGGCTAGAAGTAGAATCTGAAGGAGAAAGCAATAACCAATCCACCTCATCATGTGATTCATCTTCTGATAAAGCACCAAAGTCAGAGGATGAAGTCAGCATTAATTCCTCACAAAACCAATCAGCTAATGCTGAAACAGCTGATGGTTCAAATGCTGACAGTCACATGATCAAAGAGTTGATCACTTCAGGTGTTGTCTCACAAAGTACTGAAAGTACTGAAGCACAAGTTACAACACCTGAAGAACAAACCCAAACTACTGCAAGTACTGAAGGAAGAAAACTGCAAGTAGAAAGGGTTTGAAAACTACTGAAGAAGATATCAGGAAAGCAAGTACTGAAAGGAAGAAAACTGCAAGTACTGATAGAAAACGGCTGAAGAACAAATCTTCAGTAGTTTCATCTTCTTCAGTAGATGATCAACTAAAGATGAAGAAGAAGCCATGTGAAATATGTGGCTTATTCAATCATCTTACTGATGATTGCTGGTATAGAAAGGGTTCCAAACTCAATCAAAATAAGAACATTAAAAAGAAGATTAATAAAATAAAAGATGAGTTTGAAACCAAGTTTGTACCAGCAACATCTCATCCTGAAACCCCAAAGTCCTTAAAGAAATCCAAAAAGAAAGAAGAAGGGTTCATCAGGCAACAGCTGAGGTTGCTCAAAGGAAGATGGTGCAACACAGGAACCCATCACAGCCAAGAGCTGATGTGTCTGATGAGCTGAAAGCTCTAGCAAACAATCAGACACAACTTGTCATGATGGTTCAACATCTATTGGGGAGAGTCAACCAATTAGATGCTCCTGTGCTGAAACCATAGAAAAGGAAAACCAAGCCAAAGGAATCCTTTTCTACACCATCTCCACCACCTCAGACTGTCAATCATAACAACCCAGTTAGTACTAAATCTGTTGATGAGAACAGACCCAAAACCAAAAAGGTTTGGGTCTCAAAAACTAACTGATTTGTTGTGATGAATGCAGGGTTCTTCAGCATGCCAAAGAAGCATCTGGTATGTAGACAGTGGAGGATCCATGCATATGACAGGGAGCAGCTCTCTTCTTAATGACTACTCTCAAGGAAAGAAGGGGTTTGTCTCTTTTGGCAATGATGCAAAAGGTTACATCATCGGCAAAGGCTTTGTTTCCAATGGTGAAATAAGGTTTGATGATGTTAACCATGTGGAGAATCTCAAGTACAACCTCTTGAGTGTCAGTCAAATGTGTGATAAAGGCCATGTTGCACTCTTCACCAGCCAGAACTGCAGGATTCTGTCATCCAAAGTTCTGAGTTTGATTGACAAGGTGTTGGATGAACATACTCTCCTGAAGGCCAACAGGACAGGAAGAGTATATGCCTTAGATCTTTCAAAGAAAATTGATCTAAAAGGCCATCCTTGCCTATTCTCCAAGGCTTTCCTCAGGAATCTGAACTATGGCATAGAAGGCTTGGTCATGTGAATCTCAAAAACATGAACCAGCTGATTCACCATGGTTTAGTAAGAGGGTTGCCTATGAAGGAGTTCAAATGTGATGACAACTGCACTGCCTGCTTAAAAGGGAAGCAACACAAAGTATCATTCCTCCAATAGAAGAGCCAAAGTCCACTGCCTGCTTGCAATTATTGCATATGGATCTTTTTGGTCCTGTCAGAGTGATGAGCATGGCAAAGAAGAAATACTGTCTGGTAATTGTGGATGATTACTCCAGATTTGTATGGACTTTCTTCTTGCACTCCAAAGATGAAGCTGCACAAGCTATTATGAACTTTGTGTTGTATGTTGAGAAACAATATTCCCTTCCAGTCAAGTGTGTGAGGAGTGACAATGGCACAGAATTTAGAAATCACACACTTGATGAATTCTACTTGTCAAAGGGAATCAAGCGGCAGTTCAGCATTCCAAGAACTCCTGAGCAAAATGGAGTAGTGGAGAGAAAGAACAGGACACTGGTTGAAGCTGCCAGGTCAATGTTGGCTGATTCAGGCTTGCCATTGACATTTTGGGCTGAAGCTATCAACACAGCTTGCTATGTGCAGAATAGAGTATTAGTAAATCAGAGGTTGATGAAGACTCCTTATGAAGTGCTACATCATTTGGCCCCTTTGATTTCATTCTTTAGAGCATTTGGGTGTCCCTGTTACATTCTCAACACAAAGAATCCACTCCAGAAGTTTGAATCAAAGGTGGATGCAGGGTATTTTGTTGGTTATTCATCTACTTGCAAGGCATACAGAGTTTTCAACTGCAAAACAAAGATGGTTGAAGAGACTTTGCATGTGAAGTTTAATGAATCTCCAAAGGACAAGATTCCACAAAACCCTGTGGAGTTATTTGATTTGGACATACTGCAATATGTTCCTTATTAGTCTCCAGCTGTTGTTCCTGTCAATAGTTCTCCACCTGGTGGTACTGATGATGATGCTGACAGTACTCACCTTTTCAGGTTTATTGACCAACTGCCTGAGTCATCTAAACCTGATGCTCATGTAGCTTCAGCAGCTCCATCCATAACAAATGCTGATGAGATTTCTGAATCCTCTACTTCATTTAAGTTGCCATCACCAACATGGTTTCAAGAATCTTCATCAACATCTGTTGCTGCTGAAGGTCCTACAAACACTTG
Organism: Flaveria linearis; assembly: GCA_024085815.1. Taxonomy (NCBI): domain Eukaryota; kingdom Viridiplantae; phylum Streptophyta; class Magnoliopsida; order Asterales; family Asteraceae; genus Flaveria; species Flaveria linearis. Next base: position 12,844,047 of record CM044016.1, on the reverse strand, counting down.
CACAGACCTCATTGTTTATCAAGAGCTGAAGGATCATCCAATGTCTCAAATCATTGGTGATATCAATGCTGGAGTCTCAACCAGAAGTCAATTGTCCAATTTCTGCTTCTATGCTCTCTTCATCAGTCAGCAAGAGCCAAAGAACTATCATGTTGCATTAAGAGACAATGGATGGGTTGAAGCAATGCAGCTTGAGCTTCTTCAGTTCAAAAAGCAGCAAGTGTGGGAGCTTGTTCCTTTACCCCAAGGTAAGTGTGCAATAGGCACTAAATGGGTGTTTAGGAATAAAACAGATGAAAAGGGCCAAATTGTTAAGAACAAGGCCAGACTGGTTGTACAGGGGTTTGCACAAGAAGAAGGTATTGATTATGATGAAACCTTTGCCCCTGTAGCCAGACTGGAGGCAATTAGATTGTTCTTAGCTTATGCTGCTTTTCATAATTTTAAAGTTTTTCAAATGGATGTCAAAAGTGCATTTTTATATGGTAAAATAAAAGAAGAGGTTTATGTGTGTCAACCACCAGGTTTTGAGGATAATAAACATCCAGATTGGGTGTATAAGCTTGATAAGGCTCTATATGGGTTGAAACAAGCTCCTAGAGCCTGGTATGAAACATTGTCTAACTTTCTTCTTCAAAATAATTTCACTAGAGGCTCCATAGATAAAACTTTATTCATTAAGAAAGTAGGGCAGCATAAGCTACTTGTTCAAATTTATGTTGATGATATTATTTTTGCATCCTCTGATCCACAGTTGTGTGATGAATTTACAAACTTAATGCAAAAGAAGTTTGAAATGAGTGCCATGGGAGAATTACAGTTCTTTCTGGGTTTGCAAATCAAACAAAGACTGATGGAACCTTCATTCATCAGTCCAAATATACAAAAGATCTTTTGAATAAGTTTGATTTACAAAACTGTAAGCCCTGTTCTACTCCCATGAGCAGCACCACACAACTGGATGTTGATCAGAAAGGTAAAGCGGTTGATGAAACCCTTTACAGATGTATGATTGGGTCCTTGATGTACCTTACAGCTTCTAGACCAGACATTATGTTTGCAACATGTGTCTGTGCTAGATTTCAGGCTGCACCTAAAGAATCGCATTTGATTGCAGTCAAAAGGATCTTCAGATACTTGCAAGATACTTAATCTCTAGGACTTTGGTATAACACTGGGCACTCTTGCAAATTAGTTGCTTTCTCATATAGTGACTATGCAGGGTGCAAAGTCACCGAAAATCAACTTCTGGTGGATGCCAATTTCTAGGCAATTGTTTAGTTTCTTGGCAGAGTAAGAAACAAACATCAATTGCTACATCAACTGCTGAAGCAGAGTACATTGCTGCTGCAAGTTGTACATCCCAGGTACTCTGGCTTCAGAATCAATTGTTGGATTATGGCATTACAGAGACTAAGACACCATTACTCATGGATAGTGCTTCAGCTCTTTGTATTGTTAAGAATCCAGTCCAGCATTCTAGGACCAAACATATTGAGATCAGACATCATTTTATTAGGGATTGTTATGAAAAAGGTCTGATTGATCCAAAGTTTGTTCCTAGTGCTGATGAGCTTGCAGATATCTTTACTAAGCCTTTAGACAGTGCAACTTTTCAAAATCTGGTACTAAGGCTTGGTATGCTGCAGCTGGAATAATTGACTAATACTGATGCTCTCAGGTCACAAGTACTGATGAGCATTAGTATACAAAAGTCAAAAATAAGTACTGATGAGTTATTTTGTCTTCAGTATTTTTCATATCTACTGATGTGTTATAACTACTGAAGGCTAAAATACTTCAAAGTACTGAAGTACATTATTTGTTGAAAAGAACTGATGAAGTTACAACTACTGATGTGGTTATAACTACTGATGTTTATTTCTACCAAATAAGTACTGAAGAACAAATTTGTCACAAGTACTGATGTGTAATCTTACACATAAGTACTGAAGACAACATTTGTTCACAAGCTCTGAAGAATAAATATTCACAAGAGCTGATGACCAATGAAACATCTGAAAAATCAGACAGTCTGATGAGTAAGTGTTGAGGTCAGAATGAAACAACTAATTGACGACAACAACTGATGAGTAACTTTACTCTTCAGCTGATTCAAACAACTGATGTTTCATTTCAAAACAACTGAAGGACAAAACCATGTCTTCAGTAGTTTACACTACTGATGACTAACACCAAGTCCTCAGTTGTTTACAACACTGAAGGACAAAACCATGTCTTCAGTAGTTTCAACTACTGATGACTAACACCAAGTCCTCAGATGTTTATAACAACTGAAGCCAAAACCATGTCTTCAGTAGTTTATAACTACTGATGACTAATACCAAGTCTTCAGTTGTTTACAACCTCTGAAGGTTAAAACCATGTCATCAGTCGTTTAAAACAACTGATGACTAACACCAAAACCTTCAGTCGTTTTCTTTCAGCCGTTTCATATCCATACCCTATAAATACCTAACCCTAACTTCAGAGTTTTTCATTCTCTCACAAACCTAACGTTCAAAAACTCTGAAACCTCTCTCCTCACATTAATGGCGACCATGCAGCTCAAACCACGACACAACTGTGTTGCCTACCTTACCAAATCACCCTTTTGGACCAAGTTTGATAATGCCATTGATCTAATGGTCCAGTCTCCATACAAAACGGCCTTTCTTCTTAATCCGACCATCTATGCCGAATCCCTAAACCAGTTCTGGACGAACGTCACCCTTACCACTGGGGAGAATGACACCGAGGTCTCTCTCCAGTCGTTCGTCAACAACCAAAAGGTGGTCATCACTTCTGCAATCATTCGCCAAACCCTAAATTTGGATGATGCCACCTTCATCACTGAGTATCCAAAGGGCACAACCGATCTATCTTTTGCCCACCATGGATACCAGGGTGACCTTAGTGCTTCTACCATCCTCAAGAAGCACTTCCATGATGCTGAACGATTGATCTTTCACATGGTCAATGTCTGTCTTGCCCCTAAAACTTCCTCATGGGATCAAATGTCATCCAGGTGGCAACAGGTATTGTTTTCTATCCTTGAGCAACAAACTCTTAATTTTTCTGAAATAATATTTTTAGAATTAAAAGATATGGCTGTGAAACCTTTGGCTAACCGATGGATATTATATCCACGGTTCATCATGGCCATCATAGAAAGCCAGCTTCAAGCTGAGGGACTTGTTGGCCTTGGAGTCCCTGCTCCGGCAGTATTGCCTGAGGTATACTCCAGGCACAACTCAGACCAAACTCTCAAACAGGCTGCCAAGCTGCTAAAACCCAAGCAGCGGGAACCCACAGCCTCCACCTCCAAATCCAAAGTCCCCACCAAACCAAAACCAAAAAGCCCAAAAAGGCTACTCAGGGAGATGAGTCCCCTGAGGATGCCCCTGCAACACAAAGGCAGGAAGTAATTACTGGTATTAATCCCCCAGTAATTACAAGGACTCAACCAGCCTCAACCGCTCAGGCATCCTCTCAACAGGAGCCTGAAGCAACCACTTCCGGGGCAGCCACATCTCTGGAACCTTTCTCACTTGAGAAGGTTACCATTGAAGAGCACCACTCTCCCCAGGTGCACAAAGATTCACCCCATCTCCCACTGCAACCGCCCCAAAAAGCCCTACTTTTATTATAGCAGAAGTGCTGACTCAGCTCAACACTCCACCCTCTCCCCAGGCACCTATTACAACTGGGAAAACCCCAACCAATGAGAGGGGGAACCAAGTGTTGTTGAGAACCCCCAGCACAGGGATTATGTTCTATCTTCTAGTGTGGCAAAGGAGATAGAACATCTGGTGAGGCTGCCACTCTTCCTGATTCAGCACATGAACAGGATGCAGCTGGTAACATCTCTAAGTCCTCACCAGAGGCAACTGCCGATGAAGGATCCTCTCCTGAGGCAGGAAGTCCCCAGTTCCAAGACAAAGGGGCACATGTGATACTGAGCCACACTCAGCACATGTACATCCTGATCTAATCAGGAGGTCAGGTGATTCAGCTAACACTGATGATGACCTGGGCTTCTTTTATGATGTTCTTACCCAGAACATATTCTTGAGGATGAGGTGAGTAGACTCAAAGAGCTACTTGCCAAAATGACTCAAGAATCAAGTCCATCTGCCACCATTCACCAACAGATGGCACCTTCCTTTGAAGGTCTCCTAACACAGAGCCACTCCCAAAATCTCCACCACCAGCCCCTGCTTCCAGCACTATTTCTCAGGGACAGAACCCCCCTGAGCAAATGGTTGCTATCTTTCAAAATTCTCTGCCTCTCATCACACCCATCATCACTGATATAGTGAATAAAACCCTTCATGAGAGGCTTGCCTCAAACATACAAACCCTGGTTGATGATGCTGTGGCTAAAAAGCTTTTTGACAGTCAAACCCCTACAACCAATGCAACAAAAAAGGGGGAGACTCAGTCAGTGAAAGCAATCAAGAGAAAGAGAATGGATGAAGAGAAAGAGAAAGAGGTAGAGAAGGAGGTGGAAATGGAGAGGGAGATAGTAGAGGAGACTAGGAAAGAGAAGGAGAGTGAGAAGGGAAAAGAAAAAGAAAAAGTGACTGAAAGTGAAAAAGACTTTCATGTCACATATAAAAAGAAGAAGGGTGGAGAAAAGGAGAAGGAGAAGGAGCTAGCAGTGCTTGTCAAGGAAGCTGATGCCCAACACAGCAGGTCAATGGATAAAATCATTGATCAGCTGTTTAGGCAAGGCTTTGACACTGCTGAGCTAGATACTGAATAAGGAAATTGGAGGTACAAGAGATTGAAAGCCGATGGTCTGGTCATAGTGAACAAGAAAAGGAGAGATTAGAAGCTATGGCCAGATTCATTTCAAAGTATCTGGGGAGATCAGTCCTGGAAGTCAAATCATGGTCCAGGGACAGCATCTTGGCAATAACCACCAAGATCTGTTCGTCTGAGGCATTCACCAAGGGGCTGATCATAGAAGCCCTAAGTGAAGCTGGTGCTGGGAGCAGGACTGAACTAGCCAAGCAAACCAAAACCTCACTCACATCCAAACTGCTAGAACAGCCTGCCCAATCTCCCACACCAAAACAATCCACATCACAACCCACAAAACCAACTCCCTTACCCACAAAACCAATAGCCGATGATGCACCCCAGAAGAGGAAGAGAAGGGTGTTGAGGCTTGAAGAAGAAGAAGAAGATGATGATGAAGATGAGGACAGGCTGCCAATTTCAGCTGTCATTCCTTGCCGAAGGCCAAAAGTCACCCTTCAACAATTACTCCTGAGGTTCAAAGGCAAATTGTTAAAGTGAAGCTAGAAGAAGAAGAGCTTCACAAACAACATGATGAGGAATTGTTGAAGAGGGTTGACAAAGCTTATGCTGCCACTTCATCAATCATAAACATGAAGAAACATGCTCAGAGACTATACACTCTCAGACAAACATTTCAATATCAAAAAGAGAGAGTGAGGATTTGGCCTGATCCCAGGGTGTCTCATAGGATTCATAAGAAAGACATTCCACAGAGATACAAGGGCCAGGTAAAGAAGATCGTAGATGAAGTGATCACACTGGCCATTGTAATATCACCCTGGGAGATCCTTGAAGACTTCAAGAAAGCCTATAAAGCTAATATGCCCCCACAAAAGATGTTGGAGAATAGAGTGGTTAAAAAGGGGCTAGTGTATAAGAGGCTTGAGGAAGTTAGGAAGAATGAGCTCCAGTTGTTCCTAGAGGGTAATCACCCTGATGAATTTGCTTACAGAGTAATAACAACTGTGGAGCTCAAAAATGGGAAACAGGTCAAATACCTCTCTAAGTATTATGGGCCAGAGTCACTCTTTGAGGGAGAAGCAGAAGAGCTTACCATAGAGGAACAAATAGTCTTCCTTGAGGCCTATACAAGAGAGTCTTATAGACTCATATTTGGGAAGTAGGCTTCATGGATGGGGTAACAGCTCTGTGTCCAGTTTCCCAAGACAGAGTTCCCATCCATCCTTTGATATCATACTTTTTGAAGCCTCTTCCCAGGCCTGTGCTGATTTGGGTCATTTCTGAGCTGATCCAGAAGACAAAGACCAATCTTTCTGCCAAATAAGTGGGACATCAAATAAGCTTAAAGGTTTTGGCTGCATTGGTTCAGGGGGAGTTTGTTGGACCAAAAGAACCAATGAGCCAGATCAGAAAAACCTTTAAGTCCCACAGACATCACAACAACTGCTGAAGACTTTATCAGCTGATGATGACAAAAACTGAAGACTTCATCAGCTGAAGTACAAAGACTGAAGATATCAGCTGATGTACAAAGTCTGAAGACATCAGCTGAAGTACAACAACTGAAGACATCAGCTGATGTACAATAACTAAAGACATCAGCTGATGTACAAAGTCTGAAGACATTAGCTGAAGTAGGAAGGCTGAAGACAACAACTGAAGACATCAGCTGAAGACATCAGCTGATGACAACAGCTGAAGCTCAAAGTTCAAGTACTGAAGACTTCAGAGGTTGTCATAACAGCTAAAGAAGTATTCTTCATTTATGATGGTTTTCCTTTTCAGTAGTTTCCTTTCAGTTGTTTCCTTTTAGTAGTTTTCTTTTATGTTTCAGTACTTTGTAAAACGTCTGAAGAGCATGTTCTTCAGACGTTGTAGTTTCAGTAGTTTCTTTTCAGTAGTTGTAGTAGTTTACACTTGTCTTTTGTAAGAAGATGTCAGCTGTTAGACATCTTCAGTAGTTTAGTCTACTTTCAGTAGTTTGTTGTAATAACGGTTAGATGTCACTGTCAAGTGACATCAGCTGACGTCATCTTTCCTATAAAAGGAAAGATGACCTAATTGTAATGTAGCCGAAGCGTGTGTTGAATGAATATATACCTTTTGGCAGAAATTCTCTCTCTCTCTATAGCCATACTGTTTCATTGATATATCATGTGTGTTCTTGCTATAGTTTGTTCTAATTCGTGTACAATTCTACTGCAAATCCAATCTAATTGATCAAACTAGATGCTTAGATCCTTTCAAAGAGGTTTGGGCTGAAGCATCTTCCTTGATCTTCCAATCCATCCCTTGGTTGATCTTTGAGGATGAGCTTGTTGAGGCTATTGCAGCATGGACTTCTTCCGAAGCTTCTTTCTTTTCAGAAGAAGTCTTCACCACCTTTTCTTCTGAAGTAGTCTTCTTCTGGGCTGGTTTCAGGGAAGCTTTCTTGTTCTTCCGAACCTTTGAAGCTTTGGCTTCCGAAGCCATTTTCCCTTCGGAAGAAGTACTTTCTTCCGAAAGCAACTTGGCTTCCGAGACCAACTTTCCCTTTTCATCACTTGAACCGTTTGAAATTGTCCAAATGTGAAACCTTCCCTGACTCCTTCTTTTCTAACATTATTTGCATAATGTGTGCTTGCTGGATTGTAGTAACAATCTTTTTCCATATGGTTGTGTAGACCACACATTATGCATACGATGTTAGTCTTTTGGGAATTTAAGGGTTGCTATTTCTTGGGCTTCTTTCCTTCATTAGCAACTTTCCCTTTCAACTTCTGATCCTTTGATAGGACAGGAGTGCTGGTATTACACTCGTTTCCTGAATCAGAGGTACCTAACAATTGAAATCCAGCTGAGATAAAGACACCTTTCTGCTTTGGGTTGATCTTTAGCTTAGACTCAGCAACCTTCTTGGCAGTCTTTCTAGCAGCTTTAGCTCTGCTTCTTCTTGCCTTGGTGGTTAGGATTTGATCTTCACAGGAGGAGATGGGTGCATTTACCAGTTTCTTCCCTGTGGTGGCCACTATTGTTGCATCATCCTTCAACTCTAGTAAAGAAGGGTCAGCAGTTGGAACCTCTTGCTCCTCAGTACCACATCTAGGTTGTCTAATAGACTCATAAGAGTGTGGTGGAGCGATTTCATTGGTTCCCAACCCTCCTTTGTTTTAATAAAACATTTTGGAATGGGAGAATGATGCAAGAATAGCTTGGAAGTTTTGCTCAGTAATAGCTTGCTTCCTGGCCTGAGCCTCAGCAGTGACAAGCTGGGCTTGAGCTTCAGACAGCTTAGATATCAAATCTTTGATTTGTGTCTTATAGTTGGTTTGTTCATGTTTTAAAAGAGACACAGTTTTCTCTAACTCCTCAATTTTCTTTTGATAGTCAGATTCAACTCTTTTAAAGTCAGATTTTAAGATATTTAAAGACTCAACATCAGATCTGATTTCCATATTGTAATCCTTGTAAAGTTTAACTTTTGTAATACATGCTGGAGTGCAAAGATGTTCATATACCTGAGCATCATCTGTTCCGGCCATGAGTGCTTGAGCAGGAGTGACATCCTGTACCATGAAGCTCCAGTCAACATCTTGAGCTATTGCAGCTGTTTTAGTTGTCTTTTCTTCAGACTTCAAGGTTGAGGGATGTGTGGAGGCCTGTGGGGTTCCCGGGTTGTTTTTAGGAGCCTTGCATTCCCTAGCAAAGTGACCCAGTTAGTTGCAATTATAGCACTTTGCTTTGGTCTTGTCAAACCCAAACTTGCTGTTGGCAGGGTTTTGAGGGAATTGCCTTCCAGTTCTCTTGAAGAACTTCTTCGCTCTATAGGTTAAAAGAGCCATCTGTTGGACAATGTCCATATACTCTACATTATATGGATTGAAGCACTCAAGATCATCAAAGCAATATTGAAAATCACCAGAGTGTCCACTTCCAGAGACAAAGGCACAACTATCCTGAAAGGAGTTGTGTTGAGCCTGTTGAGACTTTGGAGTCTCAGGTAGAGTAATGTAGGGTCCATTTTGCAAGTTTTCAGGGTAGCATAGCAACTGATGTTGTGGTTCTATGCTTTCCCTTTCAACCGCATGAAGGGCTGAACTCAGTTGGTTATTGGAGTTACCAGAGGAGTTTTGCATGTTCATCTCCATCTGGAATGCACTGAGGATACCATACAACTCTATGAGAATAAGAGTCTTAAGGTCTGATGTTCTCTTGATCACCACACAATAGTGTGTCCATAGTTTAGGAAGAGAAGACATGAACTTCCTTACTATGTCCCTGTTCTCAAGAGTTACTCCAATATCCACCAGAGTATCCACTATCTCAACATACCTGAAGTATTGTTGAGTCAAGGTCTTACCAGCCTTGAAAGTAAAGTTTTCAAACTGCTATTTTAAGAGATCCTTCTTGTTTTCTTTAGTTTCCTTGGATCCTTCATACATAAGCTTCAGTGCATCCCATAAGTCTTTAGCTGTTTTACACTTCTTGAAGCCTCTGTAGATGGAGTTTGGAAGAGCAGTTTGAAGAGAAGTCATAGCCCTTTGATCAGGCTCTATTCTTTTCCTATCTTCTTCTAAGTAATCATCCACATCTTTTGGAATAATACGATTACCAGTAGCAGAAGTAGTGCTTGGTATGAAAGGACCGTTAACAACGGAGTCCCACATCCTTGAGTCTTGACACTTGATGAAGCCTTCCATTCTTGTGCACCATGTGTCAAATCTTCAGGGGTGATCAGTGGGGACTTGGTCATAGTACCAGTTTCCATATCAGCTTTAGTGAGAGCGGCCACTGAGTGAGTGGGTTGTAGGGAGGAGTGAAAAACAAGTTGATTTGGATGGTTAGATCATGCAATCAAGAGCGAAACAAAGCTCTGATACCAATTGTAGGATCGGTATTAGTCACTTAATGAGTGATTTTCTCTCAGGCTCACCTAGAACAACACTCCGAACGAGTCCAACAAGAGTGATCACAATATAACCAGTATTAAGAAACACATAAAGTAAATTTTCAAGGTACTTTTATATATGCTTCTCAACTCAAAGGATTACAAGACTCTTGCAAGCACACACTCTACTTTTGAGTTACAATGAGAATTACATATATAATACTACCTACAGCCGGATATACTTTGATACCAGCTGGAAACCAAAAGCCTATACTACAAGACTATAGGTTAAGGTAACTCGGATATTTTATCTAAGATTTGGTAGTCAGGACATGTCCCTGACTTACCTTTTGTCATCAACTAAGGTTGGTAACATGTACTATCATAAAAAGGTAAACAGTGGAATAAAGTATGGTCAACTACATGGCTCTTTTGGAAGAAGCCATGCTGTATCAGAAGTCTGCAACGGAATGTCAGAGACCATACTTATGTCCACTGGTTCATAGCAGTGTCTTCCGAAGGTTAAATTGCTTCGAAAGAATAACTTCTTCTGAAGCCACTTATACTTCGGAAGACTGCTTCTTCCGAGGCTTGGGGATTTCTTCTTTGTCTTCAGAAGTAGAGTTTGTCTTCGGAAGTTGATCTTTCGCTTGTCTTCGGAAGAACTCTTCAAACTTCAGAAGTTCCCGTACTTAGCTTCGGAAGCCTTGAATATAGCACCAAAATTGACTAAGTGAAATGGTTTTGGTTGCACCAGCCTTCCTCATGATCCAACATTATCGATTGGCATCAAATGAGTTACGGGAATTATCGGCACAACTTCAGGAGATATTGGATAAGGGATTTATCTGACCTAGCTCGTCGCCTTGGGGAGCCCCTTTCTTATTTGTTAAAAAGAAGGATGGCACATTCGGATGTGTATTGACTACAAGGATTTGAATAAGGTCGCAGTCAAGAACGGTACCCGTTACCTTATATTGATGATCTGTTTGATCAACTTCAGGGATCCAGTTACTATTTTAAGATTGATCTAAGGTCTGGTTATCATCAGTTGGGAGTCCGAGAAGAAGACATCTCAAAGATAGCATTCAGGACTCGCTATGGCCATTACGAATTCTTGATCATGCCATTTGGGTTTACTAATGCACCAGCAGTGTTCATGGATCTCATGAACCATGTGTGCAAACCCTACCTTGATCAATTTGTTATTATGTTTATCGAGGACATATTGATCTATTCCAAGACCAAGGAGGAACACGAAGAGCACCTACGGTTAATCCTAGAACTGTTAAAAAGAGAACAATTATATGCTAAATTCTGTGTGATTTCTCGATATGAGAGGTGAAATTTCTAGGTCACATTGTGAATTAGAAAGGAATCCATGTAGATTCTGTGAAGGTGGAAGCAATTAAGAATTGGTCAGTTTCTAAAACGCATAGTGAGATACGTCAATTCCTTGGACTGGCAGGATACTATCGACGCTTCATTAAGGGATTTTCAAAAATCGCTCAACCTCTCACTGCCTTGAATCACAAAGGTATCGTGTTTAGATGGGGAGAGAGTTAAGAAGAAGCTTTCCAGTTACTAAAACGAAAGCTTTGCAGCGGATCAATATTAGCATTACAAGAAGGAAGTGATGATTTCGTCATTTACTGTGATTCTTCTATCCAAGGACTCGGTTGTGTCTCGACGCAACGTGACAAGTGATAGCCTACGCTTCGAGATAATTAAAGGTACATGAGAAAAACTATACCACCCATGACTTGGAGCTGGGTGCAGTGGTTTTTACCTGGAAGATCTGAAGACATTACTTGTACAGTACCAAATGCACTATTTACACTGATCAGAAGAGTCTTCAGCATATCTTTGAGCAAAAAGAGCTGAACATGAGGCAGCGATGTTGGGTGTAATTGTTAAACGATTACAACTATGCTATTAAACATCATCCAGGGAATGCGAATGTAGTCGCTAATGCCTTGAGCAGAAAGGTGACCGTCAAACCCCGACGAGTGCGAACTTTGTAGCTTACAATTAGCACTCACTTTCCTGAACAAATCAATGAAGCTCAGAATGGAAGCTTTGAAAGCGAAAAAAATTGGATCCAAATCCTTACGTGGGATGGACAAACAATTGAAGTGAAATCCGATGGAATTCGTTACTTCATGGATAGGCTTTGGGTGCCTTTACATGGAAATCTAAGAGACTTAGTTATGAGTGAAGCGCATAAGTCTAGATATTCTATACACCCTAGTTTTAACAAAATGTATCATGACCTGAAAGCACACTATTGGTGGCCTAATATGAAGGCAGACGTAGCTACATATGTGAGCAAGTGTTTGACCTGCTCTAAGGTTAAAGTGGAATATCAGAAGCCATCTGGGTTACTACAACAACATGGATTCCTCTATGGAAAGGGGAACGTATTTCTATAGACTTTATTACTAAGTGACACAGGACTTCTAGTGATTGTGACATGATATGGGTGATTGTGGATCGATTAACTAAGCCTCCTCACTTCTTGGAAATCAAGAAAACATACAAGATGGATAAGTTAACTCAGATCTACTTGAAGGAAGTGCTCTCTCGGCATGGAGTACCAATCTTAATTATTTCTGATTGTGATGCTCGTTTTACAACCCATTTCTGGAAATCGTTACAGAAATCTTTGCGTACGCGTCTGGATATAAGCACTGCCTATCATCCGCAGACCGATAGGCAAGCAAGCGTACTATTCAAACCTTGTAGGACATGTTGCGGGATTGTATGATAGATTTCGGGAATAATTGGGAGGTTCATCTACCGTTGGTAGAGTTTTCATACAACAATAGTTATCACATCAGTATTAAGGTAGCACCATTTGAGGAGTTGTATGGGTGAAAGTATAGATCACCAGTTTGTTGGGCAAAAGTTGGTGATAGTCAATTCACTAGCCCCGAATTGGTACATGAGACTACCGACAAGATAGTAAAGATACGCTGATAAGCGAAGGAAGCCCTTGGAGTTTCAGGTCAGAGATAAAGTTTTGTTGAAGGTAGAGGCGAACTTAACCCGTAATATGTTGGACCGTTTGAGATCTTAGAAAGAATTAGCCCGGTGGCATATCGATTAGATCTACCTAATAAACTGAGTGGAGTTCACAATGTATTTCACGTTTCTAATATGAATAAGTGTTTATCCGATGAGACTTTGATTGTACCGCTTGAGAAAGTACAAGTAGATGAACAATTAAGATTCATTGAAGAACCGGTTGAGGTGATGGATCGAGAGGTAAAGACCTTGAAACAGAGTAAGATCCCTATTGTCAAAGCTCGCTGGAACTCAAGACGTGGTCTGGAGTTCACATGGGAACGTGAGGATCAGATGAAGCTCAACTATTCTCATCTGTTTGAAACAACGACTAATACCAGCGAAGGTAATGATTGAATTTCAGAATGAAATTTCTTTCAACATGGGGATGATGTACAACTCACCAAAAAACTCACTCGATTTTTTTGTGCCAATGCAGTAGACCAGTGATGTAACACGAACACAACCATGTAACGTAATTTTCGGGACGAAAATTCTTTCAAGATGGGGATAATGTGACATCCGGTACTTTTTCGTTACCAAACTCCGTTAGTTCCGTAAGGTCTTGCATACACCTGTCATGAGCACACAGCTGTCATTGAACGTTGGTGACTTAATAACAATTATCTATAACAAATAAATAATAATTTAACTAATAATGTTAATTATAAGTTTGTGGTTATGCGATTTATGAATTTTAAATATTATTTGTGAATTTTACTTGATAATGTGATTACGTGTAAATATTGTTCATGTGTTTTGTTATTAGTTGAAATATATAATTATTATTGATGATTAATAATACTTTTGTTTACTAGTTAAAACCTTTTAAAAAGTGTTAAAAAGATTAGTTTTTATAAAATATAAACAAGGAGGGTTAAGTTGTAATTACCATAAACCTAAAACTTAACAAAATTAAAACCCTAATCCCCTCCCAAACCCCCAATTACGGCCGAGACCTCAACACACACAAACAATTTGATTTTTTGATCAACAACAACAATCAAGCATCAAGTTTGATCTAGTTTCAAGCATTACAACGTGAATAAAGCATCAATTCTTGATCATTACACTATTAAATATTTAATTTTGATAAGTTTTCATGGGTTTTTGATTTTGATAGAACCCTAGGCCTAAAATTATGATGAAAGTCAAAATTGATGATGGTTTGTTGATGATAAGATTTTAGTTAGGTTATATGAATGTTTATCTAGGTCGATTGTGCAAGAAATCTATGATTTTGATGATCTAGTTCATACCTTACCCAAAATAGTAACTTTTGATCATGAGATTGTGCAATTGGGTTATTGATGATTGTATGTTGTTAGTTGTATGCTTTGATGTTAGTTTACATGGATTGTGTAAGAAAAATCAAGAAATCTAGTGATGGTTCATGCCTTACTATAAGTAGAAACTTTTATGTATGATGTTTCGGAAATATGATGAATTAATGATGCTTATCGTTTGTAGATGAATGCTATGGGCTTGATTAGGTATAAAGTTGATGAATTTACAAATGAATTGGATGTTAGATTGAGTTTGGGTATTACTTTCCCAAAAGGGAAACTTTAATTTTAAAGAACATTAGATGTGATGATTTGGGTGTTTTTATGATGTTAGGATCATGTTAGAATGCTTATGGATAATGTCTAATGTGGTGGAATGCTTTGCTTGGGTGTGGGATGCTTGATTGATCATTTGGGTAATCTAGATTCTTATTGACTATATATGATGATGGATTATGTTATGAGATTATGAGATCATGTTTGGGATTGTAATAGATCATTATTAGGTATGTTGGTTTCTATGAATCGTTTTGATTAATGTGATCTTGATAAACTAATGTAGTATGATGATCTTGGTAGAACTAGAGTTGATAATGTGACATACGTGAATTACTTGTATGATTATCATGTATGATGCATTGCTATACTTGATTAAATGGGATTTTAATTAATGTGACCAACGGGTCAAATGGGTAAACTAGGTCAAACGAGTCAACTAGGTCAAATGAGTATTGTTTTCCATAATCTTGGTTTACGTTTTTATTGAGCACCTAGGGTGTTAAGCTTTCTATGTACACGTACTTATGTCCTTGCATTTTCTAGGTAACCTTTGAATGCTTGTCTTTCCATCCATCATTAGTTTCTTTGTCATTGTTCGTTACGAAACACATGACAGCTTCGATCGTGAAATCACTATTGTTATTACCTATGAATATAGACTAGCTATCTATTTTCATGCACTTCTTATATTTTACAATTATTATTGTTTATGTTAAACACAAACTCTTGAACTCACCAATTATCATGTTGACTCTTTTAGTATGCTATTCTCAGGACGATGTAAAAACTGCTATAGGGGCACGCGCGGGTCATGCATGTGCATTAGAAAACTGACGTCGTTTACTTTTTGAATGGTTTACATTTGGTTTAAATTATGGTTTGGAGCGTGTTTTGCCAAGTTACATTTCTCGTACTTTGAGTTCATCTTATTTATAAAACGCTTCCGCAAATATTTTAATGTTTCAAACTATGATTTATTTTAAATGTTGCATATAGTGTCGTTCTAAGTAACTAATGACTGGGATCCTGGTTTAAGCATACGCCTCGCGGTAAAACCCCACATGTGGATTTTGAGGGTGTGACAGTTATAGTCATAAGTCAAAAGGCAATCTGTCTTTTTACTATGCATCGATCTTACTGTCTAGATTAAGTTTCCAGTTGGCTTTCAAAGTATAGCTGGTTATAGGATGTAGTATAAAGTATCTCAGGTACTTGTCTTTCTAAGTATGCTTGTAACAATTATAATAGAACTTGAGAGCAATATACATCATTCTTGAAAGCCAAATTTTATCTTTTTCTTGTTCTTGTTCTTTTCTTGTTCTTTTCTTGCTCTTGCACTTGCTCTCGCTCTTGCTCTCGCCCTCGCCCTCGCCCTCGCCCTCGCCCTCTCCCTCGCCCTCCCTTCGCCCTAGCCCTCGCCCTCGCCCTCGCCCTCGCCCTCGCCCTCGCCCTCGCCCTCGCCCTCGCCCTCGCCCTCGCTCCTCGCTCTCGCCCTCGCCCTAGCCCTAGCCCTCGCCCTCGCCCTCGCCCTCGCGCTCGCCCTCGCCCTCGCCCTCTCCCTCGCCCTCGCGCTCGCCCTCGCCCTCGCCGTCACCCTCGCCCTCGTGCTAGCGCTCGTCGCCGCGCTCGCCCTCACCTCGCCCTCGGCACTCGCCCTCGCGCTCGCCCTCCGCGCTTGCCCTCGCGCTCGCCCTCTGCGCTTGCCCTGGCGCTCACCCTCGCCCTCGCACTCACACTCGCACTCGCCTCGCCCTCGCCCTCGCCTCACCCTCACCCTCGCCCTTGCCCTCACCCTCACCCTTGTTGTTGTTGTTGTTTTTGATGATGTTGTTACTGTTGTTGCTATTGATGATGTTGCTGTTGTTGTTACTGCTGCTGTTGATGTTGTTGTTGCTGCTGCTGATGCCGCTGCTGCTGCTGCTGCTACTGATTCTGCTGCTGTGCTGCTGATACTGCTGCGGCTGCTGCTGATGCTGATGCTGCTGCTGCTGCGCTGATGCTGCTGCTGCTGCTGCTGTGCTGCTACTGCTGATGCTGCTACTGCTGATGCTGCTGCTGCTGATGCTGCTGCTGCTGATGCTGCTGCTGATGATGATGGTGCGCTGCTGATGGTGCCGCTGCTGATGGTGCCGCTGCTGATGGTGCCGCTGCTAATGGTGCCGCTGCTGATGCTGCTGCTGCTACTGATGTTGCTGCTGATGCTGCTGCTGCTGATGTTGTTCCTGATGTTGCTGCTGCAGCTGCATGCTGTTGTTGCTGATGCTGCGGATGATGCTGATGATGTTGCTACTGCTGCTGCTACTGATGCTACTGATGATGATGATGATGATGATGATGATGATGATGGTGCTAGTGGTGGTGGTGGTGGTGCTACTGCTGTTGGTGTTGTTGCTGTTGTTACTGTTGTTGCTGTTGTTGGTGTTGTTGTGTTGTTGCTGTTGTTGCTGTTGTGCTGTTGTTGCTGTTGTTGTGTTGTTGCTGTTGTTGCTGTTGTTGCTGTGTTGCTGTTGTGTTGCTGTTGTTGCTGTTGTTGCTGTTGTTGCTGTTGTTGCTGTTGTTGCTGTTGTTGCTGTTGTTGCTGTGTTGCTGTTGTTGCTGTTGTTGCTGTTGTTGCTGTTGTTGCTGTTGTTGCTGTTGTTGTGTTCTTGCTGTTGTTGCTGTTGTTGCTGTTGTTGCTGTTGTTGCTGTTGTTGCTGTTGTTGTTGCTGTTGTTGCTGTTGTTGCTGTTTTGCTGTTGTTGTTGTTGTTGTGTGTTGCTGTTGTTGCTGTTGTTGTTGTTTTGTTGTTATTCTTCTTTTCTTCTTCTTTTCTTCTTCTTCTCTTCTTATTATTATTATTATTATTATTATATTATTATTATTATTATTATTATTATTATTATTATTAAAGTATTACCACCCGGGTGAAAGTCATAGTTTATAATCAAGAGTTTTAAAATATTACACGTTGCCACACTATGTTAGTATCATCTTCTTCCCGATTGTTTCAGATTTCACACCATCGCTATAGTCTAAAATTCATTTATTTATTTCTTGTTTTTGCTGACTGTCACAATTAACCCCAACTAAACATATTTAGTAAACTTAAATAAGTTGTATAAGGTTGTTTATCGCTTACCTCTCGTTGCGGGTCGTAATCGGGATGGATCTGCAACGACGGTTGATGGTTTCTGATGTTCTCCCGGTGGTCGGTGGAAGTGGTATGGGTGGAGATAAATGCAAACGAGGTTGTTTTTTCGCTTCTTGAAACGGAGTCGGTCGGAGATACGACAGGTCATCGGAATTTTGAATCAAGAGGAATTCTTGTTGAGGTCGAGAGAGGTGGCGTGATCTAGGGGTTGAATAAGGCAAGGGTCGTTTTAAAAACCGATGGTCCAGCGAGTAGTAGGTGAGGACTCCAAAACCTTTTGTTCGGTCTCTTTCGATTTTATGGTAGTTGTGGTTGGTAGCTTTTGACAATGAGAGGGCTTTTCAATATTTCCGATTAAGTTGGGTTTTGCAGAGTTTCGGTAAGTGTGAGTAAAGAGAAGGTTGAACTTTTTCAAAAAGTTAGTCAAAACTTGTCCAATCAAATAATCCCACTTAATGTACTATAATCATTATATTTTTGTTTTCTTTTGGTTTTTCATTTGATTATTATTATACGGTCACTTTATGTGTATATATTAATATGGCTAGACTTTATCATTCTTGTTTGGTGATATGTTATTATTTGTTTACTATATTAGTTATCTATTTAACATAACATTTATGTGTATGTATATATATATATACTCATACATATTATTATTAAGGAAATTACGGTTATTTCAACTATCACCCCCTATAAGAAAATTTCGTCCTTGAAATTTATAAGTCAAGATATAAATAGTTAACGAATTCAAAAAGGCGGCAAAATCAAAAGTTATATGGCATACGTAAATGAGAGTGCATGGTTCACAGTTACTTGATACATGAAGACCTCGTTTTTAATAGACTAGGGTACAAAGCGTGAATGGATTCTTCAGTATCCGAAGTAGCTCTTCTCTCTCAGAGTGATTTTTCCATAAGACTTTGATGAACGGAATCACTTTTTCTCATGGTTCTTTCATTTCGATCTAATATAGCTTCTGGTTCTTCCTCGTAGGATAAATCTTCTGGGATTGTATGTAGCGGGTAACTGATGACGTGAAGTGTATGATAATTATATCCTCTTAGCAAGGATACGTGAAAGACATTATGAACATATGAAAGTTGAGGCGGTAAAGCTAGACAGTAAGAAGCTTCTCCAACCCTTTCAAGAATCTCAAATGGTCCAATGAAACGTGGACTGAGCTTTCCTTTCATCCCGAATCTACGAACGCCACGACATGGTGAGACTTTCAAAAACACTGATCTTCAACTTTGAATTCTAGTGATCGACGATGTTGATCTGCATAACTCTTTTGTCTACTTTGTGCTTCCTTTAATTTCTCTCGGGCAATAACAACCTTTTCATTTGTAATTTGGACTAATTCAGGTCCCTCGATAAGCTTTTCCCCAACCTCTTCCCAACATATCGATGCTCTACACTTCTGACCATACAAGAGTTCAAAAGGAGCCATGCCTATACTAGCTTGTCAACTATTATTGTAGGCAAACTCAACAAGGCATAAATACTCATCCCAGTTTCCTGTCCACTTGAGTGCGCATGTACGTAGCATATCTTTAAGAGTCTGAATCGTACGTTCTGATCGCCTATCTGTCTGTGGATGAAAAGCGGTACTAAACTTCAATCGTGTACCCCAAGCTACTTGAAAGCCTTTCCAAAATCGAGAAGTGAAATGCGGATCTCTATCTGAAACGATCGAGAAAGAGAGCAAGGAGGCAATGGAGTCGAATAATCTCTGAAGAAACACCTTTGATAACTTGCTAGCTGAAAATCCTTGCTGAATCGGTAGAAAATGAGCTGAATTGGATAGTCTATCAACAACGACCCATATAGAATCATTCTTCTTAAATGTCTTAGGCAAGCCCGTAACAAAGTCCATTGACATTTCATCCATTTCCACATAGGAATATCCAACAGTTGCAAGAGTCTGCTGGCTCATTGGTGCTCAATCTTCACTTGCTGGCATGTGAGGCATCGACTTACATATCTTGCAACATCTTCTTTCATGCCATTCCACCAAAAGTTTTGACGCAAATCACGATACATCTTTGTTGATCCTGGGTGGATAGAAAAAGGCGAGTTATGTGCCTTGGCTAGTAATGACTCACGAAGGGTAGAATCATGTAACACCGGTTATTTTTAAAGAAATAAAGGAAAAGAAGGAAATGCAAGTTAACCCAAGTTGAGGGGTTAAAAGTGTCCAAAAGGACACAACTTTGAAAAGTTGGTGAATAAAGCAACATGGTCGCCCATGTTGCTTCTTACACCCTGACATTCGAATTTTTAGAGAGAGAAAGAGAGAGCAGAAACTCTCGGGAATTTTAGAAGAAACAAGAAGTTCGAAGTTTTGGTAAGAATTCTCAAATTATAATGCTTTAGACGACTCTAGACTTGGTTGTATGCTTATAATAAGATTGTGTATTCGGGTTATGTATGTGTGTGGGTTTTAGGTGCTAGAAACGTCTGAAAGCTCAGAGAGGGTATAAGCTCAAAAGCAGCAAAGGTGAGTTCTAGAATCCCCTTTTTAACATGTTTTTAACTATTTTGGGGCTGGAAAATGCATGTGTATATTTTTTATAAAAATGGCTTTTTACCCGTATGTATGTATGTGTGAATGTGCATGTGGGTGGGTGAAATTTTGGGATACAAAGGTGTGTATGTTCATGTTATGATGCTTAGGATGCTAATACTAGGCTTAGATTATGATTTAAGATGAAATGGGACTGATTTATGTTGATTATGGGGAAGTTAGTTGTTCGTGCGCCTATATAGTGGACCATGCGTCCAACAGCTTAATTCCCTAAGTGTTCCCACCGCCCAATATGCCCAACCGTCTGAACAGGGCCCGTGCGTTTGAACAGGGCCCATGCGTCTAAGTAAGAAAATGGCCAAGTGCAGACCCAAATGTCTAAACAGGGCCCATGAGTCTAAATAGGCCCATGCGTCTGAGTAGAAAAACAGCTAAGTGTAGACCCAAACATCTGAATAGGGCCCATGCGCCTAAACAGGCCCATGCGTCTAAGTGAAAAGGAGACTAAGTTAAGCCCAGACGTCTGCATAGTAGCAAAACGACTGAACATGGCAGAAGCACCCAAACAGTGCCCATGCGTCTAGACCCTTAGAATAATTTTCTGAAATTTCAGGAAAAACATAAAGTCTAGGGTTTTTACTAAGTTGACTTATGGGTAATGATTACCCAATTTAAGCATAATTATGAGGTGTTTACAGTTATGGAATATGTATGATGTATGACAGGTATAATGTGTTATCTTTAATGGTATGAAAACGTATTTATTTATATTATGAAATACGTTAGATATTATGTTATTACTTTACGTAGTATGACGAATGAAAAACGAACGTAAAGAATGATTTAACGAAAGGAAAGATAACAATGATGAAAAGTAAAATGTAATGAACAAACAAATGGCTTGCAAGCAAATTAAGGAGGTGCACGACCATGTTGTCGTTAGCTCAAATGTGATGCAGGTTAGCTACCCCAAAGGATGCACACAGGGTCAATCTTTGAGATTGACAAGGCCCTTTGGTATGCGCTAGGTGACTGGATCAGCTTCGTGCACATTGTTCATGGTTTAATTACCACAGGTCCAGCATCAGCTTCATGCACAATATTCAGGGTAGGACCAAACGGTTTGTATGAACGGGAGAGATGACTTGCCCTAGGTGACTGGATCAGCTTCATGCACAATGTTCGTGGTTTAATTACCACAGGTGCAGCATCAACTTCGTGCACAATGTTCGGGGTATTGTTCATCAATCCATATGAATGTAAAAGAATGACGTAACGTACTAAAGAAAGAAAGAAAGTAAGTAAAAAAGTATGAATGTAAAAGAATGATATGAGTACGTTACGAAAGAATGAGAATAAAGATAAGAGAATGTTAACGAAAAGCATGAAATGAAAACATGCTATGAACATGATGAAGTATGATGAATGTTAATGAATGTAAAAGTAATATTCTCTATCTGTACGTATGATGCATGACCACGTATGAAAGTAAAGAAGGTTTGTATAAAAAGTAAAGTATTTTATTTACAAAACTAGAACTCACTCAGCAACGCTGACTTTTATGTGTTTTCCAGTTGGCAGGTAATAGTTGCTGAGGATGGCACGGGCAGCTACTTGGCATTTTTGTGATGGCATCCATTCGTATAATAATGAAATTTTTGTGATGTAATGCAATTTATAATATTTTCTAATAGCTAACAGTATGGTATTACGTTGCAAAAGTTGTCATTAAAATATATGAAATAGTTATGTTTAATTTCCGCTGCAATGTTTTAAAAATTGTATGTTTTATGTGCGATGAATAACCAACTGTGACGTGCCCGGGAAAGGGGGCCTTACAATTTGGTATCAGAGCCAAAGTTTAAGTGAAATGGGTAAATATTTTCAAAATAAACCTAAACTTAAACTGAGAATGGGACAAAGGGAAGGATGCCAGCCCAAGTAGCTACGTGCCATCAGGTATTTTCTTTATGTTAACTGGTATTATTTACGCATGTTATTTGATCTATTTGACCTTAGTAGATTTGGATACTGATGAAGTCAGGATAGAAAATGCTTGGGTGTGTGAAGAGTAAAGTAAGTGGTAATCATAACTAGCCACTGTAATTAGGGACTTACTATACTTGACATAAACTGAGCTATTACCTTGAATGATTGTGTTAGTGTTTAAATCTTATAGCGTGTTAGAGAATGGCTGGAGGTAGATCTTCTAAGGCTTCACGAGGCGGAGCACGTAGTGGATGTGGAGCTCAACCACAGGCCATGAGAGGAAGGCCTACGGTTAAGAAGGTGACCCACTAGGAGCCTGAGACCCCTCATCCAGAGGGTGGTGATGAGAGTGCTAACTTGAGAGCCTCGGGAAGGAGGTCATGGTGGAGGAGGTTCATCAGGTCATGCAGACAATACCGCCATCTGTAGGGACCGAGGTGATCAAGGCTGTAAGGGAAGGAGAGAGGAGGGATAGGAACAGGTCTTCGGCGGGGAGAGAACAACCCGAGACCGAGACGGTGATCCCTACCGATGAAGAAGGGAGGAAGAGGAGCCTATGCCAGAGACAGCATGAGGCTGTAACTATGGGGCATTCCAAAGATGCAAGCCCCCTACCTTCAATGGTATGGCACTGCTACTGCTGCTCACCGATAGGTTAGGGAGATGGAGGTTGTTCTCGAGATCAGCGAGTGCCGAGAGGACCAGAAGGTAAGTTTGCCACTCACTCGTTTGTGAACTCGGCTCTATGCTAGTGGGACGACATTGTCCAGGCCGAGGGTAGCAGGGCGATGGCAGGATGAGGTGGAATGAGCTGAAGAAGTTGGTGATCGAGGAGTTCTGTCCTCATCGGGAGTTGGACAAGGTGGAAAGGGAGTCCTGCAGCTGGAGGCGGGAACCATGACACATCAGCAATACACCAGCAAGTTCAACGAGATGGCACGGCTAGTGCCGGATCAGGTGACACCCTTATCACGAAAGATCACAAGATATATCTAGGGTTTGCCGGCGGATTTCGCAGGCACATAATCGTCGCCCGACGAGCATGTTTAGGTCGGTAGTTGACTTGGCTGGGAGGTTGTATGAAAAGAGGGAGGTGATGGTGGCCAAGGGGAAGAAGACGAGTGGTGATGACCGGAACCGGAAACGGTTTGGGCGTGTTAGTTTCCCCCTGAATGACAAGAAGGCTAGAATGGTTGATCGACGGGTGGTCGTCGCAGGCCCAGGAGTGAAGAGATGCGGGAGGTGTGAAAAGGAGCACGCTGGTGAGTGCAAGATAGGGTTTAACGTTTGTTTCAAGTGTGGGAAGCCTTGCCACATCTCTAGGGATTGCAGAGCGGCGAGGTGCTACAACTGTGGTGAAGTAGGCCACATGAGTAGGGAATGCAAGAAGCCGAGGGCTGAGAGTTCTGGGGCAAAGAAGACGGCCGGAACTGAAGGGCAGAAAGCGAGCGCCAGAGCTTTCACCATGACCAGGAAGGAGGCTAGGACGGACCCTGGTGTGGTGTCAGGTACGTTTCTAGTAAATCAAACTCCCGCTTCTGTGTTATTTGATTCTGGTGCTAGTAAGAGTTTTATTTCTGCTACTTTCTATGCTAAATTGCCTGTTAATAGTAGACGTATCTATGAGCCCTTCGATGTAGAAACTACTATTGGTAAGTCCACTAGAGTTACTAATATGACAGAGGACTGCGCCATAGAACTAGAGGGTTGTAGATTTGCTGCTAAGTTACATGTGATGCCCCTAGGTGGATTTGATGTAGTACTAGGGATGGATTGGTTAGTAACCTATGAAGCGAATATCATGTGTCGTAAGAAGATGGTCAGACTGACGGCGCCTGACGGAGTTCGGTGACAATATACGGCGATCGAGTTACGACGATTCCGAAAGTGATTTCGATGTCGGTGGCGGGAAAGTGTATGAGGCATGGATGTAGTGCTTATTTGGCCTACGTGAAGGATGTAGACACGTCAACACAATAATTGTCCGATGTACCGGTGGTGTGTGACTTTCCTGATGTGTTTCTAGAAGATTTGCCAGGTGTGCTACCGGATCGTGAAATCAAATTTCAAATTGACTGATGCCCGATGCTCAGCCTGTAGTTAAGGCACCATATCGTTTGGCTCCCTTAGAGATGAAGGAATTGATGGAGCAACTGCAAGAATTGCTTGATAAGGGTTTCACTCGATCGAGTATCTCTCGATGGGGTGCTCCGGTCTTATTCGTGAAGAAGAAGGACGGTAGCATGAGAATGTGTATCGACTATCGTGAGTTGAACAAGTTGACGGTGAAGAATCGGTATCCATTACCGAGGATTGATGACTTGTTTGATTGGTTGCAAGGTGACAGTTGGTTCTCGAGTATTGATCTTCGATCTGGTTACCATCAGCTGAAGGTAAAGGAGCAAGATATCCATAAGACAGCTTTTCGTACGCGTTATGGAGACTACGAGTTTCTCGTTATGTCTTTTGGATTAACTAACACGCCAGTTTCCTTTATGGACTTGATGAACCGAGTGTGTCGGCCAATGTTAGATAAATCAGTGATTGTATTCATCGACGATATCCTGATTTATTCAAAGCAAAAAAGAGCATGCCGGTCACATTCGGGAAGTGTTGGAGACGTTGAGAAAAGTGAAGTTGTATGCTAAGTTCTCCAAGTGTGCTTTTTGGTTACGCGAGGTGCAATTTCTAGGTCATGTGGTATATACGGAGGGAATCATGGTGGACCTGGCAAAGGTTGAGGCCGTGATGCAATGGAAGTCTCCTAAGACGCCATCCGAGATGCGTAGCTTCTTGGGGTTGGCAGGTACTACAGGAGGTTTATTCAAGACTTTTCCAAGATAGCCTCACCTTTGACAAAGTTGACTCGCAAGGACATGAAGTTCGTGTGGGGTCGAGAACAGGAGTGTGCTTTTAAGGAGTTGAAGTCGAGACTAACACAAGCTCCTATCTGGACATTACCCGAAGGTAGTGAGTACTTAATGGTATATTCGGATGCTTCTTATTCTGGGCTAGGTTGCATTTTGATGCAACGTGAAAGGGTAATAGCCTATGCATCCCGACAACTGAAAACCCATGAAGTCAACTATCCCACGTACGAACTAGAACTACCTGTGGTGGTTTTCGCATTGAAGATTTGGCGGCGCTATCTATACGGGACAAAATGCACCATCTTCACATACCACAAAAGCTTGAAGTACTTCTTCGAGCAGAAAGATTTGAATATGAGGCAGAGGCGATGGATGGAGCTCATAAAGGATTACAATTATGAGATCCATTACCATCCAGGCAAGGCCAACATGGTGGCAGATGCCCTTAGCCGAAAGGAATGACCCGAACCGATTCTGGTGAAAGCGTACCAGCTGATTATGACCTCCGATGTGATGAAGCAAGTCAAGGAGTTTCAGGGTGAGGCATTGAAAGAAGATCATCTTAACTCTGAATGGATGAGAGGTCTGGTTGCGGAATTGGGTGAAAACACACTTGGTGTCAAAACCCGATTTGGGCGGATGTGGATTCCTCGTTTTGGGGATCTACGGGTGAAGATTATGGATGATGCTCACAAGACTCGATACTCTATTCATCCCGGTGCTATGAAGATGTACCAAGACATGAAGAAAGATTATTGGTGGCCAGGTACGAAGCGTGACGTAGTGGAGTATGTGAGTAAGTGCCTTACTTGCTTGCAAGTGAAGGCCGAGCATCAAAAGCCGTATGGGAAGATCCACCCTTTGGATATATCGGAATGGAAGTGGGAGCACATCACCATGGATTTCATTACGAAGCTGCCACGTACTCCGAAAGGGTATGATGCTATATGGGTGGTTGTTGACCACTTGACGTAGAGTGCTCACTTCCTACCGATCCGCGAGACATATTCATCTGAGAGGTTGGCTGATCTGTTCATCAAGGAAATTATAACTCGTCATGGTGTGCCGGTGTCTATTGCGTTTGATCGTGACAACCGGTTTACATCTAAATTTTTGAAGAAATTCCACGACGCCATGGGGATGAGGTTACATATTAGCACGGCTTATCATCCCCAGACTGATGGTCAGTCTGAAAGGACCATTCAGACATTGGAAGACATGATTCGGGCATGTGTGATTGAATTTGGGGGAAGTTGGGATGACCAATTACCGTTAGCTGAATTCTCCTACAACAACAGCTACCATGCCAGCATTGGTATGCCACCTTATGAGATACGGTAGGAGATGCAGAACACCCGTTTGTTGGGGTGATATTGGTCATAAAAAGTTAGGGAGCGTCGAAGTGATCAAGGCTACGACGAAAAGCTTGAAAAGATCAAAGCCTTTATGAAGGCAGCCAAAGATAGACAAAAGTCGTATGCTGATAAATGACGCAGACCGATTGAGTTCCAGGTGGGTGACCATGTTATGTTGAAGGTCTCACGGGTATCATTCGGTTCAGAAAGCGGGGCAAGTTGAGCCCGAGGTACATAGGCCCTTTCCAAATCATTGCTCGAGTAGGAGAGGTGTCCTATAGATTGGAGTTACCAGATGAGTTGAGTGGAATTCACCCGACATTCCACGTATCTCATCTAAGGAAGTGTTTGGCAGATAAAGATATGATTGTTCCACTGGAGGATATCGAAGTAGACGAATGGCTCAATTATATGGAGCAACTAGTGGCAATCATCGATCAAAAGAGAAGAGGCTGAGAAATAAAGTGGTTCCTCTTGTGCGTGTACACTGGAAGCACAGGAAGGGATCCGAGTCAACGTGGGAGACCGAAGAAGAGATGAGGCAGCATTACCCTCATCTGTTTGAGGAATAACAGGTTTCAGGGATGAAACCTATATAAGGGGGGTGGACTTGAAACACTCGGTTATTTTTAAAGAAATAAAGGAAAAGAAGGGAAATGCAAGTTAACCCAAGTTGAGAGGTTAAAAGTGTCCAAAAGGACACAACTTTTGAAAAGTTGGTGAATAAAGCAACATGGCCGCCCATGTTGTTTCTTACACCCTGACATTCGGATTTTTCTAGAGAGAGAAAGAGAGATAGAGCAGAAACTCTTGGGAATTTTAGAAGAAACAAGAAGTTCAAAGTTTTTGGTAAGAATTCTTGAATTTATGATGCTTTAGACGATTCTAGACTTGGTTGTATGCTTATAAATAAGATTGTGTATTCGGGTTGTGTATGTGTGTGGGTTTTAGGAGCTAGAAACGTCTGAAAAGCTCAAGAGAAGGGTATAAGCTCAAAAGCAGCAAAGGTGAGTTCTAGAATCCCCCTTTTTAACATGTTTTTAACTATTTTGGGGCTGGAAAATGCATGTGTATATGTTTTATAAAAATGGGTTTTTACCTGTATGTATGTATGTGTGAATGTGCATGTGGGTGGGTGAAATTTTAGGATACAAAGGTGTGTATGTTCATGTTATGATGCTTAGGATGCTAATACTAGGCTTAGATTATGATTTAAGATGAAATGGGGCTGATTTATGTTGATTATGGGAAATTTAGTTGTTCATGCGCCTAAACAGTGGACCATGCGTCCAACGGCTTAGTTTCCTAAGTGTTCCCAACCGCCCAATATGCCCAACCGTCTGAACAGGGCCCATGCGTCTGAACAGGGCCCATGCGTCTAAGTAAGAAAATGGCCAAGTGCAGACGCAAACGTCTAAACAGGGCCCATGCGTCTAAATAGGCCCATGCGTCTAAGTAGAAAAACGGCTAAGTGTAGACCCAAACGTCTGAATAAGGCCGATGCGCCTAACCAGGCCCATGCGTCTAAGTGAAAAAGAGACTAAGTTAAGCCCAGACATCTACATAGTAGCAAAACGACTGAATAGGGCAGAAGCGCCCAAATAGTGCCCATGCTTCTAGATCCTTAGAATAATTTTCTGAAATTTCAGGAAAAACATAAAGTCTAGTGTTTTGACTAAGTTGACTTATGGGTAATGATTACCCAATTTAAGCATAATTATGAGCTGTTTAGGGTTATGGAATATATGTATGATGTATGACAGGTATAATATGTTATCTTTAATGGTATGAAAACGTATTTATTTTATACTATGAAATACGTTAGATATTATGTTATTACTTTACGTAGTAAGACGAATGAATAAATGAACGTATAGAACAATGTAATGAAAGGAAGATAACGATGATGAAAAGTAAAATGTAATGAATAAACAAATGGCTTGCAAGCAAATGAAAGGAGGAGCACGACCATGTTGTCATTAACTCAACTGTGATGCGGGTTAGCTACACCAAAGGATGCACACAGGGTCAATCTTTGAGATTCACAAGGCCCTTTGGTATGCCCTAGGTGACTGAATCAGCTTCGTGCACAATGTTCGTGGTTTAATTACCACAGGTCCAGTATCAGCTTCGTGCACAATGTTCGGGGTAGGACCAAACGATTTTATGAACGGATGACTTGCCCTAGGTGACTGGATCAGCTTCGTGCACAATGTTTGTGGTTTAACTACCACAGGTCCAGCATCAGCTTCGTGCACAATGTTCGGGGTATTGTTCATCAATCCATATGAATGTAAAAGAATGACGTAACGTACTAAAGAAAGAAAGAAAGTAAGTAAACAAGTATGAATGTAAAAGAATGATAATGAGTACGTTACGAAAGAATGAGAATAAAGATAAGAGAATGTTAACGAAAAGCATGAAATGAAAACATGCTATGAACATGATGAAGTATGATGAATGTTAATGAATGTAAAAGTAATATTCTCTATCTGTACGTATGATGCATGACCACGTATTAAAGTAAAGAAGGTTTGTATAAAAAGTAAAGTATTTTATTTACAAACCAGAACTCACTCAGCAACGCTGACTTTTATGTGTTTTCCAGTTGGCAGGTAATAGTTGCTGAGGATGGCACGGGCAGCTACTTGGCATTTTTATGATGGCATCCATTCGTATAATAATGACATTTTTGTGATGTAATGCAATTATAATATTTTGTAATAGCTAAAAGTATGGAATTACGTTGCAAAAGTTATATGAAATGGTTTTGTTTAATTTCTGATAATTGTATGTTTTATGTGCGATGAATAACCAACTGTGAGGTGCCCGGGAAAGGGGGCCTTACAAATCATAAGGTACACATAATCTTTTCCCACACCAAATTACTCCATGCTCATCCACACAAACTCAAACCTTTTTCCCAGCTCAATGTTCTCTGTTATCGCCCATAACTCTCCATCATGTTGATGCGCTTCTTTAATCCGTGAGATGAGGTCAGGCTTTATTTTATTCTAGCTAGATAGCCATCAGATTTACCAACTTGAATACCAATTCCCATCTTATCAAGTTCTGAAATAGCGTGCGGATGAATTGAAGGCAAGATACAACTCCAAAATTCTTTCTACTCAAAGCATATGCCACCACATTCACTTTACCTGGGTGGTACTAAATATTAGCATCATAATCTTTCAAAAGTTCCAACCATCTCCTTTTGCCTCATATTTAGTTCCTTCTGTGTAAATATATACTTGAGGCTTTTATGATCAGTAAAGATATCACAAGTCTCGCCATACAGATAATGTCACCAAATCTTCAATGCAAATACTACTACTGCCAACTCCAAGTCATGTGTCGGATAGTTAACTTCGTAAGGCTTCAATTGACGGGAGGCATAGGCGTTGACTTTCCCGTGTTGCATTAGCACACAACCTAGCCCTTTCTTCAAAGCATCACTATAAATCTAAAAACCGCCTGAACCAGATGGGAGAGTGAGTGTCGGGGCAGATACAAGTCTTTTCTTTAGTTCTTTAAAACTCTTTTCTCGTACATCATTCCAAGAATATTCACCTGTTTCCTCAATAGTTGTGTGAGGGGTAACACAATAATAGAAAAAACCTTCTACAAATCTTTGATAATAACCTGCCAAACCCAAGAAACTTCGGACCTCTATGGCTGAGGTAGGCCTAGGCCACTTAGTAATGGCCTCAATCTTAGTTGGATCCATTTTAATTTTTTCTTCTGATAAAATATGACCCAAGAATGCTACTTGACTGAGCCAAATGCACATTTTGAAATCTGCCATACAACTTCTTTTGCCTTAATGTTTTAAGCACTTTATGCAGGCGTTCTTCGTGTTCTTCCTTGCTTCTAGAATACACTAGAATATCATCAATAAAAACAATAACAAATTTATCCAAGAATTTATTAAATACTCGGTTCATCAAATCCATGAACACAGCGAGTGCATTAGTCAGGCCAAAAGGCATGACCAAGAACTCATAATGACCGTAACGAGTATGAAAGGCAGACTTAGGCATATTCGCATCCCTAATTTTCAGCTGATGGTAACCAGACCTTAGGTCTATTTTTAAGAAGAATTTGGCACCCTGAAGCTGGTCAAAAAGATCATCGATGCGGGGTAGAGGATAACGATTTCGAATGGTAATCTTATTTAACTCCTGATAGTCGATACACAACCTCATACTACCATCCTTCTTCTTTACAAATAAGACTGGTGCGCCCCAAGGTGAGATGCTTGGCCTAATAAATCCAAGCTCCAATAACTCCTGTAGTTGTTCTTTTAATTATTTTATTTCCAACGGTGCCATGCGATACAGTGCCTTAGAGATAGGCTCGGTGCCAGGAATTAAATCGATTGAGAACTCTACTTCATATCGGGTGGTAGTCCCGGTAATTCATTCGGAAATACATCAGGATACTCACAAACAATAGGATGGCCATTGATGCTATATTTACTAACCGAGGTATCCAAGATAGATGCTAAGAATCCAACACAACCATGCGATATCAACTTTTGAGCCTTGAGTACAGAAATAATCTTAAGAGATTTATGAGGTTGAATTCTTGATAGACAAATTCAGGATGATGAAGGTCACCGAAGATAACTCGTCGAGAATGACAATCAATAGTAACATGATGTCGCGTCAACCAATCCATTCCAAGAATAATATCAAAGTCACCTATTTGCATGGGCAAATGATCCGCATTATGCATAATCGAGTCAACACGAATAGGACAATCTTTATATATTGAGTGATAATAAGCGAGTTTCCCATAGGAGTTGAAATCGATAGAGTATGATCTAACGGCAAGGGATCAATCATAAGATATCTAGTAAACAAATAAGAAACAATCGAGTGTGTTTCCCCTGTATCAAATAGCACATAAATATCACATTCACTAATTTAAAGGGTTCCAGATACAGTACCTCATGTACCAGTAGCTTTAGTAGCAGTAAGTGCAAAAACTCTCCCCCTAGTGTTAGCTTGTGCATTGGATCCACCAGTGTTCCTCTTGTTCTCTTGTTTTGGACAATCTCTGATTATTGTCCCGCTTGACCACACCAGAAAGAATTTCCCATAGCTCGATGACAAATGCCTCGATGACGTTTCCCACAAGTGTTACATGGTAGAATCAACGCCTGGCTTGGGTTCCCATGTTGATTTAGTGGTTTGCCCTAATAGCACCTTCAAACGGCTGAATCTGGTTATAGGTTTTAGGCTGCTGTGGTCGGATCTGATTTCCATTGTTATGACTTGCTTGTACTCTACGATCCTTTGAATGATTAGCAGCATTGGATGACTGGCCTGTGGGCTGAATTCGGTGTCCATCCTTATCCCTCTTCTTGCTGTCTCCTGTTCGAGATAAGAATTCCTTTCTGTCAAATTTGAATGTCTTGATTGCATCAGCCACCTTCGTAAGGTCCTTAAACTTCATATACATGATCGACTTTCGGATTCGATCACATACTGCACATTTACACTTTTCTGCTTGAACTGCTGCGGACCCGGCTGCTTCCCCCATAATATTAGCCAACCCTGCAAATCGAGTAATGAACTCTAACCCTGGTTCACCGTTCCCTTGTCGGATAACGGCATATTCTTTGATGTAGGCTTCTTTGTCAGCTATATAGAAAAACTTATCATAAAATATAGTATGGAAATCAGGCCACGAAAGAGTAGCTGCATAGGCTTTCCCTCCTCTGATTTTCACAAGTCCTTCCCACCAAGTTTGTGCATCATCCTCTAATTTGTATGTGGCTAATCTGTCCTTGTACTTATCCACAACACCCAATACTTCAAAGATCTTCTCAACTTGGGCTATCCAGTTTCTTTTATCGATGGGAGTAGTTGAATGACTGAATGACCTTGGCTTTTGCTTGTGGAACCTCTGGATACATACGTGAATGACATCAGTGGAGTTATCTGTGTCGTTCTCATTAATTGGGTTCTCCCGATTAGATTTATCACGCCTTCAGAACGAGTTTGGTGAAGAACAACCTCCATAGTTTGTGCAACAAGGTTAGGCAACAATCCGGCAAAAACATGGTTGATAGCGAAGACCATGTTTGGATCAACAGGGGTCTCATTTGAAGCAGTGTTGGCATGCACTCAGTTTGCCCTACGGACATTCTTACAGGGTTGACAACATGGAGGCATCTAACAGAAATGGACACAAAGATTAGTGTATAGGAATAATAGAGAATACATGATAGAATTAGATGGAACCCTAACCCAAACGTCTACCCAATCCTCACATGTCTAAATTATTAATGTTTAATTTTTCTAGAGGAAAAAGCCTTAGCTCTGATACCAAAACTGTAACACCCCGACCCGATTAGGGCTGACGTGTTACTATCATAGTATTCAAAACATGAGACATGATTTCATAACTGGAACGTTAGTAGTACATAATCAAAACAATGTTGAGAGCCCTAGGGTAAGTATTTGTTACATATTATTTAGTCAGCCAAATCTAGATAACTAGCGTATGCTACAAAAATGGCTAGCTTTCTCTATTCAAAAGTCGTAGAGCTCAATTTATCTCTCTTCACACCCTGCCCGGAGTAACCTATGAACCTGTTGAATCAAATATTACGGAATGAGCCGAATGCCCAGTACGGATAAAGGCACAAGTAACAATAATAATAACTGCAATAACATCAAGAGATAAAGTAACATAAAATGATACGATGCAAAGTAAGACAAGTCAATAAGGTAAATCGTATCATGTGGGTGTACCCATTGAGCCGAATAACTTATATCAGAACAAACATGCACATAGAGCTGCAGACCCTATGCACCAAACGTGAAATGGAGTGTGGGCATACACAACAACCATCCACCATAATCATATGCATATATCCTAGGACCAGTCCATACGCCTCCTCAACATAATGTGGCCAATGTACCTCGCAAGTACTGAAGAAGATGTCGTGATCTCTGCTCACCGTCACGGTTGGGGCCACGTCATCGATGCTACAATGACATGCTTGTGGTCACCCCCACAAGTAGGAACATGCTTGGGTAACAGAATACAATAAACTAAAATAGTGCTACAATGATATATCTTAATATGCTTTCTTTAAGAGTCAGGCGAATCCATAATCATGTCATAATATAAGAACATGCGATAATGAGTTCAATTCAATAATTTTCAATCGCATGTGAAATAATGCTAAATCCAAAGTAGCATGACAAAAAATAAATCATGATATCAATGAATGTACGATCAAATGAAACAAATTAAGAGTCAAAGGCGATAAGGAGTTTCAATGAAATGTGAATTCAAAGGGGTTTTAACAATTGAGTGGACTACATAACGACAAAGGGTGGGATAAGAATCTGTACCTTAACTATGTCTTTTAATGATGTCAGACTCGTTTCTTAGGGGGGTCATGATAACCTACAAATAATTATACATGATGAGATTATCATTTATGTTTAGATGAATATAGCTATGAATCACATATTAATAATGTACTAATTCAATCTTAGGTACTATTTTAATTTATTATTATCGCAACTCATTTGGCTATGTAATTTCTTCAATTTTTCAAGGCGCTTCATATTTCTTTTTAACAAAATCCAACGTCACTTATCTCGTTTCTTTCTTTTTTTTAGTTTAAAATTTTATAAAGTTAATTATGATAACAGCTATTTAATAAAGATCTTTATCTAATTTGATGGATCCATGAATTAATTTAGTTTGGGCTCATGTACTGAGGAAACAAACAAAAACAAAAGAAATTAAACAAAATTTTACTTAGAGTGGCATGTATGATATTCGAACAAGGACCCCAGTTACATTATTATTATTATTATTATTATTATTATTATTATTATTATTATTATTATTATTATTATTATTATTATATTATTATTATTATTATTATTATTATTATTATAGTATTAGTATTAGTATTAGTATTAGTATTAGTATTAGTATTAGTATTAGTAGTATTATAGTATTAGTATTATTATTACTATTATTATTAGTATTATTATTACTATTATTACTATTATTATTACTATTATCATTACTACTATTATTACTACTATTATTACTACTATTATTACTACTATTATTACTACTATTATTACTACTATTATTACTACTATTATTACTACTATTATTAGTACTATTATTACTACTATTATTAGTACTATTATTACTACTATTATTACTATTATTACTACTATTATTACTACTATTATTACTACTATTATTACTACTATTATTACTACTATTATTAGTAGTATTATTATTAGTATTATTATTAGTATTAATATATTATTATTATTATTATTATTATTATTATTATTATTATTATTATTATTATTATTATTATTATTATTATTATTATTATTATTGTTATTATTATTATTGTTGTTGTTATTATTGTTGTTATTCTTATTGTTGTTATTGTTATTGTTATTGTTGTTATTGTTATTGTTGTTGTATTGTTGTTGTTATTGTTGTTTTTGTTATTGTTGTTGTTGTTATTGTTGTTGTTGTTGTTGTTATGTTGTTGTTGTTATTGTTGTTATTGTTGTTATTGTTATTGTTCTTATTGTTATTGTTATTATTGTTATTTTATTAGAGTAAACTTCACTTTTGCTCCTTGTGGTTTGGTTCAAATAACGGTTTTCATCCAAACGTTTCAAAATCGTGATTTTGCTCCTTGTGATTTTCAATTTGTCTCGGATAACTCCAACCCACTAACTCCATTAAAAATTTCAGTTAAAATAAAGGGTATTTTTGTCTTTTTACATGCAAGTGCTTAATGTATCATTTAGAGGGACTAGTTGTGTAAATTCTTTAACTTAACCCAAACACATCTACCCCATCCCTTCTCTGCCCAATTGGTAGACCCTTCCACCAACGCCAACACCCACTGACCACCACCATCATCACCGTCTGTTCCACCGCCAACACCTTCAAGAACCACCAAAACCCCCCACAATCACAGGAACTAACCACCACCACCACCTTGTCGCCACCACCACCACCCTCGCACCGCACCAACATCACCATAGCTCACCACAATCCGACCACCGCCGTCAAACCCTCCCCTACCACCTGCAAATCGATTTGTTTCAGTTAACAACCAAAATCGACCATGTTTACAACTGATAATCGAATTCTAAGAGAACCATCGCTCACCATCACTCACTATCGAACCCTAATTGAACCAAAATGAAACCCTAATCGAATCCTAAAGCACGATTCGATCTGGTACACCGGTAGCCATGGTGGCTAATGGTGATGGTTAGGTTAGGTTACGGTTCCATTCTAGTGGGAACAGGTGAGAAGGTGCGATGGTGGTGGTGGCAGCGGTGGTGGTGTTAAGGGCGGTGTTGTTGTGGTGGTGTTTGTGGTAGTGCGGTGGTGATGGTGGTGCCGGCATTGTAGGGGTGGTGATGGGGGTGCCGGCATTGTAGGGGTGGTGATGGGAGTGTTGGTGGTGTGAGGGTGGTGGCCTTAGGGTGATGGGAGCAGTTAACGGTTGTTGTGCGATGGTGGTGTCGATTTGGTTTCATTTGACAGAGATGGTGTGGTGGGGTAGTTTCTTGGTGATAGGAGAGAGATGATAGAAGGATGGCAGTGGTGGTAGTGGTGATGGAGTCAGATGGCAATGGTGGTACTGGTGATGGAGGCAGCCGGCGGCGGTTGTGTAGGCTACAGTTTGAAGGATGAAGATGATCGATGTTTCGGGGTGTAGAAGATGAAGATGATAGGTGAATATTATTTTTTACTTTGTATATATAACTTTGACTAATTTACATCATTAGCCCTATTAGTTAAATGACTAAAATACCCTTGTAACTAACGGAATTATTTAACGGTGTTAGTGAGTTGGAGTTAATTGAAACAAATCGCAAATCACTCGGAGCGAAATCACGATTTTGAAACGTTTGGATGAAAACCGTTATTTGGACCAAACCACAGGGAGCAAAATTGAAGTTTACTCTTGTTATTATTATTATGTTATTACTATTATTATTACTATTATTATTACTATTATTACTATTATTATTACTATTATTATTACTATTATTATTACTATTATCATTACCATTATCATTATTATTATCATTACTATTATTAGTATTATTAATATTATTATTATTATATTATTATTATTATTATTATTATTATTATTATTATTATTATTATTATTATTATTATTATATTATTAAAGTATTACTTCCAGGATGAAAGTCATAGTTTATAATCAAGAGTTTTAAAATATTACAAGTTGTGACACTATGTCAGTATCATCTTCTTCCCGATTGTTCCAGATTTCACACCGTTGCTATATTCTAAAATTCATTTATTTATTTATTGTTTTTGCATACTATCACAATTAACCCCAACTAAACATATTTAATAAACTTAAATAAGTTGTATAAGTTTGTTTTCACTTACCTCTCGTTGCCGGTCGTAAAGAGCTTAAATCGCCGGTCCGTCGGGATGGATCTGCAGTGACGGTTGATGGTTTCTGAGGTTCTCCCGGTGGTCGGTGGAAGTGGTATGGGTGGAGATGAATGCAAATGAGTTTGATTTTGTTTTCTCTTCTTGAAACGGAGTCGATCAGAGATACGACAGTTTGCCGAAATTTCAAATCAAGAGGAGCTCATGCTGAGGTCGAGAGAGGTGGCGTGATCTATGGGTTGAATGAGGCAAGGGTTGGTGTTTAAAAACCGACGGTCCAACGAGTAGTAGGTGAGGGCTCCAAAACCTTTTGTTTGGTCTTTTTCGATTTGTGGTAGCTGTGGTTGGTAGCTTTTGACCATGAGAGGGCTTTTCAATATTTCTAATTAAGTTGGGATTTTGCAGAGTTTTGGTAAAGTGTGAGTAAAGAGAGGTTGAACTTTGTCAAAAGAGTAAGTCAAAAACCTTCTCCAATCAAATATTCCCACTTAATGTACTATTATCATTATTATTTTTGTGTTCTTTGGTTTTTCATTTGATTATTAGTGTACGGTCACTTTACATGTATATATAATATGGCTATACTTTATCATTCTTGTTTGGTGATATGTTATTATTTGTTTACTATATTAGTTATCTATTTAACATAACATTTATGTGTATGTATATATACACTCATACATATTATTATTATGGAAATTACGGTTATTTCACAGTTGGTCATTTATAACACCAAACATACATAATAATATATTTTTCATAAAATAAGCAGCAGAATTACATTAATAAAAGCCCATTCATTTCATTTTTAATTACTATTGTTAAGCAATACATCGTTGTTCATCAGTTACAAAAAAGGTTGTTTAAATGCATTACAAAACAACAAAATCATCAAAATATGAATGGATGTCAGTCTTGCCCTACCGAATAACTTCACCCACATGCCATCCTCAGTAATATTTACCTGCCAACTAAAAATGTATAAAAGTCAATAATGAGTTCTAGTTTTAAAAGTATTAAAATATCTTGTATAGATATATGAAAATATCCCTTGTTGTAAAATACCTCTATTATTATGGTATATAATCACACATCATACATACATCAAGGTAATACTTTCTTTCATTCATACTATACGCATTCGTTCATCTCATACTTTTATCATTATCTTTCACTTTCTTTGGGACCAATGTGCAATACCCGAACATTGTGCACGAAGCTGATGCCGGGCATGTGGTCAATAAATAGACCACGAACATTATGCACTAAGGTGACCCAGTCACCTAGGGTATGCTACAAGGGTCCCTGTCAGTCTCAATGACTGACCTGTGTGCATCCTTCGGGTTAGCTAAACCTCACACAGTTGAGCTAGCGATAACATGGTCGTGCACCTCCTTTCATTTGCTTGCAAGACTTTTATTCATTCTTTTATGTTCCACTTTTCTTCATCATTAATCTTTCACTTTTTATTAATGATAATACTTTACGTTTTTGATCATAAACACACCACGTAAAGTCACACAATAATAAGTAATATGGAACATAAGAACAACCCATAATCATGCATAATATAAACAATCATAACCCAAAAATCAAACTAGGGTCTGTCACACCCCCGCTGACAGCGGAAACACGGGGATGTGAGCTAGACGGGATCATCATAACGCATGGTATACGATAGAGAAGCAATATAAGTATGATGACAAGCGTGTCATGACGACACCCGAACACAAATGGGGACTTGTGCCGCGTTTAGTCAATATTCACGACAACATAGCCATAAGCATAACCTGTAAGGATCACATAACATATAGAATAACATTGTTTAGCTTCCCACAACCCGGGAACAAGTGTTCAAAAGAATGTTAATTGTTTAATGGACTGCAACAATGTACAAAAGAATTGTTCATCATGTATGTTCAGTCTCAAAAATGCTTCCTAGGGTCTCCACTAAAAGGCAACACTCCTAGAACTTCAATTACCTTGATCACCTGAAAAGAGATGCTCAAAACGGTCAACATAATTGTTGGTGAGCTTCGCAGGTTTTGAGTAATAAAAGATGTTAAGATGAAAACAACTTGTAAGTTTAATAAGAGTTATCATGACTACACTTATGTGTAAGCGGTTTTACTAGTTATAAATAGCTACAGCCAAACCTATTCATAGGTTCCTCACGGGAATTGATGGTTGTAAAGAAAGCATTCCCAAAGCGTAAATAGTTTAAAATGACGTAGCAAGATCCACAAAGCGCATACGTATTAGGTTATAACCAAACCAGACCTTAGGTCCCATTACCGGAACTAATGGTTGTATTGAAAGGTTTTCCATAGCATAATAAGTTTAACATGATGTAGCTAGATCCACAAAGCGCATATGTAATAGGTTACAACCAACCAGACCGCCAAGAGCATCCAAGGTCAATAGCATTCACAAGTAACATCATACAACACATAGCATCAAGGTAATAGCGCATAGTAATGTAAAGCCACCAGGTAACTTACAAGGTAGCAACATAGCATAAAGTCAAGTGTCGTATTAGCATCATTCAACAAGATAAGCAAGATAAGTTAACCATAAGAGTTGCAGCAGACTTCCACTAAGGAAGATGCTTGAAAATGTGTTAAGTAAGTGAGCATTCTTTTCCCCCAAGTTTGAAAATGTTTAAAAGTTTTATAAGCGTAAAAGGGGCCACGAAACTCACTGAATAGATGATAAGCACGAATGATGAATATTCCCAACAGTAGAATGCTATGAACAGTCAACACCTATTGACAGTTACTGACAAGCATTAATAATGAGCATAAAGCATAAAATGATGTTCAATAGGTTCGGGCAGTTTCGGTTCGGTCGGGGGTAACACTTGCACGCAAACACACACAATAGATCTTATATAGATCTAGATACTAGTAACGTTGCCATTGTTGATAACATTTGTGTAAAAGTGTTACCACTGTCAGAAAAATACTAGGTAAGCGTTTGTGTTATGATTCGTTTGTTACAAATTGTAAAATGTTAAGTTGATTGGATTTGATATAACATTAATAAGTTTGATAGTGTTAGTCTTACAGATCGTCATCAACCATGGCAACCGTGTCGATGTCACCATAACATCACACGACAACACACCCTGCACACCGGAATGATTCACACAATGACTCCAATTGCACGACAGGACTGGACGCACGACTGGACACTCCATTCGCACGAATCAACTTTTAGTCATGCGAATCAGCTTCATTCGCACAATTGAACTCCTATTCGTGCGACTAAGCACTCCGTCGTACAACACAGCACCCAATCGCACGACTCAACCTTCCATTCGCACGATTCACCTTCAGTCGTGCGAATCAGCTTCATTCGTACGACTGAACTCTCATTCGTACGACTGGATTTCAGTCGTGCGATACACACAGTCGCACACATTCATCCGCATTAACTCATTCGCACTACACACACATACGCATGGACTCAGTCGCACGACTCACCCCAGTCACACCACTCAGTCGCACGATAGACTCAGACGCATGGACTCAGTCACACGACTCACTCAGTCGCATGGCTCAGTCGCCTGAAAGACTTAGTCACCTGAAAGACCCAGTCACCTGAACAGTAAGTTCGCGACTGCTGAAGTGCAGAGCAGCGTCCAGCTGCTCCGGGCACGAGTTTCACACATCAAGAACCTCCAAAAACACTCATCTAACATGTCTAAGTAAGAAGCATACTCAAAAAAGGCTAAACAAAAGCCCACACGACCTCATGTGCTCGGATGAACCCGAGCACCCGAAACCCTAGAAAACGCAGAAGTGAAATAAGCAAAAATGGACAACCGAGGTCGTTTTCCTGCTTGAAACGTGATGTCTAAGCTGTGGTAGTAGTCTAAACGGTGAAAACACGAAGAAAACGGGGCGGTTCTAGGTGCAAGGATGAAGAAGAGCGATGAAGGAGAAGATTAGGAAGAAGAAGAAGAGAATGTGAAGGCTAAAGGCTGGTGTGGGATATTTATACCCAGCCTAGTTTAGTATTTGTCAAGTTTAGTCCCTGCACTTAGCCCCCGAGTCCCCAAACTTGTTTCGGTTGATAACGACGTAGATACGCGCGTTATACTAATTATAAGGATGTGTTTAATGTTGTTTATATCTTGAATATGTTGTTGTTAATGATGTTTATATTATATACCATAATATAATTAGTGATGTCGGTTGTGATATTCGTGAGCATTTTGAATGATATGATTGCAAATATTGATAACACCAATGAAACGGAAAACAAATCAAACATGATGTCCTCACGAATAATCTATGAAGATGAAAAATGAATGCTCTAAGGATAGTTAACGTAATTTCACGTTAAATGTCGGACCTTGAGGTGACGGATGTCACAGTATCCCCCAGTTGAGAGAATTTCGTCCCAAAATTCAACTGGTGCTAAGTCCAAGAGCGTCATCCTCGAATGGATGTGGATACTTGATCTTCATCTGATCTTCTCATTCCCACATGAATTCTGGTCCTCGTTTGGAGTTCCATCTCATGCGAACGATCGGTATCTTGCTGCGCCTTAAGCGTTTGACCTTTCTGTCCATGATCTCGATAGGTTCTTCGATAAAATGAAGCCTTTCGTCGATCTTGATTTCCTCAATCGGTACGTGTAAGGACTAGTCAACCTAACACTTCTTGAGGTTCGACACGTGAAAAGTATCATGTACACTGCTGAGTTCTTGTGGTAACCTCAATCGGTAAGCCACCGGACCGATTCTTTCTGTAATCTCGAATGGTCCTACGTATCGAGGGGCTAACTTCCCTTTCTTTCCAAATCGTACAATCCCTTTCCAGGGAGAGACTTTGAGTAAACGTGATCTCCAACATTGAATTCTAGAGGCTTCCGACAGTTGTCGGCATAGCTCTTTTGGCGATCTCTTGTAGCTTTTAGTCTGTCTTTGATTTGGAAAATCTTGTCAGTTGTTTCTTGAATGATCTCTAGGCCTGTAAGTTAGCTTTCACCAATCTCAGCCCAACAAACTGGGGATCTACATTTCCTCCCATACAATGCTTCAAATGGTGTGCATCCAATGCTTGTATGATAGCTGTTGTTATAGGAGAACTCAATCAATGGTAAATGAGTGTCCCAGCTACCACCAAAATCGATTACACAAGCTCTAAGCATGTCTTCCAACATTTGTATCGTTCGTTCACTTTGTCCATCTGTTTATGGGTGATAGGCGGTACTCATATCTAATCGAGTGCCCATCGCTTTTTGTAATGTTTGCCAAAATCGTGAAGTAAATCGACTGTCACGGTCGGATATGATTGACACCGGCACACCGTGCCGTGTCACGACCTCTTTAATGTACAACCTCGCCAACCTTTCCATCTTGTAATCCTCCCGGATCGGTAAGAAATGAGCGGACTTCGTCATCCGATCCACTACGACCCATATCGAGTCGTGCCCGCTACTTGTTTTAGGGAGTTTGGTAATGAAATCCATGGCTATATTCTCCCATTTCCACTCGGGAATTTCAGGTTGCTGTAATAATCCCGATGGTTTTTGATGTTCAGCCTTAACTTTCGAGCACGTCAAGCATCGACTTACATACATAGCAATGTCTCTCTTCATGCCTGGCCACCAGTATAGATCCTTAAGATCGTGATACATCTTGTCTACACCAGGATGAACAGAATATAGTGTCTTGTGCGCTTCCTCCATGATCAGGGTACGAACGTCTCCCTATTTGGGTATCCATATGCGATCCATGAAGTACTGTATGTCATCATCCTTGCAAATCATCTATTTGTCTAACCCTCGGAATCCTTCTCCCGTAAGGTTCTCTTCTTTCAATGCTTCCCTTTGTGCAAGTTGGATCTGAGCTTTCAAGTTCGTTTGAATAGTCAATCCCAAAGCTCGAGCACGTAGTGGTTTCACGCGCTCTTTACGACTTAGGGCGTCAGCCACCACATTTGCCTTCCCTAGATGATACCGGATTTCACAATCGTAGTCACTAAGTAGCTCTACCCAACGTCATTGTCGCTTGTTGAGTTCTTTCTGATTCAGGATGTGTTGAAGGCTCTTATGATCTGTGTAGATGATGCATTTGGTTCCATACAGATAGTGCCTCCATATCTTAAGTGCAAATACTACCGCGCCCAACTCCAGGTCATGAGTCGTATAATTCTTCTCATGCACCTTAAGTTGTCGCGAGGCATAGGCAATCACCTTGTCTTTCTGCATTAGCACACAACCCAATCCTTGATGTGAAGCATCGCAGTACACCACAAAATCATCAGTTCCGTCTGGAAGGGACAATATCGGTGCGTTGCATAACTTCTCTTTCAACGTTTGGAATGCTTGTTCTTGGCCATACCCTTAATCAAACTTCTTGTCTTTCTGAGTCATCATAGTTAACAGTTGAGCAATCTTTGAAAAATTTGCAATGAAGCGACGATAGTATCCGGCCAATCCTAAGAATTTCCGTATCTCTGAGGGTGTCTGGGGTGTATCCCATTTCTTCACTGCTTCAATTTTGCCGGGATCTACATGAATCCCATTCTCGTTAACCACATGCCCCAAAAACTTCACTTCTCGAAGCCAAAACTTGCATTTCGAGAGTTTAGCGAAAAGTTTCTCTTCTTGTAACAAACTCAGTATGGCCCGAAGATGTTCCTCGTGGTCTTCTTTCGATCGAGAGTAGATAAGTATATCGTCAATGAATACGATCACGAACTTATCCAAGTATGGTTTACACACCCGATTCATCAGATCCATGAATACAGCCGGTGCGTTAGTCAGTCCGAACGGCATGACTAAGAACTCATAATAACCATAACGAGTCCTAAACGCTGTTTTCGGTATGTCATCCTCGAAAACCCTCAATTGATGATATCCAGAATGAAGATCAATCTTGGAGAAATATGAAGCTCCTCGCAACTGATCAAACAAATCATCGATTCTGGGAAGAGGATATCGATTCTTCACAGTCAACTTGTTCAACTCGCGATAATAGATGCACATGCGGAACAACCCATCTTTCTTCTTGACAAACAAGACCGGTGCTCCACATGGTGAATGACTCGGCCGAATAAAACCCTTCTCTAATAGCTCCTGTAATTGGCTAGATAACTCTTGCATTTCGGATGGGGCCAACCGATATGGTGATTTTGCTATTGGCGTAGCTCCAGGAACCACTCTATACCAAATTCCACCTGTCGTGGAGGAGGTAAACCCGACAAGTCATCAGGGAATACTCCTGGAAAATCTCGTACTACAGGA
Organism: Flaveria linearis; assembly: GCA_024085815.1. Classification (NCBI taxonomy): domain Eukaryota; kingdom Viridiplantae; phylum Streptophyta; class Magnoliopsida; order Asterales; family Asteraceae; genus Flaveria; species Flaveria linearis. The sequence continues at coordinate 12,800,185 of CM044016.1, read as the reverse complement.
ATATCTACCAACTTGTTGTCTTCTTCTTTCTCTTCCACTACATGGGCCAGAAATGCGTAACACTGCTTTCGTAAACATCGTCGCGTCTTCATGCAAGTGATAAGCTTTAGAGTTCTTCCCGGTTGTTCTCCTTGAATCTTAAGTATCTCCCCGTTTGGCATGGGAATTCGTACTACTTTCTCCCGACAAACAATCTCGGCTCCGTGTTTCGACAACCAATCCATTCCCACAATCACATCAAAACTTCCCAACTCAAAAGGTATTAAGTCTATGTCGAAGGCATGGTTTTCCAATATCATGGAACACTTTCGAATAATCTCATCGGCCTGTACAACTCTACCATTGGCCATTTCTACGGAAAAGCTAGTTTCTAGTCTACTAAGGTTCAAGGCAAGCATGTGTGCAAAATCGGAAGATATGAAACTATTGTCTGCCCCAATATCAAATAGTATGGATGTGAAGTGGTGATTGAGCAAGTACGTACCCGTAACAACATTCGGGTCCTGACGGGTGTCATTTGCTCCGATAACGAACGCACGTCCTCTGGCAGCATTTCCTTGATTCCCTTGGCCCGGATTACCAGCTATGGCCATCACTTGCTGCTGGTTATTCCCTTGTTGACCTAGTGCCCTATTCAGTCTGGGGCATATGTTCCGGTAGTGACCAAGACCTCTGCACTCATAACAAGCCCTGGCATTCCTGGCGGGGTTAACCGCGTTGACGGGTGCTACCAGATTCGGCGCAGTTCTACAATCCTTCGCTAGGTGCCCCAGGCACCTACAATTCGCACACATCCGAGACGGTGTTGCTGGGGGATGATGAAGAGTGCACCTGTTACATTTCGGGTGCGGCCCAGCATATTCTTTCCTTTCTTGAGTCACAGCCACAAAATTTCATGTTGTCTTGGCCTTCTTATCAAATCCTCCGACGTTAGACTGGCTCGTTTCCCCAGCCTCCTTTCTCTTCCCTGCTCCCCTACCCAACATCCCTGTTCTTACCATTTCATCAGTTAGAGTGTCGGCCTTCAGGATTGCGCTCTGAATCATGGGAGGAGCAGCTGCTGTTAACAATGCTCGGATTTGAGGCGCAAGTCCCCAAATATACCTTTCAATCCTCTTTGATTCTGGTGTTACTAGATGTGGAACCAATCTTGCCAACTCATGAAAATGATTGGTGTAAGCTGCGTGCCCAGCTCCAACCATAGCATGGTTCCAAAATTCCTGCTCCAACTTCTGCATCTCATTGAGTGGGCAATATTCTTTGGCGATCAATGCTTTAAACTCATCCCAAGTCATCTGCATTGCTGACTCTCTCCTCTAGCTTGAACCTGGGTGTTCCACCAGGTTAATGCCTTGCCCTGCAATGAACATGTGGCATACTTGATTCTTTGACTGTCGAGGCACTCACTGATATCAATCACTGCCTCCATCTTTTCAATCCATCTTGTTAGGGCTATCGCCCCACCTTTCCTATCAAATTCTCAGGGTTTGCAGACCACAAATTCCTTGTAGGAACATCCTCGTTTTGTATTATCGACCCCAGTTTCATTCCCATTTGTTCCACCAATCCCAGTGTCTTCCCTTGTTCCTTGGTTATGTTGATCATTGGTATCATGATCCCTGTGGAGATGATGATTCAGAAGAGTGTCGCTCACTTGAGTCACAATAGTCGGAATCAGTGCGGCTAGCTGCTGAGCAATCATAGCATCTATGTCAGGGTTGTCAGTTCCCTGATTGTTGCCAGCCGGAGCACCACCTGTTCTTGGTGGTCTACCCCTACCTCTGCCTTGTGGGGTCTCACCTTCTTGATTGGTATTACGTGTGGCTCTTCTAGGTGGCATCTTCTAATCATAAAAAGGTGTAAACATGTAAACTTTAGTAAACATGTAAACCTTAGTCACTTTAAGATACATGTATGATTCCACTCATCAAGTTCCAATAACCCGTGCTTCGGTCCATCAAGATCATCACGTAGCCCAGTTTAAGCACATTTTTAGTATACCGGTGATGCTTATATATAGGGTTTCCCGCAGCGTTCCCACCACACCCTCGATATACCTTGAATGACGCTTAAACCGGTTACACGACATCCTAATTTTCCTTAGCATCATCCCAAAGAATAACGTAATGTATGTGTAGAGAGTATCATCACTCCTCTACATTTCCTGTAGTCCACTTTCATTCTAAGCATTCAATCAGTTCCTTAGTTACTGAAATGCTAAGTGGAGGAATGTTTCGTAAAGGATAAGATCAATGTCATGATTGGAAATACCATGAAGGCTCTAAGTAGGATAGGACTTAAGTAATAGCAAGTGTTAGTAATGTTTTGTTACCCTTAATGAGGTCTTACTAGAATTATGATCCTAGCATACCCTAGGGTATAGAATAGAGAACTTATGATACTCCTGATCATTACCTCATGGTAAGGTTTGCCAGACTTCTCATGCACGGCGAATTGCAATTACGTGTACACCGTAATGGTAATTTACCTTGCATGGTCACCCTAGCTCCACTTACCCCAAGTTAACATCATAGTATTGTCAACACTAATCAAGCATGGTTCGTGTAATGTCCTCATGTCCATGAGCCATTAGTATTCCAACAGTAGTATGTGGTAACAAGTAAACTCCAAGCACATAAGCATAATATGTCCAATGATAGTTGCCTATCATTCATACTTTCAGGATTTCAGGCATAACCATGTTAGGGTCAGATTTGGTATCCGAGATCGACGCTACGCGTGATCACCAAGGTTCCCTTCTATTTAGGTATCTCAACCTAATGATATGATGTTGTGCGCATACGAACGTAAAGTTCTAGTATGAAGATATCCCGTGGAGAAAGACTAAGAGTAATAGTGTCTTCCTCAGGATGATCAGATAACAAGCACATATGCATAGAATCATGTATAGAGTCAAGTAGCAAGTATAGAGGAACACACATGTAATATTAAATGTAAGCTAGTCCTAGCATGCATTCTACATGAAGGTTCCTAGGTTATAGTCTTGGACAAGTGTATTGCCTAATTCTCTATAACCAATGGCTCTGATACCAGTCTGTCACACCCGCTGACAGTGGAAACACAGGGATGCGAGCTAGACGGGATCATCATAACACATGGTATACGATAGAGAAGCAATATAAGTATGATGACAAGCGTGTCATGACGACACCCGAACACAAATGGGGACTTGTGTCGCGTTTAGTCAATATTCACGACAACATAGCCATAAGCATAACATGTAAGGATCACATAACCATATAGAATAACATTGTTTAGCTTCCCACAACCGGGAACAAGTGTTCAAAAGAAAGTTAATTGTTTAGTTGACTGCAACAATGTACAAAAGAATTGTTCCTCATGTATGTTCAGTCTCAAAAATGCTTCCTAGGGTCTCCACTAAAAGGCAGCACTCCTAGAACTTCAATTACCTTGATCGCCTGAAAAGAGATGCTCAAAACGGTCAACATAATTGTTGGTAAGCTTCACAGGTCTTGAGTAATAAAAGATGTTAAGATGAAAATAACTTGTAAGTTTAATAAGAGTTACCGCGACTACACTTATGTGTAAGTGGTTTTACCAGTTATAAATAGCTACAGCCAAACCTATTTATAGGTTCCTCACGGAATTGATGGCTGTAAAGAAAGCATTCCCAAAGCATAAATAGTTTAAAATGACGTAGCAAGATCCATAAAGCGCATACGTATTAGGTTACAACCAAACCAGAACTTAGGTCCTATTACTGGAACTAATGGTTGTATTGAAAGGTTTTCCATATCATAATAAGTTTAACATGACGTAGCTAGATCCATAAAGCACATACGTAATATGTTACAACCAAACGAGACCTTAGGTCCCATTACCAAAACTAATGGTTGTATTGAAAGACAAGTTTCACATGACGTAGCAAGATCCACGAAGCGCATACGTATAGATTATAACCAAACCAATCCTTAGGTCCCATCACTGGGATTAATGGTTGTAATGGATGCTTGGCAAAGAAGAACCACAAAGTAGACCCACAAAGAAGAACCACACCGCCGAGAGCATCTAAGGTCAATAGCATTCACAGGTAACATCATACAACACATAGCATCAAGGTAATAGCGCATTGTAATGTAAAGCCACCTGGTAACTTACAAGGTAGCAACATACCATAAAGTCAAGTGTCGTATTAGCATCATTCAACAAGATAAGCAAGATAAGTTAACCATAAGAGTTGCAGCAGACTTCCACTAAGCAAGATGCTTGAAAATGTGTTAAGTAAGCGAGCATTCTTTTCCCCCAAGTTTGAAAATGTTTAAAAGATTGATAAGCGTAAAATGTCACACCCTCAAAATCCGCTAAAGGGGTTTTACCGTCAGGCGTGTGACATACCAGGATCTCAGATAGCATCAGTTACACTTGACACGGTAATTACAAAACATCATATTAAGTAATTAGACTTTTAAATCAATCATGAGTGTTTCAGATTTGCGGAAGCGTTTCAAAAGTAGTAATCAACAGTGAATCGTTTCAACATGCGTTTCAACCATAAGAATCAATAGCATTTCACAAATTAAACCAGTTGAGTAGTGATGTATGCCATGCATGCATCCTAGCTCTTAACCTTGTGCGTTTCAGTGACCTGAGAAAACATGCTAAAATGTGTCAACATAAAGTTGGTGAGTTCACAGGTTTTAATCAACAAGAAATGTGTCAGAAAAGCGTTTCACATGGTTTCATCAACCAGAAATGTGTCCGAAAAGCGTTTCACATGGTTTAGTATATAAAGCATATCGATAGGTCGCGAGCCTATAAACAAGTTAGTTAGTGTTTCAAACCGAAGCTGACTGTGTGTGTTTAGTGCCTTTCCACCACGTCTTAAACCGACCGTGGCAATCGTTATAGGTCAATTTAGCACCCGTTCGACCTCCAATCAAGCTAGCGCGACTAGCCCGGGCGGGGTTTGTCAGACCCAGTAGTACTACTCAAAATTACCTCGCTAATCTCGTTACTAACGGTTTGATACTGTAAGGACTTTCAAATGCGTTTCGCACTAACATAACAAGCGATATCAATAATACTGGCAACCATAACAAATAGTGTTTGCATGTTTTCTCCCCCGAAAAGGAAAGAAAGTAAAATGGGGCCGTGAAACTCACCTCGAGTGTAGAGCAACAAGTAATTGTAAGCACAAAAGATCGGGTTTCCAATTAACCTGTGTTTCATTCAGTATATATATATATATATAATTAATATCAATTATTAATTATAAATATAATAACTGTACGGTTTCGCATCTCACGAATCGGTTCGGTGTCGATTATATATATATCCTCGTTATATACGTTATATAATACCTAGTATTATATTCCCGCGTATATATATTAAAATACAAATAACAATGATTTCATGATTTCAATTGTTTATAGTTTATTTTTACATAAATAAACTAATTATATCATTTGTTAATATTATTATATATAAATTTATAAAATGTCACAAGAAATAATTTTACAGAAAATAATTAGATACTTTTAAAATATACAATGTTTATAAAAATTATTTTTATAATTTTTAGTAATTTTTCCGTATTTTTAAAAGGCTCAAAAAGCTTTTAAAAAAATAAATGTTGGAGGCCGGGTTCGAACCCGCGACCTCTAACACACACTGCCGCACACATACCAGTAAACCAATGGCCGTGGCCGCGATAGAAGTCCATTTCCAAATCTTAAAAACAAACCTTTAAATCAATCCCCAATTTCCCCAAATTCCCGAAACCCTAGATTTGTTCTTGGATCCAATTGAGCCCCAATTCGATGTAGTTATAGGCTATGTTCATGGGGCTTTTATTCCCCATGATGCAACGATTATGTACATGTGTTTAATTACACGAATATGTTTGAATTGAAGGTATACCCGATGAAGAACAATCCGCGACAGGAGGTGAAGTGATTCGAGATGCAATCGTTGATGGGAATCAAATCTGTTGCACAGGAAGTTTCTAGTGGTGTACACGATCAAAAGCCCTCTGTCAATCGATGTTAAAATTGCTTGGAAGATAGCCTTCGGGTAGATTGCAGGTCCGAAAGAAAATGGGAATCGAATTGTGTGTTTTTGAATGTTTCAAGTGCAATTGCAAGTATAGACCGATTAGGAACATTTATAGGATGATTTTGGTAAAGTTAATTCGATTATTATTATCGTTTAAGTGGAACTTGTTAGGTATGTGTTAGTGGGTTCGATTAGTGGTCCATTACCACAAAAATCCGGATGCTTTTCCCCGATTAATGCGTGTATTATTGTTGGAAATTCAACCACGATCGTAGTGGTGCTTTGTGGGGTTCGAATGTCGTTTGGTGATCGCCGGAGCCGCGCCGGAGCTTCGCCGGCCGGCGACCGGAAAAGCGGGGAAGGGCGGGGGTTTGGGTTGTAATTTCAAAATTTTCACAAATGGTCCCTGTGGTTTTCAATTTGTTATTTTATGTTGTTAAAGTTCTTTTGTAGTTTGATAAATGACAGAACTAACCCCTGGACTTTATTATTATTATTATTATTACTATTATTATTATTATTATTATTATTATTATTATTATTATTATTATTAAATAACAGTGAAATGGATAAATTTGCGATAAACGGAGAATGTTAGTTTAAACAGTATTAATCTAAAAACTCGGGTTGTCACATTATCCCCTTGTTGAAGAAATTTTCGTCCCGAAAATTTGAACATTAGGTTCAGTTATTTACATGAGATTCAACGATTTATACCGTGTGAGTTGTAAGGTTTTGACAGAGTTGTGACATAATCCCCTTGTTGAAGGGAATTTTCGTCTCGAAATTTAAGGAAAAAGATATCTTAAAAATGATACCTCAAGAAGTAGGTGTCTGATCATTGAATAGTTGTGGGTACTTCTTCTTCATTTGGTCCTCGCGTTCCTGGGTAAACTCTGGTCCAGGCTTTGAGTTTCACCTAACACGCACAATAGGGATCTTGCTACGTTTTAGGGTTTTGACTTATAGATCCATAATCTCTACTGGTTCTTCAATGAAACGAAGCTGTTCATGATTTCCAGGAACAACAAATGATTTATCAGCAATACACTTTCTTTCCAAATCGTACAATCCCTTTCCAGGGAGAGGCTTTGAGTCAAACGTGATCTCATTGGATTCTAGAGACTATCGACGAATCACCTTATCCTGATGGTCTATCTTAGTTTCATGTTTTGATAACCAATTCATACGGTATTAAGTCTATGTCAAAGACATGATCTTCGTGTACTTTGTGTAACCTCTAATTATTACCATTGGTCACTTTAACCGAGTAAATAATTTCTAAGCAACTAGCTAGGGTTGATGCTAAGTTAAAGAATAATTCCAGTAGAATCAAAGCTATTATCAACCCTAGTATCAAATAGATGTGTAGCTATTGATGATAAGGTACATACATGTAACAACATTTAGTCTTGTCGAATGTGGCTTGCTTCAGCCGTTAATGTATGACCGCGTGATGTATTTCCTTGACTTATATGACCTTTATTTCCATAATTTAACTGTTCTTACTTTCTAGCTATAGCCATTTCCTAATTCTGATTGTTTCTAACTTGTCCTTGGGTCCTAATCGACCTAGGGCACACTTATGGTAATGGTCGGAACTCCAACCTCCTTAATGTCCCCGTTTAACGCATTTTAGCTTAATCGTATTAACCAACATAGCTAGGTTTACAACATTAGCATTCTTGTCTACCTTACCGCTAGGTTGCTTGTTCAACCCTCCAACTTCTTTCTACTACTCACTAGATTTGCCTAGTGTCCTTCTTAATCCTATTTGGTCTAATGTCATAAGGTATGACATCAGCTTTGTCAATTCATGGAGTTTGTCAGTATAAAGAGCACGACCTAACCCTACCATTGCACGATTTTAGAATTACAATTCTAACTTTTGCATTTCATTCCTTAAGTAATAGTACTCAATCACCAAGGCTTTGAACTCACCTCAATAACCCTATATATAAGCATCACCGGTATACTAAGAATGTGCTTAAACCGGTTACACGACATCCTAATTTTCCTTAGCATCATCCCAAAGAATAACGTAATGTATGTATAGAGAGTATCATCACTCTTCTATATTTCCTGTAGTCCACTTTCATTCTAAGCATTCAATCAGTTCCTCAGTTACTGAAATACTAAGTGGAGGAATGTCTCTTAAAATGATTAGAAATACCATGAAGGCTCTAAGTAGGACAGGACTTAAGTAATAGCAAGTGTTAGTAATGTTTTGTTACCCTTAACAAGGTCTTACTAGAATTATGATCCTAGCACCCTAGGGTATAGAATAGAAACTTGTAGTACTCATGATCGTTATCTCATGGTAAGATTAACCAGACTTCTCATGACAGAAAATTTCGGCTTGGTTTTTAGATAATCAAAACTACCAAGTGCGACAGGCATCAGATCTATTCCTAACTCATGTCCAGATAATCCTAGTTTACATCCCTTAATGATGTGAGTTGCCTCAATTAGTTTCCTATCAGTTAATTCTACAGTGTAACTAGGTTCCATATCAACTAAGGTTACGTCTAGGAGTTTAATAAACTTGTTGGAAACAAAACTCTTATCGGTACCGATATCAAACAGTATAGAAGCAAAACGACCATTCAGAGGAAACGTACCAGTAACCACATCCTGATCATCCCTTGCCTCACCAGAGCCAATCACAAAAACTCGACCTTTGGCGCCATTTCCATTGTTGTTGTTTCCATCATTGCCCCTGTTGCCATACTTCAGTTGTGGGCAATCCTTCCTGTAGTGGCCCTCCTTGCCACACTCATAACAACCCTTAGGTGTTCCTCCCGATCTTTGTTGTTAAGGTTGTTGCCTAGCCATTAGATCACCCCTGCAATCCCTAGCAATATGACCCATCTTGCCACATCTTTGGCAACGAAAACGATCACACTGACCATAATGATGGAAGTTGCACTTGTTACACTTTGGGTTTTTACCAATGTAGTTGCTTGATCCCTGACCATTGTTGTTGTTGTTCTGATTGTTGTTTGTGAAGCTTCTAAATGAATCAAACTTTCTGATTGGTTGTTGATCGGAGCTTGAAGACTTACTATTGGTACCATCCCATTTCCTTTTGTGTTCGAATGGTCCAGAGGTGGCGCCACGTTTAGGTAGGATACCATGTGCCACTGCCTGATCAGTTAGCTTGTGAGCCAGTCGAATAGCCTGTTGAATAGTGGCAGGATCAGCAGCCATAACACTAGCTTGGATTTGAGGAGCTAGACCATCAATGTACTTCTCAATCCGTTTGTAGGCCGGGGTCACCATCTGGGGACATAGAGCAGCCAACTCGTGTGAACGAGTCGTGTACTCCTCAATTTCAGAGCCAGTCATTTTGAGATTCCAAAACTCTGCTTCTAGCTTCTGGACCTCATTCCTCGGGCAGTACTCTTCCTTTATTAGTATCTTGAAATCGTCCCAAGGCATACTGTTAGCAGCATCAAGTCCTAAGGTCTGGACTTGTGAGTTCCACCATGTCAAAGCTGGTCCTTCCAGTGTGCCGGAGGCGTACTTGACACGACTTCCAGCAGGACAGTTGCACATGGCGAACACTGACTCGAGCTTCTCTAGCCAGCGAAGTAGTGTGACAGCACCTTCAGAACCGCTGAAAGAGTGAGGCTTACAGTCCATAAACATCTTAAAGGTACAGACTGTTGGGCCTCCTTGATTCAGATTCTGGTTGTTCTGGTTCTGGTTGCGGATCTTTTCATAGGCTGTGAGCGCATCAGTAACACGCTCATTGATGATGGCATCCAACTCAGCTTGAGTCAGGTGGATGTTTCCGTGTCCCCTCGGGCGTCCAGGTCTCCTTCCAGACATGATTCTTCAATTCACAATGTACGACAGTCACTATCGAATTATAACTATTAATAACATTAATTTGTTTCATACTAGTAGGAATGGAGAATTTGTTTACATATCGATAGTGAGGTTTCATGAGAACCGAGACAATTACGATAGAGTTAAGGAAGTAATGTGTGTTGTTCTCCTTGTTTGTCATCGTGTGTGTTGAAAAGAGTTTCGCGTTTCCAAGTGGTAAGGGTAGGTTCGAGTTGTCGTTGCTTCAACTTCGAGAGTGAAGAATCATGTGTAGATGTTGGAAGTGAGCGAGTGGAACTCCCCACCCCTCTATTAGTCGAGGATGATACATGTGACCTAGATATTTGTGTATATTGACCATAGTTTATCACTCATCCTAGAAATCCCCAGGTAAGCATAACAGGTCTCGCAATGAGATTTATGCGATATGTTTGCCTTAGCCCGAAGGCCTTTTGCCAGGAAATCCAGAATACAGGTGTCTATGTGTCAGAATACAGGTGTCTATGTGTCACACCAATTTCTTTGGTTCATAGAATAAAACTTTAGAGAGAAATTAAAGGCACGAGTTATCAGTTTCTTTTCCTCGGGTATCTATGTGTCACAGAATTATGTTAAAGCAACAGTTCTCAGGCATCCAAATTTAGTGTGTACAACTTAGTAATCTATGTGTGTGTAACTAATGCAAATCCAGCTATAGTCTAAAATGCAATGAAAATGAGATGCAAAGTCCATTTTAGTTCGCTATAACTAATGCTCTGATACCAATCTGTCACACCCTCAAAATCCACTAACGGGGTTTTACCGTCAGGCGTGTGACATACCAGGATCTTAGATAGCATCAGTTACACTAGACACGGTAATTACAAAACGTCATATTAAGTAATTAGACTTTTAAATCAATCATGAGTGTTTCAGATTTGCGGAAGCGTTTCAAAAGTAGTAATCAACAGTGAATCGTTTCAACATGCATTTCAACCATAAGAATCAATAGCGTTTCACAAATTAAACCAGTTGAGTAGTGATGTATGCCATGCATGCATCCTAGCTGAGTTCTTAACCTTGTGCGTTTCTGTGACCTGAGAAAACATGCTAAAATGTGTCAACATAAAGTTAGTGAGTCCACAGATTTTAATCAACAAGAAATGTGTCAGAAAAGCGTTTCACATGGTTTCATCAACCAGAAATGTGTCCGAAAAGCGTTTCACATGGTTTAGTATATAAAGCATATCGATAGGTCGCGAGCCTATAAACAAGTAAGTTAGTGTTTCAAACCGAAGCTGACTGTGTATGTTTAGTGCCTTTCCACCACGTCTTAACCCACCGTGGCAATCGTTATAGGTCAATTTAGCACCTGTTCGACCTCCAATCAAGCTAGCGCGACTAGCCCGGGCGGGGTTTGTCAGACCCAGTAGTACTACTCAAAATTACCTCGCTAATCTCGTTACTAACGGTTTGATACTGTAAGGACTTTCAAATGCGTTTCGCACTAACATAACAAGCGATATCAATAATACTGGCAACCATAATAAAATAGTGTTTGCATGTTTTCTCCCCCGAAAAGGAAAGAAAGTAAAATGGGGCCGTGAAACTCACCTCGAGTGTAGAGCAACAAGTAATTGTAAGCACAAAAGATCGGGTTTCCAATTAACCTGTGTTTCATTCAGTATATATATATAATTAATATCAATTATTAATTATAAATATAATAACTGTACGGTTTCGCGTCTCACGAATCGTTTCGGTGTCGATTATATATATATATATCCTCGTTTAATACGTTATATAATACCTAGTATTATATTCCCGCGTATATATATTAAAATACAAATAACAATGATTTCATGATTTCAATTGTTTATAGTTTATTTTTACATAAATAAACTAATTATATCATTTGTTAATATTATTATATACAAATTTATTATAATGTCACAAGAAATAATTTTACAGAAAATAATTAGATACTTTTAAAATATACAAAGTTTATAAAAAATATTTTTATAATTTTTAGTAATTTTTCCGTATTTTTAAAAGGCTCAAAAAGTTTTTAAAAAAATAAATGTTGGAGGCCGGTTCGAACCCGCGACCTCTAACACACACTGCCGCACACATACCAGTAAACCAAGGGCCGTGGCCGCGATAGAAGTCCATTTCCAAATCTTAAAAACAAACCTTTAAATCAATCCCCAATTTCCCCAAATTCCTGAAACCCTAGATTTGTTCTTGGATCCAATTGAGCCCCAATTCGATGTAGTTATAGGCTATGTTCATGGGGCTTTTATTCCCCATGATGCAACGATTATGTACATGTGTTTAATTATACGAATATGTTTGAATTGAAGGTATACCCGATGAAGAACAATCCGCGACAGGAGGTGAAGTGATTCGAGATGCAATCGTTGATGGGAATCAAATCTGTTGCACAGGAAGTTTCTAGTGGTGTACACGATCAAAAGCCCTCTGTCAATCGATGTTAAAATTGCTTGGAAGATAGCCTTCGGGTAGGTTGCAGGTCCGAAAGAAAATGGGAATCGAATTGTGTGTTTTTGAATGTTTCAAGTGTAATTGCAAGTATAGACCGATTAGGAACATTTATAGGATGATTTTGGTAAAGTTAATTTCATTATTATTATCGTTTAAGTGGAACTTGTTAGGTATGTGTTAGGGGGTTCGATTAGTGGTCCATTACCACAAAAATCCGGATGCTTTTCCCCGATTAATGCGTGTATTATTGTTGGAAATTCAACCACGATCGTAGTGGTGCTTTGTGGGGTTCGAATGGACCGGTTTTGAGGTCGTTTGGTGATCGTCGGAGCCGCGCCGGAGCTTCGCCGGCCGGCGACCGGAAAAGCGGGGAAGGGCGGGGGTTTGGGTTGTAATTTCAAAATTTTCACAAATGGTCCCTGTGGTTTTCAATTTGTTATTTTATGTTGTTAAAGTTCTTTTGTGGTTTGATAAATGACAGAACTAACCCCTGGACTTTATTATTATTATTATTATTATTATTATTATTGTTATTATTATTATTATTATTATTATTATTATTAAATAACAGTGAAATGGATAAATTTGCGATAAACGGAGAATGTTAGTTTAAACAGTATTAATCTAAAAACTCGGGTTGTCACATAAAAAGGGGCCACAAAACTCACTGAATAGATGATAAGCACGAATGATGAATATTTCCAATAGTAGAATGCTATGAACAGTCAACACCTATTGACAGTTACTGACAAGCATTAATAATAAGCATAAAGCATAAGATGATGTTCAATAGGTTCGGCCAGTTTCGGTTCGGTCGGGGTAACACTTGCACGCAAACACACACAATAGATCTTATATAGATCTAGATACTAGTAACGTTGCCATTGTTGATAACATTTGTGCAAAAGTGTTACCACTGTCAGAAAAATACTAGGTAAGCGTTTGTGTTTTGATTCGTTTGTAACAAATTGTAAAATGTTAAGTTGATTGGATTTGATCATTAATAAGTTTGATAGTGTTAGTCTTACATATCGTCATCAACCATGGAAACCGTGTCGATGTCACCATAACATCACATGACAACAGACACTGCACACCGGAATGATTCACACAATGACTCCAATTGCACGACAGGACTGGACGCACGACTGGACACTCTATTCGCATGAATCAACTTTCAGTCATGCGAATCAGGTTCCTTCGCACGATTGAACTCCCATTCGTGCGACTAAGCACTCAGTCGTACCACACAGCACCCAATCGCACGACTCAACCTTCCATTCGCACGATTCAGCCTTCAGTCGTGCAAATCAGCTTCATTCGTACGACTGAACTCTCATACGTACGACTGGATTTTCAGTCGTGCGATACACACAGTCGCACACATTCATCCGCATTAACTCATTCGCACGACACGCATATACGCATGGACTCATTCGCACTACTCACCCCAGTCGCACCACTCAGTCGCACGATAGACTCAGACGCATGGACTCAGTCGCACGACTCACTCAGTCGCATGGCTCAGTCGCCTGAAAGACCCAGTCGCCTAAACAGTAAGTTCGCGACTGCTGAAGTGCAGAGCAGCGTCCAGCTGCTCCGGGCATGAGTTTCACACATCAAGAACCTCCAGAAACACTCATCTAACATGTCTAAATAAGAAGCATACTCAAAAAGGCTAAACAAAAGCCCACACGACCTCATGTGCTCGGATGAACCCGAGCACCCGAAACCCTAGAAAACGCAGAAGTGAAATAAGCAAAAGTGGACAACCGAGGTCGTCTACCTGCTTGAAACGTGATGTCTAAGCTGTGGTAGTAGTCTAAACGGTGAAAACACGAAGAAAACGGGGCGGTTTTAGGTGCAAGGATGAAGAAGAGCGATGAAGGAGAAGATTAGGAAGAAGAAGAAGAGAATGTGAAGGCTAAAGGCTGGTGTGGGGTATTTATACCCAGCCTAGTTTAGTAATTTGTCAAGTTTAGTCCCTGCACTTAGCCCCCGAGTCCCCAAACTTGTTTCGGTTGATAACGACGTAGATACGTGCGTTATACTAATTATAAGGATGTGTTTAATGTTGTTTATATCTTGAATATGTTGTTGTTATGATGTTTATATTATATAACATAATATAATTAGTGATGTCGGTTGTGATATTCGTGAGCGTTTTGGATGATATGATTGCAAATATTGATAACACCAATGAAACGGAAAACAAATCAAACATGATGTCCTCACGAATAATCTATGAAGATGAAAAATGAACACTCTAAGGATAGTTAATGTAATTTCATGTTAAATGACGGACCTTGAGGTGACGGATGTCACAGGGTCAAACCCTAATCATTTTGCTTTTCTCTAAAATTTCCAGAAAATTTCTAAGCGTTTGGGCGCATTGGTACTATGCAGGCGCATGAGGCCTGTTTAGGCGTTTTTCAACTACGCGAGCGCATGGAACTTAGGCATTTCAACACTTAGGCCTATGAGCCACTTCGGGCGTATGGGAGTAATGTTTGGGTGCATGAGCCCATACTTGGTGTTTTAAGGCCATATTTTGGGTGTATGAACCCTATTTGGGCGCATGACCCCACTTAAAGTTTTCTAAGACAAATTCCTTAGGAGCATGCGCCCTGTTTGGGCGCATGACCACTTACATATATGTTTGTAAGTGATTTTTCAGTCCCAAACATCACCTTAACATATTCTAAGCTTCTCCCTACCTTTCTAAACATCAAACAAGCCTAGACAACCATAAAACATCAACATACAGGCACAACTCATACGGGCATACATACAACTTTTGTAAAAATCATTTATATACATTTTCATCCCTAAAATAATTTATAAAACATGTAAAAGACGGGAGCTAGAACTTTACTAGTGCAGCAAACAAGCACAACTCCTCCAAACTTGTTTGTTCACGAGTTCGAGCACCTAAAACAACCCAAGCATTACCCAAACACACAAACCCGAACACATAAGAACACATACTTTCAGTTTCATGGTCGAACCCAACAAAAACTGAGCAAATTAAACATCAAAATACTTACCTAGCCAAGAACAGCTTCTTTTGCTCTCTAGAACCGAAGAACTCAGCTTTTTACTCTTCTTCTTCTCTTTTTGGTTGATAAAAAGTAGATGGAGTTGACATATATGGGCGACCATGCCCATAATATTAAAATATTAAACTTTGTACCTTTTTGCACTTTAACTCCTTCACTTTGGCTTCTTCTTTTTCTTTTCAAGATACTTTTGTTTTCTTTTTCTCGTTTTTTTATTTTATTTTAATTAGCCAAAATTCACGGGTGTTACAAGTCCACCCCCCCTTAAAGAAGTTTCGTCCCCGAAACCTATCATTCCTCAAATAACTGTAGCTAATGTTGTCTCATCTCTTCTTCAGTCTCCCACATAGACTTCGAACCCTTTCGGTGTTTCCAATGCACGCGTACCAGTGGAACCGCTTTATTCCACAGCTTTTTCTCTTTGCGATCGACGATTGCCACTGGTTGCTCTATATAATTGAGCCGTTCATCCACTTCAACATCATCCAGTGGTACAATCATATCTTCATCATCCAAGCACATTCTCAGATGAGATACATAAAATTTCAGATGAATTCCACTTAACTCATCTAGCAATTCTAACCGATAGGCCACCTCTCCTACTCGTGCGATGATTCGAAAAGGTCCTATAAACCTCGGGCTTAGTTTACCTTGCTTCCTGAACCGGATAATTCCTTTCCAAGGTGAGACCTTCAACATAACTCGATCGCCCACCTTGAATTCAATCGGTCTTTGCCTCTTGTCGGCATATGACTTTTGTGTATCTTTTGCTGCCTTCATAAAGGCTTTGATCCTTTCTAATTTCTCAGTGGTAGCCCCGATCACCTCAAGGCTCCCCAACTCTTTATGTCCAATATCACCCTAACATACGGGCGTCCTACACCTTTTACCATATAGCATCTCATGAGGTGGCATGTCAATGCTGGCATGATAACTATTATTATACAAGATTTCTGCTAACGGTAAGTGATCATCCTAACTTCCTCCAAAATCAATCACGCATGCTCGGAGCATATCCTCGAGCGTCTGAATTGTTCTCTCGGACTGACCATCTGTCTGAGGATGTTAAGTTGTACTAATGTGTAGCCTCGTCCCCATCGCATCATGGAATCTCTTCCAAAACTTCGATGTAAACCGAGCGTCACGATCAGATATAATAGACACTGGTACACCATGACGATCTATAATCTCCTTGATAAACAGATCCGCCAACCCCTCGGACGAATATGTCTCGCGGTTTGGTAGTAAGTGAGAACTATTGGTCAGACGATCAACAATCACCTAAATGGTATCACACCCCCCGCCATATAATGTAGCTTAGTAATAAAGTCCATGGTGATGTATTCCCACTTCCACTCGGGTACACCCAACGATTGGATCTTCTCGTATGGCTTTTGGTGTTCTGCCTTCACTTGCAAACAAGTAAGGCACTTACTCACATACTCCACCACATCGCGCTTCATTCCCGCCACCAATAATCCCTCTTCATGTCCTGATACATCTTCTGGCATCGAGATGAATCGAGTATCGAGTTTTATGAGCCTCATCCATGATTCACCCCCGTAGATCTCCGTAACGAGGGATCCATATCCGTCAATTCTGGGTTCTAACATCAAGAGTGTTCTTACCCAATTCTACGACTAGTCCTCTCGTTCATTCAGAATTAAGGCAATCTTATTTCAACACCTCATCTTGAAATTCTTTCACCTGTTTCATCATGTCAGCAGTCATAACCAACTTATAAGCCTTCACCCGAATCGGCTCAAGTTTCTTTTTTCGACTAAGGGCATCAGCCACAACGTTGGCCTTACCCGGATGGTAATGGATCTCGTAATCATAATCCTTGATAAGCTCTAACCATCTCCTTTGTCTCATATTGAGATCCTTTTACTCGAAGAAGTACTTCAAGCTCTTGTGGTCGGTGAAGATGGTGAACTTCGTCTCATATAAGTAGGGCCTCCAAATCATCAACGCGAAGACCATCGCTGCAAGCTCTAAGTCATGAGTAGGGTAGTTGACTTCATGGGTTTTCAGCTGTCAGGATGCATAGGCTATTACCCTTCCACATTGCATTAACACGCAACCTAGTCCTGAATAAGAAGCATCCGAATATACCACTAAGTCTTCATTCTCTTCGGGTAATGTTAAGACAGGAGCTTGAGTCAATCTTGTCTTTAACTCTTTAGAAGCATCCTCCTGTTTCCGACCCCACTCAAACTTTACATCCCTGCGGGTCAACTTGGTCAAAGGGGAGGCTATCTTGGAAAAGTCTTGTATAAATCTATTGTAATAGCTCGCCAAACCCAAGAAACTATGAATCTCGGATGGCGTCTTTGGAGACTTCCATTGCATCACCGCCTCAACCTTTGTTGGGTCCACCATAATTCCTTCAGCATTAACAACATGACCTAAAAATTGCAGCTCGTGTAACCAAAAGTATACTTAGAGAATTTAGCAAACAACTTTTATCTCCTAAGTGTCTCTAATACTTCGCGTATGTGGCCTGCATGTTCTTCCTTACTTTTTTAATAAATCAGGATATCATTAATAAACACAATCACTAATTTATCTATCATGGGCTGACATACTCGGTTCATCAAATCCATAAAGGCAGCTGGAGTGGTAGTTAGACCGAAAGACATAACGAGGAACTCGTAGTGTCCTTAACGCGTATGAAAAGCTATCTTAGGAATGTCTTGCTCCTTTACTTTCAATTGATGGTAGCCAGATCGGAGGTCTATCCTCGAGAACCAACTAGGACCTTGGAGCTGGTTGAACAAGTCATCAATCCTTGGTAACGAATACCGATTCTTCACTGTCAATTTATTTAGCTCTCGGTAGTCTATACGCATCCTCATACTACCGTCTTTCTTCTTCACAAACAATACCGGAGCACCCCATGGAGAGATACTCGATCGAATGAACCCTTTATCCATCATCTCCTACAGTTGAACCATAAGTTCCTTCATTTTGGTCGGAGTTAATCGGTACGGTGCCTTGGCAACAGGTTGAGCACCAGGTATCAGATCAATTCGGAACTCGATTTCGCGATCCAGAGGCACGCCGGGTAAATCTTCTGGGAACACTCCGAGAAGTCATACACAACTGGTACATCAGACAGTTGTGGTACAGAAGCGTCCACATCCTGCACGTAAGCCAGGTAGGCATTACATCCATGCCTTATGCACTTCTCCACCACCGCCATTGAAATCACCTTTGGCACCGTAGTAACGCGATCATCGTATATCATCACTGAACTTCCATCAGGCGCAACTAATCGAATCATCTTCTTGTGACATACGATGTTCACCACGTAGGTTGCTAACCAATCTATCCCTAGCACTCATCAAATCCTCCTAGGGGCATCATATGTAAATTGGCAGAAAACCTATGGCCTTCTAGTTCTACGGCATAGTCCTCTATCATATCAGTAATTCTAGTATACTTACCACTATCCGTTTCTACATCAAATGGCTTATCAATACTCCTACTACTAACAGACAATTTATCACAGAAAGTAGTAGAGATGAAACTCCTACTAGTACTAGAATCAAATAATATAGAGGCACAAGTTTGGTTTACTAGAAACATACCTGACACAACATTAGGGTCCACTCTGACCTCCTCCCGGGTCATTATGAAAGCTCTAGCACTTGCCCTCTGCCCTCCCTCTTCAGCCTTCTTCTTCACCCTAGAACTCTCAGCCCTTGGCTTCTTGCAGCCCTTGCTCACGTGGCCCTCCTCTCACCACATCTATAACACCTCAGCACCCTACCGTCTCTGGCAATGTGACCAGGATTCCCACACTTGAAGCATATGTTCCATCCCAATCTACACTCCCCGGTATGCTCCCTTCCATATTTACCGCACTTCCTAAGCCCCGAGCTTGATGACGCCCTACTATCATCCATCTTCATTCTTTTGTTGTTTGGAGCGAAACCACCACGTCCAAACCGCTTCCTCATCCAGTTCTTATCACCACCACCAGTCTTCTTTGCCTCCACCACAGTCTCCGCTCGCTCATCATACAACCTACCTGCCAGGTCTACAGTCGATCAAAAGGTACCCGGTCGGGTAGCAATCAAATGCCTAGTATATCAGTCGGCAACCCCTGGACATATCTCTTAATCTTCCATGATATCAGAGTCACCTGATCAGGCACCAGCCTTGCCATCTCATTGAATTTGGTGGTATACTGTTGGTGCGTCATAGTTCCCGCTCCCAGCTACAGGAACTCCCTCTCAATCTTGTCCAACTCCCTGTGAGGACATAACTCCTCAATCACTAACTTTTTTAAGTTCTGGCCACCTTATCTTTCTAATGGCCCTACTGCCCTCGGCCTGGACAATATTGTCCCACCAGTATAAGGCCGAGTCCACCAACGAATGGGTGGCAAACTTCACTTTCTGATCTTCTCAGCAATCACTGATATCAAGCACCGCCTCCATCTCCCTCACCCATCAGTGAGCAGCAACAGCATTATCATTCCCATCAAAAGCCGAGGGCTTGCATCACTGAAATGCCCCATAATTACATCCTTGTGCAGTTTCCTGCATCGCTTCCTCCTCATCCTCATCACTCGATACAATCGTCTCGGTCTATGATCATTCCCTTTCCTCCCTTCCTGTGGTCCTTCTATTCTCTTTCTTCTCATCCTCCCTACAGCCCTGATCACTTCAGTCGCTATAGACGGTAGAATCGTCTGCATGACTTGATGGACTTCCTCTACCACCGCCTCTTTCACCGAAGCCCTTAAGTTCGCACTCTCATCACTACCCTTCTGGTGATGCACCTCGGGCTCTTTCGGGCCCTCTCAGTAGTCTTGGTCTTATTCCTAGTAACACACGGTTCAGCACCACGTCCTCCTTGTACTCCACCCCTAGAGGCCTTAGATGATCAACCTCCAGCCATTCTCTAATCACTATAAGATTCAAACACTAACACGGTCATTCAAGGAATAGCTCAGTTTATGTTAAGTATAGTAAGTCATTAATTACAGTGGCCAGTTATAATTAGCCACTTACTTTACTCTTCATACCCCAAGCATTTCCTATCTTGACTACATCAGTATCTAAATCTACTAAGAGCACATAAGTCACATAGCACACGCACATAATTCCAATTAACATTAAGAAAAAGAAATACCTAATGGCACATAGCTACTCGGGTTGACATCCCTCCATTTGGTCCCATTATCAGTTTAAGATTAGGTTTTTGAAAATACTTTACCCAATTCACTTAAACCTTAGCTCTGATACCAACTTGTAAGGTCCCGTTCCCGGAGACCTCACAGTTGGTCATTTATAGCACTAAACATACATAATAATATACTTTTCATAAAATAAGCAACGGAATTATATTAATAAAAGCCCATTCATTTCATTTTTAATTATTGTTGTTAAGCAATACATCGTTGTTCATCAGTTACAAAAAGGTTGTTTAAATGCATTACAAAACAATAAAATCATCAAAATATGAATGGATGGCAGTCTTGCTCTACCAAATAGCTTCACCCTCGCGCCATCCTCAGTAATATTTACCTGGCAACTGAAAATATATAAAAGTCAACGTTGCTAAGTGAGTTCTAGTTTTAAAAGTATTAAAATACCTTGTATAGATATATGAAAATATCCCTTGTTGTAAAATACCTCTATTATTATGGTATATGATCACACATCATACATACATCAAGGTAATACTTTCTTTCATTCATTACTGTACGCATTCGTTCATCTCATACTTTTATCATTATCTTTCACTTTCTTCCGGACTAATGTGCAATACCCCGAACATTGTGCACGAAGCTGATGCTGGGCATGTGGTTTATAAATAGACCATGAACATTATGCACTAAGCTGACCCAGTAACCTAGGATATGCTACAAGGGTACCTGTCAGTCTTAATGACTGACCCTTTCGGGTTAGCTAAACCTCATATAGTTGAGCTAATGATAACATGGTCGTGCACCTCCTTTCATTTGCTTGCAATACTTTCATTCATTCTTTTATGTTTCACTTTTCTTCATCATTAATCTTTCACTTTTTATTAATGATAATACTTTACGTTTATGATCATAAACACACCACATAAAGTCACACAATAATAAGTAATATGGAACATAAGAACAACTCATAATCATGCACAATATAAACAATCATAAACCTAAAATCAAACTAGGGTCAAACCCTAATCATTCTATTTTGCCCCAAAATATCCAGAAAATTTCTAAGTGTTTGGGCGCATGGGTACTATGCAGGCGCATGAGGCCTGTTTAGGCGTTTTTCAACTATGCGGGCGCATGGACTACTTAGGCGTTTCAACACTTAGGCGCATGAGCCACTTTGGGCGCATGGGAGTACTGTTTGGGCGCATGAGCCCATACTTAGTGTTTTCAGGCCATATTTTGGGCACATGAACCCTATTGGGCGCATGACCCCACTTAAAGTTTTCTAAGGCAAATTCCTTAGGCGCATGGGCCCTGTTTGGGTGCATGACAACTTACATATATGTTTCCAAGTGATTTGTCAGTCCCACATCACCTTAACATATTCTAAGCTTCCCCCTACCATTGTAAACATCAAACAAGCATATACAACCATAAAACATCAATATACAAATATAAATACTTACGGGCATACATACAACTTTTGTAAATATAATTTATATACATTTTCATCCCCAAATAATTTATAAAACATGTAAAAGACGGGGGATAGAACTCACCTAGTAAAGCAAACAAGCACAACTCCTCCAAACTTGTTTGTTCACGAGTTCAAGCACCTAAAACAACCCAAGCAACACCAAAACACACAAACCGAACACATAAGAACACATACTTTCGGTTCCATGGTCAAACCCAACAAAAACCGACCAAATTAAACATTAACATACTTACCAAGAACAGCTTCTTTCTCTCTCTAGAACCAAAGAACTCAGCTTTCTACTCTTCTTCTTCTCTTTCCGGTCGATAAAAAGTAGATAGAGTTGACATATATGGGGGGCCATGCCCATAATATATTAAAATATTAAACTTTATACCTTTTTGCACTTTAACCCCTCCACTTTGGCTTCTTTCTTTTCTTTTTAAGATACTTTTGTTTTCTTTTTTTCATTTATTTTCTTTTATTTTAATTAGCCAAAATTCTCGGGTGTTACATGCTCTTGCTCTTGCTCTTGCCCTTGCTCTTGCCCTTGCTCTTGCCCTTGCTCTTGCCCTTGCTCTTGCCCTTGCTCTTGCCCTTGCTCTTGCCCTTGCTCTTGCCCTTGCTCTTGCCCTTGCTCTTGCCCTTGCTCTTGCCCTTGCTCTTGCCCTTGCTCTTGCCCTTGCTCTTGCCCTTGCTCTTGCCCTTGCTCTTGCCCTTGCTCTTGCCCTTGCTCTTGCCCTGCTCTTGCCCTTGCTCTTGCCCTTGCTCTTGCCCTTGCTCTTGCCCTTGCTCTTGCCCTTGCTCTTGCCCTTGCTCTTGCCCTTGCTCTTGCCCTTGCTTTTGCTCTTGCTCTATCTCATATTTACTTGTGTTCTTAGTATCATCAATATAAACCCGGTTTCCTATTTAATCTATTAAGTGTACTAAGTCTCTTCTCATTGTGAAACTGTTGCATTGACCCCCTTTCAACGGTCCCACTGGCACTTGCAAGGATCAAGTTTAAAGAGATGCGAAACTTGCTAAGTGTGGAAGACCTTACTAATATCGACTCGAAATTAAGGGGGTGAATGTTGGATAATTTCTAAGACTTGGCAGCCAATTTAGGGGTTGTTAAGAAATCCTAGTTGGTCTATGTTTTGTATTTTAAATTGATTTCAAATTTGCTAATTTGTAGGGTAGAAGATTAGGTCAATCTATGATACTTAGTAGGAAAGATAAGTAGTCTATAAATACCCAAGTTAGGGGTGTCTCTTGAATTCTGTTTTTGCGTTGAGTTTTATGGTTAACAAGAGAAGTATTTACGTGGGAGTTAGCCACAAACCGTTGTGTTTTGATTTTGTAATCACCGATTCATAACTTGAGTCACCACCATAGGAAATCATCCTTTAATGATGATTTTAAATGCTAATGATATTGTATGTCATTAGCATTAATTGTAGTCCATAGATAAAAGAACTTTTATGTTATATCATACATTGTGCTTAGTGCGCTATGTCTTAAAAGATTACATTATAATTTATAAATATTGATTACTAGCTACAAATTTGATATTTTTAATCACCCGTGTGAATGAGAGGTTTCCTAACTAATTGAAAGTAAATCAAATGGTTCTTTTGATGTATGTAAGATCATACATTGTGTTTAGTGCGCTATACACGGGGCATCACCCTCCAAAACAACTAAAAGAACAAAAAAACTGGAACTGTAATTCTTTTGATATATGTTGATCTAAATATGTATACACAATGGATGAGCCCATAATGGCCTACAGGCAAGAAAGTTCTCTTTTAAGTGGGTAGAATGTAGAGGTGCACAAATCAGTTTTTTTTTAACCGGGTTTGGGTTGGAACCGGTTCGGGTTGGGTCAACGCTATCGGGCCCGGTTTTTTACCAAGAACCGGTTCGGGTCGGAACCGGTTCGGGTCGGAACCGGTTCGGGTCGGAACCGGTTCGGGTCGGAACCGGTTCGGGTCGGAACCGGTTTTCAAGCCCGGAAAACCCAACCCGGTTGGAACCGAACCGGGTTGGGTCTAAGAACCGGTTTGGAAAAACCGGTTATTAATTTATTTTTTTAAATACTATTTAAATTATATACAAATTAATTACAAATTTTGATTAATTAAAAAATATTAGAGTAGATTAATTAAACACAATAGTAAAGTAAACAATAAAATTTATAATACGAATAAAAATTACATAATTCATAAGCGAGTTTTCTAAAGAAAACAATAAAAATTATATTAATTCATAAAAGTAAACAATTAATTCATTACGAAAAATAAACAATAAAAATTACATTAAAATTAAACCAAAGAAAACAAAATATCCATATTACGAATACAAGTTTTTCTAATTTAATCGTCTTTGTCGGTTTGTGTGCCAATGCGTTGAGACAAATCATAATCGAGTTCTTCATCGGAGAGCGGTGAGGATCGTCCGGTTTGTACCTCTTGTTCGTGTATTTCTTTTTCAATTGGTGTTTCTTCTTCAAGGTTTGATTGATCTTGTCTTCGTTCGGCCGCATCTAAGTGGTCTTTTAACCAAATACACATCTCTAGCGATGTTGGAGTTAGCCTTGTTCTTTTATCGATAAAACCCTGCCACTAACAGAAAATGCAGACTCTGAAGCTACCGTGGAAGCTTGGACGGTTAGTAAATCACGTGTCATGGCGGCTAGGACCGGAAATTGTGATTCCTTTCCTTTCCACCATGTCAGAATATTAAACTTCAAGAATTCATCGGGAGTCATAGTAGCTAAAAAATCGGTTCCCATATACCTCCCGAGTTCGCTACTTGGGGTTACCCCTCTGACGTTTACTGTTTTCATTTCTCAAAGTATTATATAAACTAATCATCGGGTCTCTACTTGAACTCGACGAACTCGATTCCACGTTCGATGGTCCGTGGATGTTTGATGTTGCACCATATTTTTCAATATAAACATTAAACAATTTTTTAAAAATTTCATTAAATGTTTGTTTTGCATTAACATTAAAAAATGGATCTTTGTCATGTAAATCTAAATCATAAGTTATCTCATCTATTAAAGTTTTTACCCCCGAAGCATTTAACACACGGGTCTAGTGCGACGGAACACGTAAAAACCGGGGATAGTTCAATGAAATATTTTTTAAATTTTTCTTTCATCGGCGCCACCATTGCTGAAAACATTTCGTTTCTTTCTTCATATTCACTTAATTTATGGATCATTAAATATGGGAAAGAGTTATTGACACGAGTATTATAGTCCCTATATATAAGAAAAAAGGAGATGTACAAAGTTGCGAAAATTACAGAGGAATAAAGCTATTGAGTCACACGATAAAATTATGGGAAAGAGTTATTGACACGAGAATTAGACGAGAAACTCAGATAGTGTCAAACCAATTTGGAATTATGCCAGAACGCTCTACGACAGAAGCAATACACGCCATAAGGAGGATAATGGAGAAATACAGAGAAAAGAAAAGGGACCTCCATATGGTATTCATCGACCTAGAAAGGCCTATGACAGCATTCCGCGTAAACTAATTTGGAAAAGTCTACGACTTAGAAGGGTACCAGAGAGGTATATCAAAATAATCAAGGATATGTATGATGGGGCAAAAACGTGTGTGCGAGCCCCGATCGGAGACACAGACTCATTCACAGTGGAAGTGGGACTCCACCAAGGATCGGCACTGAGCCCATTTCTCTTCACAGTAGTGTTGGATGAGATGACCAAGTCTATACAGCAGCCAGCTCCGTGGTGCATGCTCTTTGCGGATGATATTGTCTTAATATCGGAATCTAAAAGGGTGCTTAACGACAAGCTAGAACAGTGGAGAGCAGCACTAGAGCGCAAAGGTTTAAGGATAAGTCGCTCAAAGACAGAATACATGCATTGTAACTTTAGTGGCGAGACGGAAGAGGACATCCAAATCAGTATTCAGGGTATGGCGGTCCCACAAACGTCTAGGTTCAAATACCTGGGCTCGTACTTGCAAGAGGACGGAGAGATACACAGCGATGTAGCGCATCATGTTCAAGCAGGATGGTGCAAGTGGAGAGCAGCATCAGGGATCCTATGTGATAAGAGGTTTCCAGCAAAACTAAAGGGAAAGCTATATCGAGTGGCAGTACGTCCAGCTATGCTATATGGAACAGACTGCTGGGCCATAAAGAAATCGCACGAGAAACAAATAGAGGTAGCGGAAATGCGAATGCTGAGGTGGATGTGCGGTCACACAAGACTTGACCGGATAAGAAACGAAGTGTATCGACAGAAGCTAGAAGTGGCCTGTATCGCAGATAAAATACGAGAGGGAAGATTAAGATGGTTTGGACATGTCAAGAGGAGACCAATGGCGGCACCAGTTAGAGCAGTAGAGAACATCATCTTAGAGGGTAGGAGGAGTAGAGGAAGACCTAGATTGACATGGGATGAGGTAATTAGGCGAGATATGATACACCTGCACCTCTCTGAGCACATGATCGAGGATAGGACTGAGTGGAGGCGTAGAATTAAAATTAAGGACTTCTAATGTGACCTATAGACAGGAAGGGTATTTGAAGTCTGGTTACGGGGCCTGATGTCTAAGTAGCCCATATCTGCCCTTTATCGGTGATTCTACATGCACCTAGGATATATGTATGCTATGTGTTGTAGGATTTATTGTGTACTGTAGGCTATGTGTTGTATGATTTATTGTATGATGTCCTGCTATCGATATGGCTTTTTGTATACTGTATGCTATGTGTTGTATGATTTATTGTATGTTGTCTTGCTACCAGTATGGCTTTTGCTATCGAGTCGGGGGACTCATTGGAAGCGGTCTCTCTACCTAACAAGATAGAGGAAAGACTCGCCTACACCTACTCTCCCCAAACCCTGCTCTTGAGTGGGATATACTGGGTTTGTTTGTTTGTTTGTTTGTTTATGGATCATTAAATAAATTTGATGAAGTGTTAGACAACTTGTCAGATAATAAACCCCCGATAATTTTATAGTTGCGTTTTTAAAAAGCTCTAAAAAATGAGTTATTTCTTGAATATATTCCCGGACCTCTAACGGAAACGGAACAACCCGACCCCGCATCGCAAGACCATCGTGGAAAACATGAAGCGTTTCTTTTTGACGCAAAGCACTATTAAACATTTTCCAAATAGAATCCCATCTAGTCGGGACATCCCAATTTGGTCCTAAACAAATAGAATTCGTATCGTGACACATTTTTCTATAATTAACATATCTTTTTCTACTAGTTTTAAAAACGTCACGTAACATATTTTTGAAAGACGTTTTAAAATCTCCAACTTCAGGAACGCCAAGACCATCTTGCACAACTAAATTAATAATATGTGCAACACATCTTGAATGAAAAAATACGCCGTCACAACCCGGTTTATATTTTATTTTTAGTTTATCAACGGCGGATGTGTTGTTCGAGGCGTTATCAAATGACATTGAAAAAATTTTGTTTTCTAATTTATATGTTTTGATTACATAGTCTAAAATTTGAAATAGATTATCACCGGTATGCGGATATCCAAATAATTCAAACGCAATCATACGTTTCATCATTTGCCACGAACTTGGATCTATCCAATGGGCCGTGACACAAAGGTACGATTCCGGTAAACCGTGTGGGGCGGACCAAACGTCGGTAGTTAAGTTCACACCGGTTTATAAATTTTCAAATAAAACCTTTAAATCATTTTTTGCTTGTTTCCAAAGATTTAAATAATCACGTCTAAGAGTGGTGCGACTTACGTAAGTGTAGCGTGGTTGAAGAGTTTCTTGAATCAATTTTGTTAACCGAGGGTTGTCGAAGTGATTGAACGGTAATCCTTCTTGAATTACAAACTTTGTCATTCTATCTCGAACCATATCTACGTTAAAGTTACATAAACCACCATCGTTTTCGATTGATGTTTGCCCTTGACTCGGTGTACTTTTCAAAGACTTGCACCATTTGGTCATATGATTTCTCAAAGTCGAGTTTGAATCCGACTTGAAAAACGAACCACAAGCCTTGCATCGAGCTTTATGTTGACCATTTGACATTTCGCATAAGTCGAAATTACACCAAATCTCTTGGTTTCTCGTTGTTGAAAGAATTCTAACGGTAGCGACACTTGAGGATCCACCGGTTGGAACGGAAGATTCAGAAGCCATTATATAAAATTCAAGAGATTGAGAGAATAGAAAGTTGAGAGTGAGGAGCGTTTTTGCGTTTTTAAGTACGTTTTTGAGCTTTTGAGTGTTGTGACTAAACCATTACACCCACTACCTATTATACTATCATATAAGGGCAAAATGGTCATAAAAAGTTGAAAAAAGGTCAGAAAACACCCCCCAATGGTCATATAACCGTTAAAAAAACATTTTTTAACGGTAAAAACCGGTTTGCAACCGGTTTTTTTTTACCGGTTCCAAAACCGGGTCGGATCAAAACCGATTCCAAACCGGTTTGGGTGAGAAATAGCAAAACCGGTCCCGAACACTTTTGCAACTTGTCAATCCGTTTACAACTAGACGCATGTTAATCCTCTTACGTGTTTAATCTATTTAGATAAATAAGTTAAATTGATCATGTATATATTGCACACTTTTAATTGTCTGGTTAGAGTTGACGTATTGGAAATGAATAATGATATTAGTAGTATTCAGGTTTATTGATGTAACACGAACAAATGAGTGGTCTCTCCCCAAGCAGTGAGGACCGATAATACTCGAAACCCTGACCCCCCTCAGCGCCGTCTTCATTCTAGTGTTAGTATAATTGTTGGTCTTGGGTTATCCCCGCTTCAGTCCAGGTAAACCCTTTTGCTAAGACCTGCACATCTTTACCATTAATTGAAGTTCAATCTAAAAAGAAATATGATTGTAAGAAGTACAAGTATTAATCCAATAAAAAAAATTCACCATCACCCCCATAATATACCATACTTTACATGTAGATCCGCCCATGGTTACAACATATACTTGACCCGTCGACTTATTGTGTATAACAACCCTATAAATCAGTCTTATAAAGAAAAGAAAATGGCCATCTACAAGTAAAATGGTACGGTACACCAGTTCCAATATTCTTTTATGTGCAAATAAACTCGCAATCTCCTCTTTGAGTGTGATTGCGTCATTATGCGTATTGGAAAACAAGCTTCCAATAGAGGCTTTTGACGCGTGTGATCAATTTTCTTACTATAGCTGCTTTGATGCAGAAGCTTTTGATGTCAAAGAATGGAGCATAGATTGAGCGGAAATCAATTCCTCTTGAAGCATCAAATTGTATTCGTATAAACTTTGCAGATTCTTCTGGATTGCCGAAGCATTTATTTCTGAATCTGATTTGGTTTCTGCCATGAAAACAAATAAAACATAAAAATAATGACTTTCAACCAGTTTTTAAAGTCCTACTTTCCCGCCAAGAAACAACTTCCATCTAGTGCTCTTATTTGAAGTTCTATTGCATGTAGCACAAGTGAACACACTGCCAAATGTGTTTTAATTTGATTACAAAAATGCCACTGCTTAAAAAAAATCATCAAGCTGATCCAACAGCGATAAATTGATCCCCTATTTTCAAATGATTCTCAAATAAATATAATTTCTTACATTTGATTATTTGGCATAGTGTAATGTGTGTGCTCTCATGCACGTGCGTGTGTAATATGTGTATCTCGTGCACGTGCGTGCGTAATATTGAAGGAAAGTACTTACAGAAGCCACCAAACTATATACGAAATTTCAATTAGGCACCTTAACTACATAAAGATCAAATAGGGCCACCGAACTGTGCAATCTTGCCAAATGATAAAACTCAAAAGTACCCTTGATTTATATTTGTTTGATGGTCAAAACCAAAAGATGAAATTTAAACTCTACAAAACAAAAAATCCAAGTACGGGCATGAAAAATAATATTCTTGTGCTAAAAAATTAGAAAACTAAAACTTGGATAAGAAAAGGTCCTGGATGCATAGATTTTAAATAAAAAAAAATCAAAATATCTTGTTAACTAAGCTTTTGTTTGTCACACTAACCCTTGAACTTTGAGTTAATTTTCGTGTAGTAAAATCATAATATATATAAACTAAATGAGAATGTGGTAATTTTATATTTTTTCTACATTTTGGCCAAATAAGCAACTTCAGAGTTCAGACTGCATATCAGATAAGCAAATCCCAAACGCCATCAGAATAGCTTCTTGTTGTATCAAAATACAATAAAAAGATAAGTAGTTTCAATAAGCAAATCCATATACCTAAAGTAGAGTGCTTAGGGGTAAATCGATTATTTAAGCTCAAAAATCAGCCAGAAAAAGGAACTTCGCAAATAATATCAGGTATTTGAAGATAAAAGGCTTCAATAAATTGGTGATTACCTATTGAAGGTGGTAAAGGTATGTCATTTGCAGCAGAACGTGACTGTTGTTGCATAGAGATGTTTCTGTTAGTCACGTAGCTCGACCACTCAGTTTGCAAAACCTGGATATAAAATATTTCTTGTTCTTAATAAGGTAACTTAGTTGATATATATAGGAATAAACCCGGTTCTGGATTAAATAAACATTAAAAAATATAGATAATCTAAAGAACACTCAAGCACTTCTTTAAAAATACTGTGTTCCAAGATTTTGTTTGGTTTAAGAAATAATTAATGTATTGATATGATTTCAAAAAGTCTAACTTTTCTGAATAAATACATTCTTGAGTTTGTACACATTAATACACGTTATCTGACTTTCAACCCGCTCCCTTTAGTATCAAACCAGTCAGGTTTGAAGAACCACATATAAAGTTTGGTACAAGAAAAACTACATTTTTGGGGTAAATGTATAATCACCTAAATACACCTACATTTAATCAAATTATTATCTGATTATCTAATC
Organism: Flaveria linearis; assembly: GCA_024085815.1. Classification (NCBI taxonomy): domain Eukaryota; kingdom Viridiplantae; phylum Streptophyta; class Magnoliopsida; order Asterales; family Asteraceae; genus Flaveria; species Flaveria linearis. The sequence goes on along the minus strand of CM044016.1, from coordinate 12,769,253 downwards.
CTGTCAGGATCGTTAATGGATTACTAAAAGTTTCAAGTGTACATGTATAGAGGTGGAATTTCCAACTCATTAATATAGAAATAAACGTAGAAAGTTGCCCAAGGTGTACGTTTAATGCATACAATCCTAAGCTTGCCTTATTAAGAAACTTAGATTATTTTTGTGTAAGACAGCTTCTGCAATCATATTTAACACATTAATTAGGTACAAAAAGGTCTTCATATGGACAAAAAGAGTAATTGTTGGTCAACCTAACCCAGGCTGCACTAAAAAACTGCCCATTTTAACTTGTTACCCTATCCACCTGAGCCACCCATCTTGACACCTCTTATCTATACATGAGGCCCTTTAGCTTTAACAACCATGAAACACAGACCACTTGAGAATTAATAAAAAAGCAAAAAGCTTTTCAAACAAAAGATGTATATCACTTACTTGGCAAGAAAATTTCTTCTCGTGGATTGATGCAGAATTACCAAAACGACATGCCACCCCTTGGGTTTGAACTTGCTCTGGACTATACTTCTGCGATAAAGACAAAAGCTTGCTAACATATATAATCAAGAAACCAATAAAATTCAACATAAGCAATTGTATACAATATAACTAATAGGATAATGTATGCCTAAGACACCCAAGTATTCAAGGCCACCTAACTATTAAAACAATTCTAGAGGTCAAGAAACCATCAATTTGGTTGCTTTTATGCTGATTCAGGTAGAATAACCTGAAGAATATTGTAAAATGACAAAAAAACCCTTACAACTAAAGCTTGTCACATCTAGAGTTGTAAAGATGACAAAAATGCCAATAAATCTACTATAAAGAATCAACTTAAAATGGATTGTGAAAACATAATCTAGTAGATTCAGGGGTATTATCACCATATTGTAATCAACACTAAGGGCATTTAGCCACTTTAAAATTCCCAACAAAGAACTGGTCAAAAATAGCATAACAGAAACCAAAATGATACTTGGGTGGCCTCTAAAATTGTTTTAATATTCACATGGCCTTTGTGAAACATTTTGACTATTTGTGTGGCCTATGTATACATTATTCCATAATGATTTAAATAAATTATTACCTTCTCATTAGGTATGTCAACTGTCGTGTTATAACTGATAGTATTCTTTCTTATATGTTGCTTTCTTTCAGATAGCGGCCCTTCATTTCGGTTTGACTTAGCTAATATCCCCCAGCAACATGATGTTTCCACAACAGTTCCATCTTCAGGAGGTAATGAACCACGACCCCATGTAAGAATTACGTATTTCCTCAACTATTTGACAGTTAAGCAAACCGAAAACCCATTTGGAATACAGCAGTTCAAACTAATAAGCATAGAAACATGATTTTGGATATAGGGCCAAAAACAGTTCAGGCTGAAACAATAAACTTGTATTACAGGTCAAAACAGGCTGGGTAGGGTTGAATCGTAAAGCACTTCTTTTACCTTTTCTTATAAACATATCAATCGTAAGGTACAAGGTTGGGTACTGAGTCAGTTTAGTGGAAACAGGTTTTTGGAACGGTTGAAATGTATTAGACTATATTATTATTAGGGTTTGGTAAGGATTATTATTAGGGTTGAGCCCACGGGCCCGTTTAGGTTTCTAGGGTTATATTGTAAACTCTATATAATGTAACCTAACCTATCAATAATAATCAATGAGTTTTTTACCATCTTACATGGTATCGGAGCCTTACGGTTCTGGTTACCTTCTTCCACGCTGCACCACCATAAAATTACAAACCCTAGTCGTCACCACTACGTTCAAACCCTAGACAGGGCGGCATGCCGCTGCCGCTACCGCCGCCCTGTCCATTCTATCTGCTTTTAGTTCTTTTATATTTTCCGTTCTAAATAAAGATCCGTCTCGGTTTTAGATTTAAGCCACTTATCTTAATTCTTTCTTCTACACACAACTCATATGCCCATATTCCATCTTGTTTTTTTTTTTCCTTAGTTTGTTCTTGCCGGACCATAGTCACATGGATCGCGGTACGTTCCAGTACGTGGTACGGTGTACCATATAGTCCGGTAAGTCGGATCGTATACAAAACATTATAAAATAAAGTTTCATAAATATTCCAATTTAAAAGGACACATTTCATAATCATATCAAAAGCATTTCATAATCATAATAAAAAATTTATAAAGCTAATCTAGCCTCTGTTTTTTCCCGCTTGGTTCATCATTTTCTTCAACCTCATTGTCACTTACAACAATATGCTCTCCAGAATCTTGACTTTCTTGTCTCGAGCTCGACCCTCTCTTACCAAAAGCCATGGCTAACAACTCACTGTTTTGGTTAGGAACTGCTGAATTGGTAATCTATTGAAGAATTTTGTTTATGGTAGAAGGTTTTGTAAGCTTATATTTATACTATAAAGTAGCTATTCATGTTTATGTGTGAAAATGAGTGGGAAAATGACTGATAACATTCATAATTTCATGTGAAAAGAACTGTTAACATTCAGATAGCAAGGCAACATTCAATTAATTCAAAATTGACTATTTAACATTCAATTCATTAAAAAATCAGTGGGAAAATGACTGTTGGAATCTGGAACGCGTACCATGGGCAATCTGAAACGCACCGAATTATACAATCGGGTTCGCAAATTCGATTAATATAGTTTGAAAAATTATTCAATCGGGAACGGTCAATTTAATCGATCCGGATCGCGTACCACCTGCGAATGGTACGATTTTGTACCGCGAATGGGTTCGATCGAATTGGTACGCGATTCGCAGGGGATTGAGCGAATCCTGTGACTATGTGCCGGAGCACGGTCCGTTGCCACCGAAGAACGCATCCTGGCCACGGTCACCGGCCTTAAGTATGACACACCATCGCACGACCACGGTCGTCGGGTGTCATCTTGTTTCTTTTTTTTACATTTTCAATTGGGATATCAATCACGCGATCATGTTGCCGTTGCCGCGCCGCTTGTTGGACTACGATCCGCCGCCACGCCGCCTGCAGGACTACGGTCCGCCGCTGCGCGGCCTTATGTCGTCGTCGCACTGCCGCATTGGAAGCCCCTCACAAGATTACATTATTATTTAATATTGTGGATTGCATTTAAGGTTTTGGATCGAAGATTGCAAGATTATGGAATTTTGGCCGAAGTTATGACCGAGATCAAGACTAATTTTTATTGTTCTTTATGTTTACTTTTTATTGTTTCCAGTCTGAGAGTCCGTTTCTCTACCACTTTGACTGCGGGGGAGTATTAGACTATATTATTATTAGGGTTGGTAAGGATTATTATTAGGGTTGAGCCCACGGGCCCGTTTAGGTTTTTAGGGTTATATTGTAAACTCTTTATAATTTAACCTAACCTATCAATAATAATCAATGAGTTTTTTTACCATCTTACAAAATGGCCCCAGGTTGGGTGAATCCATAACTCTTTTTTTCTAATTTTTAAGAAAAATTTATGAATAACTATTTGCTTAAAAAATTATAAAAACATAATATGTCAAAGCAGGTTAGGGTTGGGTAACGGGTTAGTTCAATTATAACAGGTACAGGTTACTTTTAGTACAGGTTAAAACAGGCCAGGTTGGCTTGACTTCCTCATCTTTTGTCCAATTTCTAAAAATTTATATATTAATGTGGCAAACAAGCCAAAACAAGTCCGGGTTGAAACAGGTCATTTTTCGTATGGTTGCAACATATTATGTTTGGGTTGACCCATGACAGAACTTTTTCAGTTACAATTAATAATTGTGTAAACTTATATTACTACGATAATGTAAATCTTTTAATCGAAACAATAGCAGGTTCTATATTTATATGGACTATGGTGAGTTTCAACTTTCAATCCAGCAACTGGTTCAGGTTTAAAAGGAACATTTTCAGAACAGGTCAAAACAAGCCAAGTCAGGTTGATGAGTAAACACTTTTTGTCCATCTTACCAAAAATAAATAAAATCACAAACATTTAGATATTCATACAATAGTAATCTAAAGAATATATATGTAATTTCATACATTAAAAAAACTAGGGTGGCTTTCAACCTGTCAACCCGTTTGACCCATTCCCCTTTTAGCTGATTTTTGTCATTTGGCATGCTTGACATAAAGCAACACAAATCAACCCATTCATAAGTAAATGAATTCTCTAAATTTGATAACTTTTTACCTTGTCCCAACGTTCCTGTGCTTTCTTACGGTTTCTAACCATTCTCATGATTTTATCTTCACGACGGAACCTTTTGAATCTGTATTCAAACTACAAGGGGATATAATTACGAAAATCTAGAAGATAGTTATAGTAGATCTAATGTTATTTTATGCACACATACAAGTTTCAAATTAAACATATAATCTTAGGAGAACAAGAAAAAATAACACAAAAAGTTCGACAAAACAGAAAATGGGTTTGAAAAAGAAAATCATTTCACTTTGTTGGAACTTGGAAGATCCATATTATTTGACAAACATTGAGAGCAAAATGGACAAATTGAGTAACCGGCCAAAACAGGTAACTTTAGTCAGGTCAAAACAAGTTGGTTGGATTGAGCTGCCCATAAAATTTGTCCATATTATTTAGGAATTATATACAAAATTAATACACAGGTGTTTAAAAAAAATAAAAAAGGACCCTTTAAACTTGGAGTGAATTTGCACATAAGTTCCTTGATTATATTTTGCATGATTTATAACCTAGACTTTTATTAAGTAACAGTAAAGTCATTTTAATAAAGTTTGGGGACTTAATCATACAAACATGAAGGATTTTTCATTAAATTCTGCAAAATATAAGGACTTTTATGTTAATAAAAAAAATTGTAGAGACTTTATCATTAATTCTAAAAGTTAAAGAGACTTCATCATGCAAAAAAAGTCAAAGTACATACGTGTGGCTTCAACAAAAGTCCATACTGTTTTTCTGAAAGTTACTCTAATTCATATATTAAATATGATTACGAAAACTATTATTAAAGTGATGACTCAAGCAATATAGAAGATTGCAAACACTTCTGAGTGTAGTTTTTGGAAATTGTAAACCATTTCACCCATTGTAGCACTGTCAACAGAATATAACCCAAAATGGTTTCACATACTTTTGGGATTTTTAAACAATATGGGCCCACATAAAATTAACATATGACCCTTTAAATAACACTATTAATTCACTACTCTAAAACATTACAACTACAAGTTTTGAAATACATAAACATACTCTAGCTCATATAAGGCCAATAAAGATTCATTTAGCCCTGCTTTAAGCTCAGTTCATTATATCAGTCTCAAAAACATATTTCGGTTTATCAATATAAGATTGTAAAACATACTTGTAATATACTTAAATATGGAAGCATTAAATATGAAATAGATTAGAGGCATACTTGCACCAAAAAGTAGAAGAAAAGCCCAATACTAACACAATATACGCCACCCAAATCAGCAAGGAAGCCCACTGCATGCTTGGAAAAAAGATACTCTAAATTATTACCCAGAAAATTCAAAATTAACTTGTTTTATAATTAAAAATAATAATAATAATCTAAAGTACTAGTATCATTACTTATACATACTATCAATTCATTTGGGTTAAAGGTTAGCTAAAAAGGAAACAGGTCAAGAGTCACCCAGAATGCATTTGTAATGCATAAAACTCCTATATAACATAATTCAAAAAACAAGTTAACCATTGAAAAGATTGTCTTTGTAATCATATTTGATACATTAATTACTTGTAGATTTTGTTTGAAATATGTGTTTCAGGTCACTTTACCTGACCCATACCAAAAATTATGAGCTTTAACCAATTACCCAAGCCGCCAGACCCACGCATATCCCGTCTCTAGAGATTTAACAAACAAAGGTACAAATTAACCTAGCATATCTTAGAATAACCAATCTTAACCTTGATAATAACTCACCTGGGCTCAAAACGCTCTGATTACTGATCTCAACAATGTAAGATGAAAGAAAATTAACATGTAAAGTGATATTGACAAGCCCATTGCTCGAATTTTGTAAAGAGGCCCGCAATTGATTCACATCATCGAAAGAAGTGCCCGGAAGAAACTCATGAAACAATGGCTGAATGAGTTTTAGATCATGTTTATTGCGGTAATCTCGAGGAAACAAATTAAATTGAAATACATTTGGATCTTTTCCTCTAAAAGTGACAGACTTTGCATTATTGCTTCCATGTTTCAAAGTCCCACTCACAAAACTCATATGCTTTTTGCGTTGACTGTTCATTGATGTTATATTGAACTTAAAACCAACAGCATGTGCTGGCATATTTGGAAGATCAATAAACTGCCATGAAGTATAGATATTGTCACGAAAAAGTTGACAATTGTTGCATTTAAGTGTCACAACTGGGCCATATGTGGTATTTTGGCAAGAATAATTGGCAAAGGTGGATAAAGGGGCGGTCCTAAAATCCAAAAAACCAGGATTTCCAATGAGTAAAGTACCGAGATTTTGAAGATTTGAACAACTCATGGCAGAAATGGTCGTTATGTTGAACACCATATCGTTGCTAAATGAAGTCAAATCGGGCGCATTTGCTGCTCTTACACTGCGCACTTCAATGGTTCTTTTAGATATAACTTCATAGAGTAACCTGTGATGGTAGCAAAACTAAGTTATTAGCATTTATAGGTGGCAAAACAGGTTGGGTGGGTAACAGGTCAAAAGGGCTTGTGTCAAAATGTAAAATTTCTGTGGTGGTCAAAATGGGTCAGGTTGACATTTTTTGTCTGTTGCTTCGGAGTTTCATAAATAATCGATAAATTAAAGGGGTTTGATAAGCATAGCCTTAGGGATATGGATGACAACTAAATTATGGTTAATGATTTCTAAAATTAGATTTTATCAACCAACTTATGGTTATTATCAAAGGGAAAATGTCATAAAAGAGCAATACCCTTTTGGTGGTGGTCTGTTCTGGTAAGAACAGCTTTTTTTCAACCGTTTTGGTAGTTACAAGTTTTTGAAACCACAACTTTGGTAATTATGGTAAAAATAATAATAACCAGGTTGCGGCCTATATAAACGAGTTACGAGTGAAGGTTTCCATGTTGAAGTTACCTATTAGTCAATAAATAGGCAAGAATAACCATAATATTTTTGTTAACCATAGCCTATAAGGTTATGTTTATCAATTCCCTATATTAATTCTTATAACATATAATACAATGGAGAAAAATGATCCAATGATTTTACATAAAAAGATTTAAGATTTCGTGACTTGACAACACTTTGACAACTCTTGATATCTTTTCACCTAGTGTTTAATCTCAGGCATTGAATATATAAAATATAATAAAGATTGACCCATTCTAAAATATACGGGTAGCAATCGGCATCTCTAATGAACCAGGTACTCCATTCATCCCATGAAAATTTCAGTAATTCCTATTAGCAGTTTTGTGAAGAAGCTTTTCATGTTAGAGTACATGTTTTTTCAATTGTCATCATTACAGAGAAATTTATTAAACTGTAATTTTAGATATTTACCTAATAAGAAACACTATGCTTTTCACAGGACCAAGGAGTACTTTGCAAAACTGATGCAGTTCATAACATAGACATTTAAGTAATTTCAATCACTCACGCAGCAAACAAACCAATAAAAAGAATGCAACTTGCAATTGAGAAAGCTCCCCCAAGTTCGGTTTTCCTTTTCTTGACAGCCTTTTGATCATCCTACACAAACAATGGAGCACTATTAAAGATAACTGAACTACAAAACATTATAAGTCAAAAATCCTTAAAATTTTAACAGTGAAAAGTGTTGATCCACGGTTGCCAACAGTAGATTGAGAATGAATATACTTTCATTGATTTGCACACAGTAGATTACTTTTAAACGATTACATTGATTAGAAGCAATCTTTACGATCTTAACCCTAACGTGCGAAATGCATTACAGATGGCAAATGAAAAGCTAGTCAAGATTTGCTTGACAAACAAACTAATCTATCCTAAAAACACATGGGCTCATACTAATAAACATGTTACTGAATAGTTAGGTTACAATATATAGAGATCACATGCAACCCTAAAAACCTAACTACTCGTGGGCTCATAATAAACATGTTACACTAGATATCACTTTAAATGATTATATTGATTAGAAACATCTTTACAACTTTAACCCTAGTATGTGAAATCATTAGGGATGGCAATTTCAAAAGCTTGTCAAGATTTGTTTGACAAACAAACTAATCTATCCTAAGAACACATAACCTAATATCATAATTACTAATCTATCCTAAAAACACATAACCTAATATCATAATTACCCTAATTAGTTGTATAGAATACAATTTAACAAAGCAAAAGAGGGAAATTTAACAAATTAATCAAATTAAAGCTCAACTCAAATCTTTGCTCATAGGAAAACACACATAACCTAAAGATAATCAAAACCCAAATCACACATCATCTTAATAAGAAAAAAAAACCCTACAAACTTCAATCATCATCATATCAAATCAACTAAAGCACACTAAAACGACAGAAAACTCACCAGCCAATGTCTAGTAGCAAAACACACATCCAATCTACTAATCCCCCATCTGATCCTATACCAACAAGTATCTCCACCACCAAGACTCCCAAACCTCACAAGCCAACAGAACAAGAGCCAAACAGCAACTACCACAAGGGTACCCCCAAGAAACCCCCATTGGGACTGTGTGTACTTCTTGATTGAGTCAGATGACAAAATGGTTTGAGGGAAATTGCTGGGGTCGTCGACTCCGGTTGCCAGCAAGAAGTCGTCGGCGCCGGAAACGGCGAACGGAGAGCATGCGTTGGCGGTGGCGTTGAACAAGAACCCTGGGTTGCAGGCGCATAAAGATGAGTTGTAGGTGAAGGAATTGGAAGGTGGACACTGCATTTTTGCAAGATTTGAGTGTTTGATTGTGGGTTTTAGAGGGTTTGTGGAGATTGAATCATTTGGGTTTTATGTTGGTGTAGATCTGGAAGTTGTATGTCTACTTGACGAAGAAAAGAATATTGGTTGTTTGGACAAATCAGCACACAAAGATCCGTACTTTCGCTTTCTCCTTTGACTAATTTTTAATATGTTTTTCAAAATATAAAGTTATAGTTCGATATAGTTTATATGATAAAGAAATGAATAGTTATAATAGTTCGATATAGTTTATATGATCAAGAAATGAATAGTTATAATAGTAATTTTTAGTTGTTAGGAAACAAACGGCTCTAAAATTTATAGTGATATAATGTTTTTCAATTAAAATTTATATTTTTTTTAATTTGTTTTTTATATGTTTATATATGTAAGACTACTAAAAGTTTATTAATGGTGGAGTTTAGGTGGTTTTGATGTCCGTTAATGTTTTAATGTAAGTTTTGTTCAAAAATTAGTCTGGTCAAATACAAAATGTTTAAAATGTATATATTTTTTAATTTGTTTTGTTATACATTTTTATATGTAAAACTACTAATAGTTGATTAATTGTTGAGTTTAGGTGGTTATGATGCCCGTTAATGTTTTAACGTAAACTTTGTTAAAAAATGAGTCGGGTCAAATACAAAATGTTTTTTTTGTTTATTTTTATGTACGGTTTTGAGTTAATTTTTGTTTCGACATAAATTTTTTTTGAAAAAGAGTCGAGTCAAATATAATATGTTTTTATTTAACGATATAAATTCGAGTTTACTTGTTTTGACGTAAATTTAATTAGGAAACGATTCAAGTCGATCGTAGTTTATATTTTATCACGCTGAGTCCGATGCCGTCACAACGCGCGACGGTTAAAACTAGTTAAATATTTAAATTTAGATGTAGTTTGTTAATTTAACACTTATAATGTCTACATATGATATTATTATTTTTACAAAAATTACACTACAAAAACAAGTATTTAATTATGTTTAAAACGACAGTATCAGTGACGGATCTAGAATTTTTCTCTAGTGGAGAAAAAAAACTTATTAGTTAAAACGACTTGATCAAAATAGTAAAAACGGATATTTTTGTGTCGGCTAAAATGGGTAGCCATTTGAAGGGAACTTAAAGTTCAATCCTACTCCTAAAAACTAATATGCCACATTAAGAATCTAGATATATAAAACCCGGACGAAAAAGAACTTTATATACATTGTAGTCACATTTGCAAGAGCCAGTTTGTTAAATCCATATATTTAGCTCAAAGTGAAAAAAATTCTTTTTACTTCATCACGAAGCATGAGAAAAATCATATATATGTATATTCTTACATAAATGGGCTTGATAGTTTTCAAAGAAAATATTTTTCTATAACTAACAATATATTATACTCTATCACAATTGTTTACCATAGAGCGCAATGTTATCTTTTACGTTTTATCATATACAATATTTGATTTCACATAATTTTAGTAAAACAAAAATAATTGAAGATTTAATTTTAGTGATTTTTTATATTCTAAATTGATTCATACAATTTGCAATTTGAGATGCCACTATTCAGCAGACATGTAGTATGAATTGTTTTGAGTTATTATTATATCTTTAAAACCCATCTTCTTCCTCTCTTTATGTTCTTTGTTCTCTGTTTTATTTTACATAACATACATGAAACTATCATCTTCTTCATTGCTTTCTTCAATAAACATCCACATCTTCAAGTTCCATAATTTTGGTGTAAGACCTTATGGGTGCCTCTTAATAAAATATATGGGCAATTACTATTTTAGTCTAATTTTTTTGTAAATTTTACACTAGTTGGATGTAAATTTTTAGTGGGGGCCTTCCCACTCCCTAACATTAAGGTAAATCCGTCTATTATATATATATATATATATATATATATATATATATATATATATATATATATATATATATATATATATATATATATATATATATATATATATATATATATATATATATATATATATATATATATATATATATATATATATATATATATATATATATATATATATATATTTGCTATAGTAACACGTGTGTTACACGGGTTGAATAAATAAAAAATTAATATAATAAAATTTATTAATTATAAATAATATTTTAAGATATAATATCACTGAAATTATGTATTAGAAATGACTATAAGTTATAAAATAGTGATATCAACTTTTTAAAACTTTATTTTTTTTCCAAAAAAATAAATAAACGTTTTGTTCTAAAACAAACCGTATAAAAATGCCATTTTTAAAAAATTTCTTATTGTAACTCTTAAATTTAATTATTTTTGGTTTTAAAAAAATAACTTTTTAAAAATACCAATTTTAAATATTTCGTATTTTAAAAAAAGTCTTATGCTTTAAATAAATTTATCATGTTATAAAAAAATTGTTTATTTAGAAATAACATTAATAAATAGATCTCTTTATTAATTTATTAAATCTAAAAAATGTTAAATAGTATTATTAGTAATTAAGGTAATTATTTAATAGGAGAGAGAGACGGGAAAATTTTGGTGAGAATGATTATGGTGTTGACACGTGTCATCCCAGATATCTTTTTATTAAAATAGGAAGATATCTATTGAGAAGGCATTTAAAAAAACCACAATTTATATGAAAATTAGAGAAAACCAATGAAATCGGTCACATAACTTATAATTTTTTTATCACTATACTTTATATTTGTGTGTGTATGTATAAATAAGGGTATGGGTCAAATAAAGGACCATAGCATGATTTTACATATGCGTCACAAATAGGCTGCGTATACGTAACCATTTTCGTTTGACATAGTGTTACATATGCATAAGTCTCTTCATTCTCATATTTATGTTTAACATGTTTGTAACAAATACTTATATACCCTTTTAACAATTAAAATAACATAAAGTTTATGAATTATATTTATGGTTTCCGTGGTTTTCTTTGATTTTCACATAGTTATTGGTTTTCTCGGGACCGTCCCCATATATATATATATATATATATATATATATATATATATATATATACATATATATATATACATATATATATACACATATATATATATATATATATATATTTGTGTGTGTGTGTAGGATAGAGATCATGTGCTAACCCTCTTCAAGTGTGAGAACTCTTTAACTTTCCTACGAGCCTTTGATTTAACATAAAATAATCTATATGCAATTTGAATGGTCTAGATCTGAATAAGGGCATCCAGGTAATTTCCAATTTGTTGTACTTTCTACTTTTTTCAGATTCTCTCACCATTTGATGGGCCAAGATCTAGGTTTTATGGTAAGGCAAAGAAGAAAAAAAGAAGAACTCAATCAATTTTTTTACACCTAACTCTCTTTGATCTTCTGGAGATTTTTGTTCCGGTTGCTACTACGCCTCCTTGGTAGTCAATTGAGACTGCAAATAGAAGTTATTGCATCTCCGGATGTATTACTGACGCATAAGATCTCTGTTCCTCGTATATAGCAGTATCATCAGCCAAAGAAGAATCGGAATCTGTTGTTCAACTGAGTCTGCCAGAGACTAGATCGGAATCTATTGTTCAACCTCGTCAGGTGACTAGATCGGGATCCACTACTCAACCGATGCCAGTGACTTATCAGAATCGATTACTCAACCAAGCGAACAATACAAATCTAAATCCATTGCATGCAATCGATTTATACCATGGATTCTACTCAAGCTTATGTCAAGAACAGTAATGGTGTAATCATCAAGGTTCATCATCTTATTTGCATTTTTAGTTATTTGTAATAGATGATATATGATTTCTTTTTATTTTTAATGGTTGATAGTGGTTATTAAAATTATATATTTATGATTCAATGAATCTGTTATTTGGACATACAATTCGCCCTTATATAGTATTAAAATAACTAGAATTTTGTTATTTGCTTGACATATGTAATGAAAAGGGCAAATTTTAATCTACAAAAATAATAGAAAAATAATTAATTTTACATAGGATTCCTAAATAGATTAGAAATAAAATTAAAAAATATGGTAACTTTTGTTAATGTGATTTGGAATAGAGGTAACATAAAATAATTATCACTTTGAATAACATGTCTATAGTCTTTGTCCATCCGACGATGATGTATTTCACTGTAAGTAAGTACAATATAATATAATTCACTGTAAGTATTATGATTTGCATTTAGATAGACAAGATTTATTTTATTGTAACTAAGTATTTTTGTTACATGAACTTTTAGTTCATGATTTCTAGTTGCCAATACGTCATGTTTCATCATTGTTATCCTGAATTTTTGTTTATGCAATATGTTATATCACTTCAACCCCGCACTTGTGTAGTTTTGATTTTGAATTTGGATTTAGGTGTTAGACGATCATTTCTTGTAAATTTAAGGTTCTAATTTAATTTTTAAAAGTTTATATATATATATGTGTGTGTGTGTATGTGTGTGCGCGCGTGTGTGTGTGTATTGTAACTTACGGTGGTGTGAATTTGATGTATTTACGTAAATTAAAGGATGTAAGTTAATGTTTTAAAGTAGATATTGTTGTTTTTTATATATTTTTATTGGTTTGTATGTATGTTTTTCTTATGTAAAACATTATAAAGAGTTACAATATGATGTGATTCATTGTATGTATTTCGTTCAGGTGGTGTAGTTACATGGTTTAATGTCGTTTGCTTGTTATATTATGGAAATCACGTTGGTGTAGTTACGGTTTAATGATGTATGTTTTACATTTTGTTTACATTAATTTTCATTGGTTTATATTATTTTTTTCGTTACAATTTTACTATAGTTTACAGTAGTGCAACACTGTAATTTATTATAATATCTAATTTCTAGAATATTTTTTAAAAAATTCTCGAGACTATTATAGAATTAAAGAGAAAAATTTAAAGTACATGCAACATTGTGTTACACTATGTTACATCACTGTAACCCTAAAATTACAATAACCCAATACATTTCTCTACAGTTTACAAATCTGTAATAAGTAGCATCTAGAAAACAATTTAAATATTTTCAAGACTATATTGGAATTAAAGAGAAAAATGAGACAAGTTTAATGGTGTAATTTTTATAGAAAATTAACAATGTATAAAAAAAGTTGTAAAGATTTTTAAATTATAGAGGGTAAACTTTTATATAAAAAGTAGATAAAATCATTTTGAAAATAGATTAAAAGCTGATTTTTATGGACAAATAAAATGTCAAAAATGCCCTTTTCTACTAAAAAGTATGTGAACACTTGTCAAAATCTTATGCTACTAGAATGCAATTAATGGTCCACATAGAGTTAATGAGTTCTTATAATTAGGGTGTGTTCTCATTTTTGAACTTTATCCTATATATACACACATATATATACATATATATACATATATATATACATATATATACATATACACACACACATACACACACACATATATATATAAGAGGAGGTTTAAATAAAAATATTATTTGACTAAAAAGTGTAAGAAGAAATGAGGCGGTGACATGTGACAAAACTAGAAAATAGAGTTAAAGGCTATTTTGGTCTATTAACCATTTAATCTAATTCTCTTTCTCCTTTTAAAAATATAGCACATGTCTTTTACACACTTTTTTCACCCATAAACACTATCAACAATTTAACCTCAAAATACAACCAAAGCCTAGAGATCTCTCATCGTCTTAAACTCCGTAATACATGCAACAACTAATCGATAATTAGAGGTGTTAACTTGAGCGGTGGGTGTTAATCGGTAGTGGTTTAAGATAATGATTCGGTAGTCAATGATAGCGGTAATCAATGGTAATGAATAGTGATAGTGGATGACATTGATGATCAATGATACTTAAATATCATTCTATGACATCCGTCGCCAAAATAGGTGCATTGACCATTAACTCTGATCGTTGACTTTGACTTGATTTGAGAATAGTACATTAGACACGTGTAGATACGCTAAATTCTAAAACTGTGTATCGTGGGCTTAATATGTTCTAGTGGGTCTTGGACATGGTAATAATGAGAAGGTTTGTTATACCATTTACAACTTGTTTAACCATTTAAACATATGAAACGCAGCGGAATATACTACTTTAAACATGTTAAAGTTTCTGAAAATTACCTTTATCATGTGTAAAAACAACAAACCTATAGACAAAGGATCTTTATTATGTAAAATGCTAGCATACAATATGAACAAGAACACCCAAAACATGACATAATCATACCACAACACTACCTTTGTGGATGCTGTCAAAAACGACCAAAAAGAGGACTGAAATGAGGCTGAAAAATGGCTAAGACTTCAAGGGTAGAAGTCCTCAAGCATCCATACCCACAAGCATCATGCAAATCACCTTGTTGCTAGGATTTGGGCACCAAAATCGACCAAGAAGAGGCTGCTGGAACACCTTCCAGCCGAGAATTTCTTCAAGAAAGGGAGAGAAACCTTTTGTTCTTTTGGTCCTTGCATGTGTGTGTGAGAGAGAGAGAGTTGGATAATGTGTCTTACAATTAAGAGAGTGAGTTTCAAGACAAGAAAAAATGACCAAAAGAACCCCATGGGGCGGCCGCTTTTTTTGTTTTGAAATGGGTTCCCCCCATTTTAAAACACCCATTTTATCTATGTTAAACTAAGGTTTAAAATAGATATATAATTAACCTTTTAATTATATATACACACACTTTTATTATTTGATGTTACTTAACTAAATTAAACAACATTACAAATAATATCTATGAACAAAATATCCTCATAAGTTGTTCTTTCTCACATGCAACTTATTTAGAAAACCCATTTTCTAAATTGGTGTAATTATTTAATTGCATGATCATATCATCAATTAAATATTAATTGGTGTTTGCTAAGCTTGTTATTGGGTATGACCCAACTTGGATCATAACGTACTAACCACATGAAATTGGTGTAATTATTGGGAATGCATCTTTACGTTCATGGATTCCATCCATTTGTCATAATCCGAATTGGACATTGCATCATGGTATGTAGTTGGCTCATCGGAGTCAACCACATAGCATCCATCCATGAAAAATCCATATCTTTCAGGTGGAGTGCTAATTCTACCAGATCTGCGAACGTTTTGTGTGTATTGATCAACCTCTTGATCATCATCAACAACCTCTTGTTGATAGCTAGTGCCAACCAAATGTGTTTCGGCTTGTGGATCTTGATACTTATCAAATTCCACTGTTCTATACGTCATTCCTTCCATAAGGAACTTGGCTTCCAAGAACTCTGCCTTTCAAGCAATATATAACTCTTGCTCTGTTGGATCAAAAGAAGTAGTATCCTATACAGTCTTCTGGATATCCAATAAATATACACTTAGTGGATCGACTTTCAAATTTGTTTTGGGTGTTAAGCTTAACATAAGCTTCACAACCCCATACTTTTAAATATGATGGCGATGGAACTCTTCCATGCCATATTTCAAAAGGTGTCGAATCCACTTTCTTGGTTAGGGCCGTGTTCGAAATACGAGTCGCGGAGAGTAGTACAAAACCCCAAAATGATAGAGGTAGTGAGCTTATAGCCATCATAGATCGAACCATATCCAATAGGGTTCGGTTTCTCCTTTCAGACACACCATTATGTTGTGGTGTTTCGGGAGGAGTAAGTTGTGAGACAATCCCACAACTTTTTAGATGATCTTGAAAAGCCTCACTGAGGTATTCACCTCCTCTATCTGAATGGAGAATTTTGATAGTTCCATTGAGTTGATTTTCTACTTTATTCTTGAAGATTTTGAACATTTCAAAAGCTTCATGTTTATGTGTCATCAAGTACACATAACCATAGCGACTGTAATCGTCGGTAAAGGTAATGAAGTATCTTTCACCATTCCTTGTCATTGTCTTAAAGGGACCACATACATCCGAATGTATGATTCTTAATAAGTCTTTTGCCCTCTCGTTAGTACCACTAAAGGGAGACTTGGTCATCTTATCTTGTAAACAAGATTTACACTTATTAATGAACAATTTTCATTTGTTTTCAAAAGACCATTTTTTGTAGTGTTTGAATCCGATTCTTGTTTATGTGACCAAGATGACAATGCCAAAGATAAGAATCACTTAAACCCATTTTTAGTTTCTTGGTGCTTGATTGGTATAATGTGTTATTATAGGATGAATCATCATGAACCAATTCATAAATACTATTAAAAGGCATAGCCTTGAAATAAAATACATCATCCATATAAACATAAATACCATCGTTTACAACTTTTAAATCATAACCATATTGTTTTAAAATGGAAACTGAAAATATGTTCCTAGTCAAACTAGGAGCATACACAATGTTTTTAAGAATAACTTCTAAACCATTTGAAAGTTTCAAAACATAGTCTCCTTGGGCTTCGACATCAACTTTTGCTCCATTGCCCATGTAGAGACTTGTGTCTCCCTTCTTAAAGTGCTTATTTCTTTTAAACCCTTGCAACAAATTGCAAATGTGAGTTTCACACCCGGTACCCAATACCCATGTGTTTGAAGAAATAACAATTAAGTCAATATGGATCATGAAAGTTGTATCTGAGGTTTGCCCAGCATCCCTCTTGTTTCTCAACTCTTTGAGATAGGTTGGACAATTCCCTTTCCAATGTCCTATCTCACCACACTCAAAGCATGGACCGTTTTCCGTTACCTTAGGCTTCATAAGCTTAGGTTTTGGAGGTTCCGCTTTAACCTTCCCATTCCCTTTCCCTTTGAGTGCTCCTTTCCTTTGGCAACATTTGCCTTGGGATCGGGCAATGGCCTTTTCTTATTGCCTCCCTCATTGATCGAGAGAACAGGTAGAACCTTTCTACCCATCCCCGCTTTAACTGTTTTGAGCATTGCGTGAAGCTCACCAATGCTCTTGTCCCATCCGTTCATATTATAATTCATTATGAACGTCTCAAACTTTTTAGTTAGGCCATTAAGGATCAAATCCGTGGCCAACTACTTTGAGACAGGACAGTTAAGCCTTTCGAGGCGATCAATGTGGCTTTTCATCTTAAGTACATAAGATGGTACCGATTGGGATTCTTCCATGCGACACGTATGAAGAGCTCGAACCGTTTCGAATCGCTTTACCCTAGTTCGTTGAAGGAACATTTCATTCAATTGGGTAATCATGTCATATGCCCCATAATGCTCCAAGTCCTTTTGGAGTTCGGGAAATATAGTTCCTAATATGAGGCAGGATACCTGCATGGAATCCTTAAAGCCAATCGTTATAGGCCTCAACATCCTCGGGGTCGGGTTAGTCAGGAATAGGATCGTCAAGGACATAGGCCCTTTCCTCTTGCTTGAGAACAATTCTCAAGTTTCAAAAATAGTCCATAAAGTTGGTATAGTTCAGACGATCCCTCTCTAAAATAGTTCTCAGTGATAGGGTATAGACGGTCGGGGTGGTTGCATTATTATTTGTGACCATTTTACAAAATCTACAAAGTTCTTATTAGTATTTGTGAAAAATTTCATTTTAATTATTAATACCCTTTTATGTCTCATAGACAATTAATAATTAAAATCTAGAATCCAACGTTATATTTAAATGATGGTTAGGTGACCTTTATCCCATTATTTAAATTAACAAGGTAGTCAACAGTTGACAATTGCAACCTATTGCAACTTCTAGTCTTATGGGATCGGTTAAACATCATATGTTTAGTTGGCATGTTTAATCCCATCAACATCATTGTACGACATGCTTCGGTGACCCTAAGCACATGGTTTCCAATTCAAGTTGTCCTACTTACACACACGTGTGAGTTTTCACATACAAGCGGTTAGGTGACCTTTATCCCACAAGTACGTTAGACTCACCTCAACACACAAGTTCCCTACAAGTGGTTAGGTGACCTTTATCCCACAAATAGTTCCCAAGTGATTTGAGTGTCGTGTAAAAGGATGGTGTTAGACTTATTACCAAAGGGATTTAAGTTTCCATTAATTTTAGACTTTGAAAACTCTATATACCTTGTAACTGCATGCTTACAAATACTTGGTACTCTATGGTTCTTTTAATAAAACCCATTTTATTATGAAATCATTAATCCTTTTAATAACCATTTATTAACACTTAATGATTAAGAACCATTTTTATATTAGCTTATTAAGATCATTTTTATTAAGATTGTTTATCATATCCAAATATCACACAATCATTCACAAAATCACAATCAAACAAGCATAATATAAACAACCACATGTGCATAACCATAGCTACTATTATGACCACACTTGTTTGCCATCACAAGTGTGGTCATTTGGTCTTTCCTAAGGGTTACCAAAAATTGAGATTACAATGGATCTCCCACTTGATGTCGCATCCGTATGCTTCAAGTCCACTTTGTGTCTACCTTTTGTGTTTCCTTCCCGAGCATCTTCTTTTACAAAATATATACTAATACATATTTTCTAGTAAAAGAAAAATACTCATAATCTATTATTACATCCCAATGAATAAATAGATAAATTACAAGCACAAAACTTTACAACCCAATTGAATGAATATAATCAAATAAATACATTCTTTCAAAACCAAACAACACAAGGTCTAAGCTAGGTTATGCACTATCAAATGAACAATCACAAACATCATTCAATAAACAAAATAAACACCATCAATCCCCAAACATTCATGTAAAGCCCCGTTCCCGGGAAGCCTCACAGTTGGCAACTCATAGCATAAAATCAGTTTAATAACAAAACATTGCAGCGGAAGATTTTTAAACATTCATTTAGAACTTAAAATCCCCATTGTACTCATACACTTGTCCTTTCAATGTAAACAAACATATTCCTTGTTCATTAATTACAATAAAGACTTTATTAACAGGAATGCCATCCATTTCTCCCCAAGCAACTTCGTGGTGCCATCCTCAGCCTCCGCGCTTACCTGTCCACTATTATGCATAAAAAGTCAGCTACGCTGAGTGAGTTCTAGTTTTATATAAATAAGAAAATATAATCTTTTATCCTTCATATAATGAACACGCAAACATCATACTTCAAACGTTACTTGCATCACATTAGGCACGTTCATTATCTTTCATTCTTTCATTACATTTCACTTCATCATAGGCGAGATTGCACAAAGCAAGATCTCCATGTTGATTGACAACGAATGTCAATCCCCGTCGGTACACGTTATCCATGGTCGCTACCCCGACGGTTGATCGATCCCCGTCGGTACATATCTTCATGGTAGCTTCCCCCGACAGTTGATCCACACTGCTAGGCACATAGCCCGCTCATGAATACGGATCCATCGTCATACATCAGACTCACATAAGTGAAGTCTATCATAGTGCTTGCAAGACTTTTCATCATCATATGGGCCCGGGGGTAACATTCATTAAGTTCCACTTTTTATTAATATTATCTTTCACTTGATATATAATACGTAACTT
Organism: Flaveria linearis; assembly: GCA_024085815.1. NCBI lineage: Eukaryota > Viridiplantae > Streptophyta > Magnoliopsida > Asterales > Asteraceae > Flaveria > Flaveria linearis. The sequence continues at coordinate 12,748,924 of CM044016.1, read as the reverse complement.
ATCAAGTACACAACATACCAAGTACTAGTCATCATAACACGTAACCGACCCTCCGCGGGACAGCGGTGGTTCGGGGGCGGCAGACCCTGACAGCGGGGTTCTAGGGGCAGCAGCCCCTAGTGGGGTCCAAGGGGCAACGCCCCTGGCTGGGGCCGGGCTGCCAGGTCTGCGCGCCCAAAAATTATATTGAGCTATTTAAGTGTCACATTTTGCTTTAGAAAAATGTATGTCATTGTTAAAACGCCTTGAAATCCTTATCTTGAAAACCTTATGTTTACTATGCATAATAGCCCCACAAACAAGGAAAAACGTTTAAATAAGGGGATCTAGAACTCACCTGAACTTAGCAAATAACTTCAATCCTAAGTTACTTAAGCTATAGTCCAAACACTCTAGCTGCACGAAAGTTAATACACAAAAATGTCATTTTCTTCATAGTTTCGCCCACAGTTTCGCTGCAGCGAAACTGCAGTTTCGCCAGCAGTTTCGCTGGGCAGCACTTCTGCTAGTTTCGCTAGACAGATTCGCTGCCTTGAGCACCCAACTTTCGTTGGAATTTCCTACTTTCGCGAAGTCTATGGGTCAGTCTGGGTCTTAGCGAGAATCCCGGCGAAACTGTAGTTTCGCCCAAATGAAACTGTAGTTTCGCTGGAATTTCTCCTAGTTTCGCTGAATGAGTGCACAGTTTCGTTGGATTAACTCACAGTTTCGCTGGATCGGGGCCCAGTTTCGCTGGATGAATAAAAACTTAGATCCAGCCCGTTTTTAACCCAAAATCTTAACTTTTTACGTCCAAATCCTTAGTTTACCTTCCATGAAGCCAAATCTAAGCTTTTTACACGTTTTCATACGTAAAAATTTGACCTTTATGTGTTTCTTTAAACTTTTCAAAACCCCAAAACCCTAGAATCCGGGTTTGATTTACAGAAGGCTTAGAAGTCGTTTCTTACCTTGTTTGTTGCTCCTTTCTTTGAGATTTGATGCACAAACACCCAGATCCTCAATCCCTTGATCTTACAAGCTTCAAATCTTGTGTTTCTTGCACTTTCTCTCTCTACTTTCTCTCTCTACGAATTCTTGTTGTTAGGGTTGAAATGAGAAGATGGTGGCTGCATTTGGGTAGGTTAAGGCTGATCATGGGCCTCAATTACTCAAGTTCTTGTCCATAAACCCAAATTAGCCATAATCCTTTCTTTTTCTATTAAATACCCATTAATAAGCCTCTAACCCATTTTGACTCGTTTTGACTTTTCGGGGTGTTACAAGTCTCCCCCACTTATTTAGGTTTCGTCCTCGAAACCTGTCAGTCATCAAACAATTGAGGATAAAATTTCCTCATCTCCTCCTCGACCTCCCACGTAGATTCTGATCCTTTTCGGTGTCTCCACTGTACCCGTACAAGTGGAACTACTTTATTACGTAAGCGCTTCTCCTTCCAATCCAGGATGGCCACCGGCTGCTCTACATAGTTCAGTCGCTCATCGACTTCAATGTCCTCTAATGGTACAAATGCATCGTCATCTGCTAGACATTTCCTAAGATGAGATACATGGAACGTAGGGTGAATTCCACTCAACTCATCAGGTGATTCTAGTCTGTAGGCCACTTCCCCTACCCTTGCGGTAATACGGAAAGGCCCTATGAACCTTGGGCTTAACTTTCCCCTTTTTCGAAACCTGATAATCCCTTTCCAGGGCGATACCTTGAGCATAACCTTGTCACCAACCTCAAACTCTATCGGTCTACGCCTCTTATCAGCATAAGACTTCTGGCGATCTTTTGCAGCTTTCATGAATGCCTTAATCTTATCTAACTTCTCAGTTGTGACCTTAATCACTTCAAGGCTCCCCAGTTCCTTTTGCCCGATGTCACCCCAACACACGGGCGTTCTGCACTTCCTACCATACAACATTTCGTAAGGGGGCATACCAATGCTGGCATGGTAACTATTATTATATGAGAATTCCGCCAACGGTAAGTGCTCATCCCAACTTCCTCCAAAGTCGATCACACATGCTCGTAGCATGTCTTCTAACGTTTGAATCGTTCTTTCCGACTGACCATCCGTTTGGGGGTGGTAAGCCGTACTAATATGCAGTCTAGTCCCCATTGAGTCGTGGAACCTCTTCCAGAATTTAGACGTAAACCGCGTGTCCCTATCCGAAACGATAGACACTGGCACGCCGTGACGAGCCACGATCTCCTTGATGAATAGATCTGCCAACTTCTCATAGGAAAACGTTTCACGAATCGGTAGGAAATGGGCGCTCTTTGTTAAACGTCAACAATCACCCAGATCGTGTCGCTTCCTTTCGTCGTACGAGGTAGCTTCGTGATGAAGTCCATCGTGATGTGTTCCCATTTCCATTCAGGAATATCCAACGGCTGGATTTTCCCATATGGCTTTTGGTGTTCTGCCTTCACCTGTAAACAAGTCAGGCACTTGCTTACATACTTAACCACGTCACGCTTCATTCCTGGCCACCAATAATCTTTCTTCAGATCTTGGTACATTTTTGTGGCTCCAGGATGAATAGAATATCTAGTTTTGTGAGCCTCATCCATGATCTTTCCCCTCAAATCCCCATAGAGAGGGATCCACATTCTCCCAGATCGAGTTCTAACACCCAGGGTGTTTTCCCCCAAATCTGAAGTTTGCCCTTTCATTCTTTCAGAGTTGACTCTGTCCTCTCTTAATGCCTCATCCTGAAACTCCCTCACTCGCTTCATAACATCAGGCGTCATAATTATTTGGTAAGCCCTCACCCGAATTGGTTCGGGTCGTCCCTTTCGGCTAAGGGCGTCAGCAACCACATTAGCTTTGCCTGGATGATAATGAATTTCACAGTCATAGTCCTTAATCAGTTCCAGCCACCTCCTCTGCCTCATATTGAGTTCTTTTTGTTCAAAGAAATACTTCAGACTCTTATGATCGGTGAAGATGGTGCACTTCACCCCATACAGGTAGTGCCTCCAAATCTTCAATGCAAACACCACCGCTGCCAACTCCAAATCATGTGTAGGATAATTGGCCTCGTGGGCTTTTAGTTGTCTAGAAGCATAGGCTATCACCTTCCCTCGTTGCATCAACACGCAACCCAATCCTGCATATGAGGCATCCGAGTAGACTACCATATCCTCGTTCCCCTCAGGTAGCGTTAGGACAGGGGCTTGCGTTAACCTCATCTTTAGTTCTAGGAAGGCGTTCTCCTGATCAGGACCCCATTCATACTTCACGTCCTTCCGGGTCAGCTTAGTTAAAGGAGAAGCTATCTTGGAGAAATCCTGGATAAACCTCCTGTAGTAACCTGCCAGACCTAAGAAACTGCGAATCTCGGTTGGTGTCTTTGGAGATTCCTATTGCATTACCGCTTCAACCTTCACAGGGTCCACTCTGATCCCCTCGGGATTAACCACATGACCCAGAAATTGAACTTCGCGAAGCCAAAATGCACACTTAGAGAACTTAGCATATAACTTCTCGATTCTGAGTGTCTCCAATACTTCTTGAATATGATTGGCGTGTTCTTCTTCACTTTTCGAATAGATCAAAATGTCATCGATGAACACTATCACCGATCTATCCAACATAGGCCGGCATACCCAATTCATAAGGTCCATAAAAGCAGCTGGCGCGTTAGTTAAACCAAAGGACATGACGAGAAATTCGTAGTGTCCATAACGCGTACGGAACGCTGTTTTAGGAATATCTTGTTCTTTCACCTTCAATTGGTGGTAACCAGACCGCAGGTCTATCCTTGAAAACCAGCTGGCACCCTGAAGTTGATCGAACAAGTCGTCGATTCTTGGCAATGGGTATCGATTCTTTACGGTCAGCTTATTGAGCTCGCGATAGTCAATGCACATTCGCATGCTACCATCCTTCTTCTTGACGAATAAAACTGGAGCACCCCATAGTGAGATACTCGGCCGGATGAAGCCCTTATCCAATAAATCTTGCAACTGGTCCCTCAATTCCACCATCTCTAAAGGAGCCAATCGATATGGTGCCTTAGCGACGGGCTGCGCTCCTGGTAGCAAATCAATTTGAAATTCGATTTCACGGTCAGGCGGTACACCAGTCAGGTCTTCAGGAAAGACGTCAGGAAACTCGTGTACTACTGGCACGTCTGATAATTGTGGCTCTGGCGCGTTCACATCTTTCACGTAGGCCAAGTAAGCGCTACACCCACGTCTTATGTACTTTTCGGCTGTGATCATCGACACGACCTTCGGCACACAGCACACCTTATCCCCACGAACCGTAACAGAACTACCATCGGGCGCTGTTAGACGAATCATTTTCTTGCTACATACAATATTGGCTTCATAGCTAGCTAACCAATCCATGCCTAACACCACATCAAAACCTCCTAAGGCCATAACATGCAACCTAGCAGGGAACTTACAATCTTCTAACTCAATCAGGCAATCCTCAATCACTTCAGTTACCTTAGTGGATCTACCAATGGCGGTTTCTACATAGAAAGGCTCGTCTAACTTCCTACTCTTATCATGCAACGAACGACAAAAGGCAGCAGACACAAAACTCCTACTAGCACCAGAATCAAAGAGCATAGAAGCATATTCATGATCCACCAGAAACATACCTGAAACTACTTCTGGATCTACCCTGGCCTCCTCACGAGTTATGTTGAACGCCCTCGCCTTTGCCTTTAAACCGTCACCCTTCCCTTTGTCTCCAGCTTTAACTGTTCCTGGTCCTCCTGATTTTCCTTTCTTGCAGTCTTTCTCCGCATGCCCTATCTGGCCACACTGGTAGCACTTCACCGCCTTGCACTCTCTAGCATAGTGGCCCTCGCCCCCACATTTAAAACACCTTCCAGTCCCAACCCTACACTCCCCAAAATGGCGTTTTCCACATTTTCTACAGGCACCCCCTTCACCTGTATTTTCCTGTCTCCCTGATTGACCCTCAGCTCTCATCTTCTTTTCTCCACCCCTGAAGTTATCACCTCCGAACCTCTTCCCATTTCCATTCTTGTTCCCACTCCACTTCTCCACCTTCTTTTGCACAGGTATTGGGTCTCTCTCATCGTATAACCTTCCAGCTAAATCCACCACAGACCTAAACGTACCTGGTCTAGCCGCAATCATGTGCCTCCTGATGTCCACTGGCAAACCCTGCATGTATCTCTTGATCTTCTTGGATGCAGGTGTTACCATGTCTGGCACAAGTCTTGCAAGTTCATTGAACTTGGAGGTATACTCTTGATGAGTCATGTTCCCAGCCTCCAAATACAAGAACTCCTTCTCAATCTTGTCTAATTCCCGATGGGGACAATACTCCTCCAGCACCAACTCCTTCATCTCGGACCACCTCAGTTTGGCTATCGACCGCTTTCCTTCGGCCTGGACAATATTGTCCCACCAGCACAGCGCTGAGTCGACGAAAGAATGAGTGGCAAACTTAACTTTCTGATCTTCGCGGCATTCACTAATTTCCAGTACCGCCTCCATTTCTCTGATCCATCGATGAGCGGCAGTAGCATTGCCGTTACCATCAAAGGTTGGGGGCTTGCACCTTTGAAATGCCCCATAGTTGCACCCCCTAACCGTTTCCTTCTCAGGCTCCTCATCATTGTCGTCATCGTGGATTACCACCTTAGGGTTTGATGGCTCTTCTTCAGATTCCTCCGTCCTCCCAGTGGATCTTCCAGAATTCTTCTCAATTTCCTTCTCCTTCTTATCAGCTTTCTCACCACCCTTGACTGCTTTAAGCACCTCGTTCACCACCGAGGGTAAGACATCTTGCATGACATTGTAGACTCCATCGGCGATGGCCTCCTTCACAGTGGACTTGAGGGTGGCTGATCCCTCGCCTTCTGGTTGACTGTGGAGGTCTGACTCCTCGTGAACAGTCTCGGGAGCCTTAGCCTTGCTCCGGGTGACACGTGGTGTAGTGGTACGACCACCTCGAGGACGTCCACGTGTAGCCTTCCCAGCTTTCCTACCCGCCATATCTAATTCCTATAAGATTCAAACACCGAAATGGTTATTCAAGGTAATTGCTTAGATCATTACAAGTATGGTAAGTCCTTAATTACAGTGGCCAAGTGTGATTAACTACTTACCTTACCCTCCTGTCCCAAGCAATCACTATCCTAACACATGTCAGCATTCGAATCTACACGTATATAAAACAAATAGCACACGCACATATTGCCAGTTTTCTTAAAATATTTACCTGATGGCACGTAGCTACTTGGGTTGGCATCCCTCATTTGGTCCCATTCTCAGTTTAAGTTTAGGTTTGAAAAATGTTTTACCCATTTCTCTTAAACTTTGGCTCTGATACCAACTTGTAAAGCCCCGTTCCCGGGAAGCCTCACAGTTGGCAACTCATAGCATAAAATCAGTTTAATAACAAAACATTGCAGCGGAAGATTTTTAAACATTCATTTAGAACTTAAAATCCCCATTGTACTCATACACTTGTCCTTTCAATGTAAACAAAACATATTCCTTGTTCATTAATTACAATAAAGACTTCATTAACAGGAATGCCATCCATTTCTCCCCAAGCAACTTCGTGGTGCCATCCTCAGCCTCCGCGCTTACCTGTCCACTATTATGCATAAAAAGTCAGCTACGCTGAGTGAGTTCTAGTTTTATATAAATAAGAAAATATAATCTTTTATCCTTCATATAATGAACACGCAAACATCATACTTCAAACGTTACTTGCATCACATTAGGCACGTTCATTATCTTTCATTCTTTCATTACATTTCACTTCATCATAGGCGAGATTGCACAAAGCAAGATCTCCATGTTGATTGACAACGAATGTCAATCCCCGTCGGTACACGTTATCCATGGTCGCTATCCCCGACGGTTGATCGATCCCCGTCGGTACATATCTTCATGGTAGCTTCCCCCGACAGTTGATCCACACTGCTAGGCACATAGCCCGCTCATGAATACGGATCCATCGTCATACATCAGACTCACATAAGTGAAGTCTATCATAGTGCTTGCAAGACTTTTCATCATCATATGGGCCCAGGGGTAACATTCATTAAGTTCCACTTTTTATTAATATTATCTTTCACTTGATATATAATACGTAACTTATCAAGTACACAACATACCAAGTACTAGTCATCATAACACGTAACCGACCCTCCGCGGGACAGCGGGGGTTCGGGGGCGGCAGACCCTGACAGCGGGGTTCTAGGGGCAGCAGCCCCTAGTGGGGTCCAAGGGCAACGCCCCTGGCTGGGGCCGGGCTGCCAGGTCAGCGCGCCCAAAAATTATATTGAGCTATTTAATTGTCACAATTTGCTTTAGAAAAATGTATTTCATTGTTAAAACGCCTTGAAATCCTTATCTTGAAAACCTTATGTTTACTATGCATAATAGCCCCAAAAACAAGGAAAAACGTTTAAATAAGGGGATCTAGAACTCACCTGAACTTAGCAAATAACTTCAATCCTAAGTTACTTAAGCTATAGTCCAAACACTCTAGCTGCATGAAAGTTAATACACAAAAACGTCATTTTCTTCATAGTTTCGCCCACAGTTTCGCTGCAGCGAAACTGCAGTTTCGCCAGCAGTTTCGCTGGGCAGCACTTCTGCTAGTTTCGCTAGACAGATTTGCTGCCTTGAGCGCCCAACTTTCGTTGGAATTTCCTACTTTCGCGAAGTCTATGGGTCAGTCTGGGTCTTAGCGAGAATCCCGGCGAAACTGTAGTTTCGCCCAAATGAAACTGTAGTTTCGCTGGAATTTCTCCTAGTCTCGCTGAATGAGTGCACAGTTTCGCTGGATTAACTCACAGTTTCGCTGGATCGGGGCCCAGTTTCGCTGGATGAATAAAAACTCAGATCCAGCCCGTTTTTAACCCAAAATCTTAACTTTTTACGTCCAAATCCTTAGTTTACCTTCCATGAAGCCAAATCTAAGCTTTTTACACGTTTTCATACGTAAAAATTCGACCTTTATGTGTTTCTTTAAACTTTTCAAAACCCCAAAACCCTAGAATCCGGGTTTGATTTACAGAAGGCTTAGAAGTCGTTTCTTACCTTGTTTGTTGCTCCTTTCTTTGAGATTTGATGCACAAACACCCAGATCCTCAATCCCTTGATCTTACAAGCTTCAAATCTTGTGTTTCTTGCACTTTCTCTCTCTACTTTCTCTCTCTACGAATTCTTGTTGTTAGGGTTGAAATGAGAAGATGGTGGCTGCATTTGGGTAGGTTAAGGCTGATCATGGGCCTCAATTACTCAAGTTCTTATCCATAAACCCAAATTAGCCCATAATCCTTTCTTTTTCTATTAAATACCCATTAATAAGCCTCTAACCCATTTTGACTCGTTTTGACTTTTCGGGGTGTTACAATTCAGCCAACATAAACTGAAAATTAGGGTTTGTTTGTCCAAACAAAGAACAACCAAACATATCAACCAATTAACATTCCTATCTTTCAAGGTTTAATCATAAGTATGAAGATATAACTTTGAAAGACATGGGGTTTATTGAATCAACCAAAATCAGCCTCTAATGAGTTGATAAACATCCTTTAAAACCGATTTTACAAGGATAATGATGCTAGTTTCCACATAACTGGCTCTAGATGCCATTGAGAAGGTTTGTTATACCATTTACAACTTGTTTAACCATTTAAACATATGAAATGTAGCGGAATATACTACTTTAAACATGTTAAAGTTTCTGAAAATTACCTTTATCATGTGTAAAAACAACAAACCCATAGACAAAGGATCTTTATTATGTGAAATGCTAGCATACAATATGAACAAGAACACCCAAAACATGACATAATCATACCACAACACTACCTTTGTGGATGCTGTCAAAAACGACCAAAAAGAGGGCTGAAATGAGGTTGAAAAATGGCCAAGACTTCAAGGGTAGAAGTCCTCAAGCATCCATATCCACAAGCATCATGCAAATCACCTTGTTGCTAGGATTTGAGCACCAGAATCGACCAAGAAGAGGCTGCTGGAACACCTTCCAGCTGAGAATTTCTTCAAGAAAGGGAGAGAAATCTTTTGTTCTTTTGGTCCTTACATGTGTGTGAGAGAGAGAGAGAGAGTTGGATAGTGTGTCTTACAATTAAGAGAGTGAGTTTCAAGACAAGAAAAAATGACCAAAAGAACCCCATGGGGCGGCCGCTTTTTTTGTTTTGAAATGGGTTCCCCTATTTTAAAACACCCATTTTATCTATGTTAAACTAAGGTTTAAAATAGATATATAATTAACCTTTTAATTATATATACACACACTTTTATTATTTGATGTTACTTAACTAAATTAAACAACATTAAAAATAATATCCATGAACAAAATATCCTCATAAGTTATTCTTTCTCACATGCAACTTATTTAGAAACCCATTTTCTAAATTGGTGTAATTATTTAATTGCATGATCATATCATCAATTAAATATTAATTGGTGTTTGCTAAGCTTGTTATTGGGTATGACCCGACTTGGAACATAACGTACTAACCACATCAATATTCTATGTGTCTTGGGCATAAAGAATCCAACAAACAATAGACATTCACTGATTTGGACTTAGCATGATGCTTGTGTGCTTGAAATTATATTAAAGACTTAAAATGTAAAAATATACATCTTACGTTAAGAACACAAACAAAAATCGAACACCAGTGTGCTTAGCCTAAAGTCTACTAAACAGACTTAATTTAATTCAAAAACATAAATTAAATAATTTATATATCATATAATAGTTCGTTGGATTCTTACTAACGTGTAGAATTTAAAAACGCAAAAATCAGAGGACACGTGGATCGGGATAAGACGGAATTGAAGAAGATATGCAAAGGCCCCCGGAGGCCTATCTAAGCCCCCCTTGGTCCAATTCTACCTAGGGGGGGGGTTCCCCTTATTTTCCTTTTAATTGTTGAAACTTTCTTAACAAGTTTCTCTCAAGTTGCAAACCCTAGCCACCACGAACCAATTCCCTCTTGTTCTTCATCATTCTTATCAAAAATCAACATCATACTATCATTCCATTGATTTTTAAGATAATCAAGATATTCAAGATCGTGTTCTAAGCAAGCCTTGTTCATCTTCTAATTTATAGGTAAGAAAAACCATTGTTTGATGATTTTATTCATTGTTCTATCTTGATATTAATGATATTCATCATCTAAACACAAAATCATCATCTAATATTCTTTTATTCTCTATTTTTACGTTGAATTGTGAAGACCTAGGCGTTTCGGGTGTTGGACTCTCCAATCGGTGAAACCCTAATTTTTAATCTTTGTATATTCTTGGATCTATCAAAATTGGGTTGTAATCTAGGGTTACGTAATCATAATGGACATATTGGGCTTACAAATCAGTTTTGAAATCATTAATTATGTTTCTTGAACGGATAGACGTATTGGACAATCAAAACTATGTATCGATTAATTGATATTGTGAATCGAAAGACTAAAACCTAACTAACTGTTTTGGGACTGAAAATTGGGATAATCCAAGTGTTTTATTCAAGTTTTGGTCAATTAGAACATGGAATAAACATTCTTTAAGTACTCGGGTCAATAGGGGTCAAATATGGAGGTTTGGGATGTAAAGGAACAAGACTAATGAATTGAACAGTCTTCTGTAAGAAAATAGGACGTTTTGTACATGTCATAACTTGTTCATAATAAGTCCAAATGGGTCAAAAGTTTCATCTAAAAATACGTTTAGTGAGTCCTCTAACTAATCCGAGTTGTCTTGTGTCATTTTGACGTCGTTTGGTCCTCCAAACTTGGCAAATAAAACTAAAGGTCAAAACTGACAAATTCCGCAGAAGGTTGATCTGTGTTCGTCGAGTCATATCTTTCTCATATTTTATGCAATTGGAATGATTTTCTTCCTAGAGTTTAATTTAAAATTTATCTTTCAAACAATACCTATTACGCGACTTTTCGTTAGTGTTTCGACCTCCAAACAGTCTACGCAAGGCTGGTGCGCAATCCGCTCTGCATGCTTAAATATTTTGGTAATCTTAAATACTAAGGATTGGGACTAAATTATCAATTAAAGACAAGTTTTGTATTAAAAAATGGGTAAAGAAATTTAAAAATATGAGTTAAGAATATCTATAATTCAATGGATATGAACTAATAGATGTGCTTCGAAGTGCGTTAATAAATTAATATAAAATAACAACTAAACCGTAAATAGAGTGAAATTTAAAGTTTAAATCTAACATTGGATTGTTCTATTAGTAAAACAAGTTTTCATAAAATAAAAATCTTGATGGGCATTAAGGAATGGGCTACAAGGATTACATGCTTATTTTTGTATTTAGTAATTCTTTGTGATTTGTTCTTTTAGTGCTTGCTTTGCGTATTGTACGATTTGGACTGTACTATTTCGAAGGTGAGTTTCACGACCCTTTTTAACATGTTTTACTTAGGGGAAAAGCTTTCTCATTGTCTTGGTCTATGTTGTGACTTAAAGATTATTTTGAAACATTGTATGTGGTTTAGGTCATGGGTTGAGTCTAGATGTTCATTCATGAGTATGTACTTATACTTAGGCTGGTCATGGAGAGGTATTGTTAGTACTAACATGTTGACACCCCCACCCCTATCGTTGGTATGCTAGTTGAGACTGACTTGGCTTGTGCGTTCCCTTGGTTGAATATAATCTGGTTAATTGGACTTAGAATGATTGTAAGCTTGTGTTGATATCTATTGTTGCTAAGTAGTCTTACCCACATACAACTTTATGTACATGTTATACACGTCAAATTATTTTGAACTTATAAACCTGTGAACTCAACAACCTTTGTTGACTTTTTAGAGAATGTCTTTTCAGGTAATGAGGCTTAGGTGCTTGACTATCATCTTTAGACAAGATCGTTCCCTTGGGAGCAATAGACAATTCATGAGACTTTTTGGAATTGTTTTGGTCATTTTTGTTTGTTGGATTGTAATTGTTGGATTTATATTTGGAATTGTTTTGTGCTCGTGCTTGTTCGTTCCTGAATGGAACTTTGGACTGTTTAAGCATTTATGGTATGATGTTTTGAGATTGACTATACTTGGCACGTGTTCCTATGTGTCAAGCGATATCATGACCCATTTACAAAGAATATATTTAGTAATTCTCTTACACCCCTAATGTGTTATGACGATACCGTCTATCGGATCCTCATGTTTCCGCTTCTAGAGATGGTGTGACACATTCGTTTTATCACCCTTAATTTTTCATTTAGATTGTTCAAGCACAAAACAACATATAGATTGTTGTTATAACGCAAAACAACACAAAACGTGTTCTATTAACATAAAATAGTATAAAATATTAAAACAATAAAGAAAATGTTGTTTCTGTGTTTTTTGCTGTTTTGACATAATACATCACAAAACAACGCATGATATTTTATTGTTTTGACACAAAACAACATAGATTATGTTACGCAAAACAGCTGAAAACTGTTCCATTTGACGCGAAACATCACAAAACTGTGCCGTTTGACGCAAAACAACAGAAAACTGTGTCGTTTGACGCAAAACAGCACAAAACTATGCCGTTGGATGAAAAATCGCACACAATTGTGATGTTTGATGCAAAACAGCACAATTCTGTGTTGTTTTTATGAAATACAACACAATAACGTTATAATTCAACATAATTTCAAATTGTTTGTTTTTTTTAAAATATAGTAATACTATACTCAATTTAAAGAGGAAAAATGATTGATTTTATGATGCAATTTGTTTTAAATAAGAATCTAGTATGAAAAAGTTATAAACGTTTAAAAAAATTAGAAGAAACTCAAAAAATCAATAAATGTAGTTAAAAACCTAAAATACTCTTCCACCCTTTATTTCCAACATTATATTTTAGCAATTGATTGAGAAAATAGAAGGCTAAGATCATTTCTTAGCCTTTTAGGCAAAATACATTTTTAGTAAAACCTCCTTGTATATATATATATATAAATACATATATATATATATATACATATATATATATACATATATATAAGCAAACATACCCAGTATGTCCTACTGAAAGTAAGGTCTGGTAAGGGTAGGTGGTGGCCAATCTTTCCTCTATCTTGGGGGGACAGAGAGACCGCTTCCAAATAGACCCCCGGTTCGAAAACGATAACAACCAAATTATAGTGCATATATCACATAAGCATTCATCACATAAGAGTTTTGTATATGCATATGCATGTTCATAAGCAAAATAACTAGATTATATTGCATACATGCAGGACCGGTTGAAGGGGTTAGCACTTACAACACAACAACACAATGAGAAGAGTGTATTAGAACACTTAACAGATCAAATGGGGAACCAATTATGATGATGCTAAGAACACAAAAGTAAACTTATAATGAAAGAACAAGATAACAACACAAGTGGTTGGTTTTCAAGGATGTTGTATATTGCTTCTCAAATTCAAAGTTACAAGTACTCAGCATGAGCATTTTTACATTACAAGACTTTGAGATACTATATACTACAACCTACAGACGGCCATACTTTGAAGGCCAGCTGGATACATGAACTAGACAACAAAATCCATGTAGAGTCAAAAGGCAGATTGCCTTTGACTAGTGACTATAACATGCCATAGCTCACATCCTAATATATTACAAAAAGGATAAAAGTACATAAAGTAGAAAGGTTTGACCCCAAGACCTCAATGTACAGTTTTCCTAAATCATGGACCTTTTCACCAACTCATGCAAGTTGGTGACCAACCAGAGTGGGCAGCGGCAAAGTGGTTCAGCTTTATAGAAAAAGTACATCAGATAAAAGCATGTATGATAAAAGTCTTCGGAAGAATCTGTCTTGGTTCTTTGGCTTAGGAAGACTTTGTCTCTGAAGCTTCGGAAGACTTCATTTCTGGCTTTGGAAGATATTGGTCTTGGCTTCGGAAGATTTTACAATTAGAATGTTTCTGAAGTGGTGTGTAAAACTTCCGTAGCAATACTACTACATGTTCTGTGCAGCATGCAGGAAGACTTGATCATTACATAAAACTACTGAAAGAAGACTGTCACAACTACTGAAAAATACTTCTTCAGCTGTTGTGATAACTACTGAAAGAGGATCATCACAACTACTGAAGAGTACTTCTTCAGTTGTTGTGACAACTACTGAAAACTGTCTTCAGACTTTGTCTTCAGTTGATATCTTCTTCAGTTGTTATGATCAGTATATAGTTACAAGAGTGCTTTGGCTGCATCAGACTTCTAGGAATCCTTACAAACTCCCCCTAGGCTGATGCTACCAAAACACTTGAAGATATTCAGCAGTTCACAGTCCTTAACATGATCATGACCATTTCTTTCTTCATTAGAGGCTCAGGATCACTCAGACTTGTGAAGTATCTTCTCATGTCAAAAAGATCATGCAGAGGTAAATTGAAGAGGTCTTCCCAAAAGTAGACATTTTCTTCACCTTGATCTCTGACTACATGCCACCTCTCTGGATTAGTTGAATAAGTCCAAGATAAGATGGGTCTTCCTGATGCAAGAGGAGCTATTTGAATTGGAGGTGATTGGACTTCCTCTTCTTGCACTTCCTTAGGATGTTCTGATTCATTCTGAGGATCAGAGGAGGTTGATTTTGACTTCTTCCTTTTCTTTAAAGATGGTCTAGAAGCCATCATCTTCTTCCTTTGTGCAGTCTTTAACTGAGAAGACTGGCCTGCAGCACCTTGTTGATTAGTTGTGTCTTCCTCAGTTGGGTGTTCCTCCCTCATAGGTTCAGAAGGAGAGGGAGTTTGACCCTATTGTGGGTCAGATGGTGAGGCTGGCCTTTGACCTTGTTGTTGGTCAATAGTTGAAGAGGCTGGCCTTTGACCCTGCTGTGGATCAGAAGATGAAGCTGGAGGTTCAGTTTGAGTTGTCTCTTGTTGTTCAAACTTAACCTTTACTTTAGGTGGAGCTTGACTTGGAGGAGTATGTAAGTCAACAAGCTCCCCACTCTTGATCTTCTGCTTGATTACCCTGATATGCTCATCCATAGTGGATAGAGACATAGGGCGAAGTCTCCTTCCGGAGAATCCGTACAGCTTCAAGAAGCTCATCATTCTTTGTCTATCAGCAGATTTTTTCAAGTTCTTCTGAATGAGAGCTCTTGACTTAGCAGCTTCTTCCTTCATTTTCTTCTTTGTTGTCTTCTTCTCTTTGAGTACTTGAAGTTCAAGTTGTTTGAGATACTCATACTCAATGTACTCAAAGGGCAAGGGAAGAAGTGTTTCTGCCTAGTAGAGGCTTGTGGCACTCAAGTAGTCTATCATCCTTTGTCTGTCTGTTCCTTTATCTACCTGAGGTTCTTGTGTAGTAGCCATAGCCTCTTGCACAGGGCTTTCTTGAACTAGCGAGAGAGTAGGAACATGCTTGTATAGCCTTTGTTGTCTTTTCTTCTCTTTGACCTCCAGAAGAATTCTTGCATCTTTAGCTTCCTTCCTCTCTCTTGACATTTCCATGTCAGCCAGATCATTTAATTCTTCTAAAGGGAGAGAGATAATCTCATCTATGTCATAGTTCCTGGTCTGTAAGTAAGTAATCCTGACTGCCCTCAACTCATCATTTTGAGTGTTTGGTCTGTGGGCAGCCTTGATTGCAGCTTGCATGAAGCTTGAAGACCCAGTGGAACTTACTCCCCTTAGCTTCCTCTCTCTCTCTCTCTCTTCCTCCTCCTCAATCTCCTTAGGGGTTAGAACCCTTTTCCCCTTATCACCCACAGACCTTTGTGACACAGGGTGGAGAGAGCTTTGGCCTTCATTACTTGGTGTAGCATCCAAGCTCTGGCCAGAGAGAGACTGTGATACACCTTCACCAGCAAGTGTTTCACTAAGGGGTTGAGTTGCTAAATTAGATGTTGTGACAGGTGTTTTAATCTCTGTCACTTTATCACTTGATTGTAAGACATGGCTCTCAGGCTCTATCACTGGGCCTTCAGTCAAGGTTTTCCCTTTGAAGCTAATCTCAGGGTCTGCCTCAACATCTAATTGACCAATGACATTACCTGATTGCCTTAGTCTATCTTCTTCAGCTTCTTGAGTAACGTGAGCCAACCTACTAGCTTGTTGAGGTTGAGTTGTTTGAGTAGATGGCTCAAGAAGAATGATGGCTCTGCTATCAAATGGCATTGCCCTTGGTATACCCTCCTCAAAGAGACTCTGAAACAAGTAGTCTAGGAAGTTCACATCAATGTGAACTTGAGGAGGTTGCTAAGTAGGTACAATTTCAAGAGAGGATGGTGAGTCCTCAATGTCCATACTCCTTGAAGAACTCCCAGGTTCTGTGATTGTAGTGAGTTTCTCCCCCTTTTTGGTAGTATCACCCTCTTGTATAGGTGAGCTAGGAGTTAGGTCAACCACATCCTTAGGTTCTTGTGTTCCTGGTTGAGCTCTTCTTAAAGGTCTCCCAGCTAGTTGTTCCTTAAGATAAGATATCTCAAATTGCTGATCATTGACCCTATTGTTTAAGGTAGTCACTTGAAATTCAAGATAACTAACCTTAGAGACTAAGTAAGTGCATGTTTTAGATAGTTTTTGCACCTTTAGTCTCATATTCCCCTCATCTTCATCAGAAGAATCATGGGGGGATGAGAGAATTTGACCTAAGTCCTCACTCTCATCACCAGCATGGGGTTCTTGGCTACTGGATTTCCTCTGCGCATTGACAGCCTCAGATGAAGCGTCAATGGGCTGAGTTGCCATGGTTGAGGTCTTAATGGTGTAATCACTTGCAAAAGTGAGAGCCTCCTCCATATGGATCCCCTGAATAGGTTCAGAAGGACCCACCTCAGCAATGGGTGACTGATGTGGGGTAGACATAGGGAATTCATAAGCACTCCTCTCTCTTTGAGTAGGTGATGAGTAGAGAGACTCATGGTGCTCACTGAAGCCTAAGTCCTCATCAGTGTAGAATTCCAGGTTAGGAATTTGGTTGTTTAAGTCCAAAGGCTGGGGATGGTAACTGTCTCCTGAAGGTTGTTCACTTGAGTGTTGAGACTCAGAGTGAAGGCTTAAGGCAGTTGGGCTTATGGGCTCATCAGGCTGATCATGAGGAATATTAGCACTGATCATTGAAGAGATGGGAGTGGTTTGCTCCTTAGGAGAAGTGGGAGCCCTAGTGTCCACTTCTTCTTGTATGGGTGAGTGTATAGGGACCTGCACAGACTTAATAGCTTGAGCAGGGTTTGTTTGGATTTTCTTGTATGGTTGAGATTTGATGATTTGATAGGTTTGTTTGGATTTTCTTTGGTAGGTGAGGATGATTTGAGGCTGTTTTGGTGGTTGAGATGTAGAAGGTGTGGGTTCAACACTAGCTTGTGTAGCTAGGTTGTCACCTTGAGCAATGAGCTCTAACATTTTGGGGACTAGGGCTGTTTCTACCCCTGAGAAGCCTACAGTTGGCTTCTTCATAATTTGAAAGATGCCTGGCTTCACCTGTCCCAGTTTAAGAATATTATTTGTTTCCCTCAACTATGATCCAAGTTCACAGTTGAGAATGTGTTGAACATATCTAGGAAACATATAGTATTCTAAGGAGTCCAAGTTTGCAAGCAAGTTTGTGTATACAAACTGAGAGTACTTGAACTTGACCCTTTGCACCATTCCATGAACTATGAAGGAGAGATCCTCAGGAATCTAGTCCCACCCATCGTGCTTGTTAGACAAGCTGTGAATCACTACATGAAGTAGGTATTTCCACTGGGATGAGACCTTCCCTTTCCTGAAGGTCTTGACAGCAAAATCTCCCTCATAGCCCATTTGCTCAAAAGAATGGTTAACAGCTTCCTTTGGGAAGGACAGTTCACCCTCCTCATCATCCAGCTGAAGATGGGTGTTTATGATGGCTGGAGTGATGAAGACTGTCCTCCCTTGCACTGTGGCAGACAGAGCCTTCTCCCCATCCATGATAGCCTCTTGACATGTCCTCCAAAAGTCAAGCAGGTGATCCTCATAAAGAGTAGGATCAATGGTGAGAGAGGTGTAGTAGTTGGATAGAGCTAGAAAATGAAAAACCTCTGAGAAACTATCATTTTTCTCAGAGTGCAGCAAAGCAACTTGGTTGTGTTGCCTGTGAAGTTACATGGAGAAATCAGGGTTGTTTCTGTTTTGAATGTTGGCCATTTTCAGAAGCTTAAGAATGAAGAAAGGTGAAGAACAAAGGCGGTTTTGAGAGAAATTAGGTCGAAGGTATGGGAGAATTTTTTGGAGCAGGTAGAGGAAAGAGGGGTAACCGTTGGGTATTTGTATGAATTGGATTTGAGACAAGGTTAACAAAAGAGGATAAACTTTGAAATCCGTATATCGGTCCCATCTCTGAAAAGCAGTTTTCTTTTGCCCAAAAAGTAGTTTTCTTGAAAGGTGAGAAATCTTCCAAAGGTTATTTAGCTTCAGAAGTTTTTGACTGAAAAGCTTCTGAAGGTTATTTAGCTTCGGAAGTTTTGACCAAAAATCTTCCGAATGCAAATTTTTGCCCGGGAAGATATTTCAAAGATTTTAAAGAATTTTGTTTCGGAAGCAATTTATACCAACCTCATCCTGGGATGAATAAAAGCTTCCGAAGGCAACTTTAAATCTTCCGAAGGTTAGTTAAATCTTCCGAAAGATAAAAAGAGTAAAATTTTAAAAAATCTAAGGAATATCTTAGGAAGTTTTGCTTCCAAAGAGAAACTGGGGCTTATTAAAGTGATAGAATGGACAACTTAGAACACACATAATTTTTAGAAATAATATGATTAAGTTTTAAGAAAAGCTACTCAAAGTTAATCATCCCAATAGCTGATACAAGATATTTAAATATCTGTTCATCAAAAGCTTTTATGAACAGATCAGCATATTGTTCATCTGTGTGAACTTTGACTAGTTTGATTAATCCCTTTTCAAAGTTATCTCTAATCAAATGATACCTGATGTTGATGTGCTTAGTTCTTGAGTGCTGCATAGGGTTCTCTGTGATTGAGATAGCACTGTTGTTGTCTATGTGAATAGGAGTCTCCTTGAAGTTAAATCCATAGTCTAGCATCTGATTTTGAATCTAAAGCACTTGAGCACAGCAGCCTGCAGCAGCAATGTATTCAGCCTCAGCAGTTGATGCAGATACACGGGATTGTTTCTTGCATTGCCAAGAGACTGTCCTTCCACCAAGAAATTGACATCCCCCTGATGTAGACTTTGTAGTCATATTGCATCCACCATAATCACTATCTGTATATGCATACAGATTGAAGTCAGAATTTTTAGGATACCAAAGGCCAAGAGATGGAGCTCCTTTAAGGTATCTTAAAATTCTTTTAACAGTGATTAGGTATGACATCTTGGGGTTGGCCTGATATCTTGCACATATGCAAGTAGCAAACATAATATCTGGCCTGCTAGCTGTAAGATACATAAGAGACCCAATCATAGCCCTGTGGAGATGTTCATCAACACACTCCCCCTCAAGATCAGGTCCAAGGGAGTGGTTTCTAGCTATGGGTGTCTTAGCAACCTTACATTCAGTCATGTTGAACCTTTTAAGTATGTCTTGCACATACTTTGACTGATTTATGAAGATACCATTGTCAACTTGCTTCACTTGAATCCCTAGAAAGAAATTTAGTTCCCCCATGGCACTCATTTCAAATCTATCCTTCATCAGCTTCTCAAAGTCTTTGCAGAGCTTTGGATTAGTTGACCCAAAGATGATATCATCCACATATACTTGAACTAGCATTATGTCATTTCTTGTTCCTTTGATAAGAGAGTTCCATCAATGGTACCCCTTTTGTAGCCATGCTGACAGAGATACTGAGATAGAGTCTCATACCACTTTCTAGGTGCCTGATGTAGCCCATAGAGAGCTTTGTCAAGCTTGCAGACATAATCAGGATGATTAGGATCTGCAAAACCAGGTGGTTGTCTGACATACACCTCTTCATCAATCACTCCACAAAGAAAAGCACACTTGACATCAAGTTGATAGACCTTGAAGTTCTTGGATGCTGCAAAAGCTAGGAATATCCTAACAGCTTCAAGTCTTGCTACAGGAGCAAAGACATCAGTGTAGTCAATCCCTTCTTCTTGAGTATATCCTTGAACAACTAGTCTAGCTTTGTTCTTAATGACAAGTCCTCTATCATCCTTCTTATTCCTGAAAACCCATTTTGTACCTATGGTAGTCTTCCCATGAGGAAGAGGACATAGGTTCCAAACCTTTTGCCTCTTGAATTGAAGTAACTCCTCTTGCATAGCTTCAATCCAACTTCCATCCTTTAGAGCTTCATCAATCTTCTTTGGCTCTATTTAGGATAAGAAACAAGAGTGAAGATAGATATTTGCATTATGAGACTGTCCTCTTGTTCTTACACCAGTACCAACATCTCCAATGATGTTTGTAGAGGGGTGAGACTTGTGGATCCTTAGTTGAGGGATCACAGCAAGTTGTTTAGACAGATCCAAATTGGAGAAATTCTGATCTGGCAAAGAGGATTCACCCTCTACAGCAGCACACTTATCAAGATTAACTTGATCCAATGAGTGTGTGATATCATTGAGATTTTCTTCAATGTGATGGTTCTCAGCATCAAGAAATTCTTGATCACTGTCACCACCACCATGTTCTCCAACATTTAAAGTTCCTACATTTGAGTTTTGTGCCTCAAAACTGGAAGATGAAGGCAACTCAGATGTATCAGCGGAATTTTCATTGATGTGCTGGTGGAAGCTTCTTTTACAGGATTAGTTACCACTGGAGCTGGAGATATGTTGCGTGAAGATCTTCTCAGCTCAATTCTTGGATCAGGATCACTTGTAGGCAATATATCTGTGGTTCCTGAAACATGCTCACAAGATTTGTTAAAACAGTTGGTAACTAAATCAAGATCAAACAGCCGATCCGGACCAGAACCTATCACACTGGGAGTGTGTTCATTGAAAGTCATATTGGCTGACTCCTCAACTACTCTAGTTCTGAGATTGTATACTCTATAAGCTTTAGCTTGAGAAGAGTATCCAATGAAGTTTCCATCATCTGATTTCTCAACAAACTTGGCTATATGATCTTTGGTATTCAAGATGGTGCAAGGACATCCAAAAGACTTGAGAAAACCAATGAAAGGTTTCCTCATGTGCCAAAGTTCATAAAGAGTCTTACCATGTGTCTTAACTACTAAAACTCTGTTTTGCACATAGCAGGCAGTGTTGACTGCCTCTGCCCAGAAGGTGATGGGCAGTTTAGAGTCAGACAACATAGTTCTTGCAGCTTCAATTAGTGTCCTGTTTCTCCTCTCAGCAACTCCATTTTGCTGAGGAGTCCTAGGAGCACTATATTGTCTTGCAATACCTTTTTCATCACAAAATGTATCAAGTATTTGATTTTTGAACTCGGTTCCTTGATCACATCTTATGGTTTTGACCTTGTGATCACATTGATTTTCAATCTTTGAGATGAAATTCTTCAGAATCTCAGGGGTCTCATCCTTAGTTCTAAGAAAAAATACCCATGTGAATCTTGTAAAGTCATCTGTGATCACTAAACAATAGGAGGTCCTTCCTAAACTCATTACATTTATGGGGCCAAAGAGATCCATATGTAACAAGTGTAGGGGTGTAGTGATGGAATTTCTTTCCTTAGGCTTGTGAGATACCTTGTGTTGCTTCCCTTTCAGGCATGCAACACAATGATCATCACTTGTAAACTCTCTTTTTGGTATTCCAGTTACCAAATCATTCTTAATCAATTTATTCATGTTCTTAAAGTTTACATGGCACATTCTTTTATGCCAAAGGAAAGATTCATCACTATTTCCTTTAGATAGAAAGCATGAAACTTCCCCTGATGGAGATGTTTCTTGCAAATCCATCTTGTACATGTTCCCTTTCCTGGGGGCTCTAAGTAGGATGTGCTCATGAGGAATGACCACCCCGGGCTTGAGAACAATGCACTCATGCTCAGTAAACAGCATGTTATGACTCTAATCACAAAATTAAGATACACTCAATAGATTGTATCCAAGCTCCTTGACAAAGTTTACCTTCTCAATGTTGAGCTTACCATTTGTGACCTTGCCCCTTCCAGTAATGTAACCACCTGCATCTCCTCCAAAAGCAACTGGTCCTCCATCAATTCTTTCAAACTTCTGGAGTAGTGACCTATTGCCTGTCATGTGCCTGGAACAACCACTGTCAATGATCCACACATTTTTGTTTGTCTGTAGATGTTCCTGCACAAAGAGATAGCTAGTTATATTTGGAAACCCAAGCCTCATTGGTCTTGGGCTTATTTAAAACAGTTGAAGACAATGCAACAGTGATAGATCCAATAGTTGTGCTTTGAGAATCTTGTGCTGTTGTTGATGAAGAACCTTCAGTCATTTGGTCTTTCTTTGACTTCCACACCACCTTTGGAAGTTTGGACTTGACCTTCAATACTTCGGAAGTTTTTGAGACTTCGGAAGTTGTGATAACTGGACCTTCAGAAGATCTTGCCTTTACTGCAGCAAGCTTCATTACTTCGGAAGCATTCCTTTCTTTTGAGACCAAATCTTCTTCCGAAGGCAGTTTTCCACTTGCCGTCTTCTTCATCTTGGAATTCTTGAAAGTCTCTTTGTTTATCATGTGAAGAGTACCCTTAGGATTGTATGGACAATCCTTGTCCAAATGAGAAGTACTCTCATACATGACACACTTCAGTTTCTTCTTTCCAAGAGTCATTTTCATGGAAGAGCACTGACTTTGATCATATCTCTTCTCCATCTTCACCTTTGCAGGAGCTGAGACAGTTCCTTTGGGTTGAGAACTGTTCTTGGAGTTAGATGTCCAGGTTGTGTAGCAGTAACACATAACAGATCAGTCCTCTTCTTGTTGCTAAGATGAGTTGCACATGAACCAGAATTCATGTCATCAGTCTTAACTTCTTCAAACCCTGCAGAGATAAAAACTTGTTTCTGCTTAAGTCAAAAGTAGCCTTGATCTCTTGAGCCTTTCTTGATTTTCTTTTGGCTTTTCTGATCAAGTTCTTTCTTCTTGACTTGGTCATCCCAACAGTTTTACTCTCTTTAGAGGAATGGTGACCCTTCTCAAATGCTTTTCTTCACTAAAACCAAAGTCATTCTTCACCATCTCCTCTTCATCCTTTTAGTCAAAGGATCTATGAGGTGAAGCTCATCTTCACAAGTTCCACACCTAGGAGATCTTACAGACAAGATGGTGTGTGGAGGAGCTATCTCACTAGATCCCAGTCCCTGCTTGTTCTGATAATACACTTTTGCATGCAAGGATGAGGATATTATGTTCTTGAAGGTATCTTCTTCAAGAACATAATTTTCTGCCTTAGCTTTGCTGATCACAAGCTCAGCTTGGCATTCAGTTAACTTAGCTATGAGATCTTTGATCTGAGTCCTGTAGTTTGTTAGCTCATGTTTAAGAGTTGAAATGGTTTTCTCTAAATCTTCTATTTTAAGTTTATAGTCTTTTTCAGCTCTTTTAAAATCCGCTTTTAAAATGTTTAAGGACTCAAGATCAGATCTCAGCTCTAAGTTATATGACCTGTATCTATTAACTTTAGCAATGCATTCAGAGGAGCAAAGATTTTCCAATACCTTGGTTTCATCATGGTCTGCCATGAGAGCTTGGTTTGGAGATGCATCTTCTATCTGAAAGCTCCAGTCAAAGCCTCCCTCTTCAACAGCAACTGCAACATGCTGCTTTGGGTTCTCATTCTGGTAAGCTTTCTCAGTGTAGTTTGGTCTGGTTTGTGTCTGGCCACCGTTTGTTCTCGGTGCTTTACACTCTCTTGCAAAGTGCCCCATCTGGTTACAGTTGTATCACTTTACCTTGCTTTTGTCCAGCCCAAACTTTCCATTGGATGTATTGCTTGGAAATCTTCTTCCAGTCCTCTTGTGGAACTTCTTGGCCCTGTGAGTGAGAAGAGCCATTTGCTGAACTATCTCCATATACTCCAGATCATCTGCATGGATACAGTCCAAGTCTTCAAGAGTGAAGAGAAGGTTACCAGAGGTTTCATCAGCTGAGACAAAGGCATGAGAAGAACTTGTCTCTTGGAATGGACTTCCTTGAGTGTAGCTTTCTCTTGGTGTCTCTAGAAGAGTGATGAAAGGCCCCTTTTATGAGTTGTCAGGGTAGCATAACAACTGATGTTGTGGTTCAATGCATTCCCTTTCATTCACATGAAGAGCTGAACTCAGTTGGTTATTGGAGTTACCAGAGGAATTTTGCATGTTCATCTCCATCTGGAACGCACTCAGGATACCATACAACTCTATAAGAGTAAGAGTTTTAAGGTCCAAAGTTCTCTTGATCACAACACAATAATATGTCCATAGTTTAGGAAGAGAAGACATGAACTTCCTTACTATATCCCTGTTCTCAAGAGTTACTCCAATATCCACTAGAGTGTCCACTATCTCAACATACCTGAAGTATTGTTGAGTCAGTGTCTCACCAGCCTTGAAGGTGAAGTTTTCAAACTGCTGCTTCAAGAGATCCTTCTTGTTTTCTTTAGTTTCTTTGGATCCTTCATACATGAGCTTCAGTGCTTCCCATAGATCTTTAGCTGTCTTGCACTTCTTGAAGCCTCTGTAGATGGAGTTTGGAAGAGCAGTTTGAAGACAAGTCATGGCCCTTTGATCAAGCTCTATTCTCTTCCTGTCTTCTTCTGAGTAATCATCTACATATTTAGGGATGATACGATTACCAGTAGCAGAAGTAGTGCTTGGTATGAAGGAACCGTTGATAACTGAGTCCCACATCCTTGAATCTTGACACTTGATGAAGCCTTCCATTCTTGTGCACCATGTGTCAAAATCTTTAGGAGTGATCAGTGGGGACTTGGTCATATTACCAATTTCCATATCAGCTTTAGAAAGAGCTGTCATTTGAGTTGTTAAGTATTTTGTGTGTGTGAGGGATCTTAAGATGGTGAGATCTTATATCAAGAGCCTGGAAGCTCTGATACCAAATGCAGGACCAGTTGAAGGGGTTAGCACTTACAACACAATAACACAATGAGGAGAGTGTATTAGAACACTTAACAGATCAAATGGGGAACCAGTTATGATGATGCTAAGAACACAAAAGTAAACTCAGAATGAAAGAACAAGATAACAACACAAGTGGTTGGTTTTCAAGGATGTTGTATATTGCTTCTCAAATTCAAAGTTACAAGTACTCAGCATGAGCATTTTATATTACAAGACTTTGAGATACTATATACTACAACCTACAGACGGCCATACTTTGAAGGCCAGCTGGATACATGAACTAGACAACAAAATCCATGTAGAGTTAAAAGGTAGATTGCCTTTTGACTAGTGACTATGACATGCCATAGCTCACATCCTAATATATTACAAAAAGGATAAAAGTACATAAAGTAGAAAGGTTTGACCCCAAGACCTCAATGTACAGTTTTCCTAAAGCATGGACCTTTTCACCAACTCATGCAAGTTGGTGACCAACTAGAGTGGGCAACGACAAAGTGGTTCAGCTTTACAGAAAAAGTACATCAGATAAAAGCATGTATGATAAAAGTCTTGGAAGAATCTGTCTTGGTTCTTTGGCTTAGGAAGACTTTGTCTCTGAAGCTTCGGAAGACTTCATTTCTGGCTTTGGAAGATATTGGTCTTGGCTTCGGAAGATTTTACACTTAGAATGTTTCTGAAGTGGTGTGTAAAACTTCCGTAGCAATACTACTACATGTTCTGTGCAGCATGCAGGAAGACTTGATCATTACATAAAACTACTGAAAGAAGACTGTCACAACTACTGAAGAATACTTCTTCAGCTGTTATGATAACTACTGAAAAAGGATCATCACAACTACTGAAGAGTACTTCTTCAGTTGGTGACAACTACTGAAAACTGTCTTCAGACTTTGTCTTCAGTTGATATCTTCTTCAGTTGTTATGATCAGTATATAGTTACAAGAGTGCTTTGGCTGCATCAGACTTCTAGGAATCCTTACAAACTCCCCCTAGGCTGATGCTACCAAAACACTTGAAGATATTCAGCAGTTCACAGTCCTTAACATGATCATGACCATTTCTTTCTTCATTAGAGGGTCAGGATCACTCAGACTTGTGAAGTATCTTCTCATGTCAAAAAGATCATGCAGAGGTAAATTGAAGAGGTCTTCCCAAGAGTAGACATTTTCTTCACCTTGATCTCTGACTACATGCCACCTCTCTGGATTAGTTGAATAAGCCCAAGATAAGATGGGTCTTCCTGATGCAAGAGGAGCCATTTGAATTGGAGGTGATTGGACTTCCTCTTCTTGCACTTCCTTAGGATGTTCTGATTCATCCTGAGTATCAGAAGAGGTTGATTTTGACTTCTTCCTTTTCTTTAAAGATGGTCTAAAAGCCATCATCTTCTTCCTTTGTGCAGTCTTTAACTGAGAAGACTGGCCTGCAGCACCTTGTTGATTAGTTGTGTCTTCCTCAGTTGGGTGTTCCTCCCTCATAGGTTCAGAAGGAGAGGGAGTTTAACCCTGTTGTGGGTCAGATGCTGAGGCTGGCCTTTGACCTTGTTATTGGTCAATAGTTGAAGAGGCTGGCCTTTGACCCTGCTGTGGATCAGAAGATGAAGCTGGAGGTTCGGTTTGAGTTGTCTCTTGTTGTTCAAACTTAACCTTTACTTCAGGTGGAGCTTGACTTGGAGGAGTATGTAAGTCAACAAGCTCTCCACTCTTGATCTTCTGCTTGATTACCCTGATATGCTCATCCATAGTGGATAGAGACATAGGGCCAAGTCTCCTTCCGGAGAATCTGTACAGCTTCAAGAAGCTCATCATTCTTTGTCTATCAGCAGATTTTTTCAAGTTCTTCTGAATGAGAGCTCTTGACTTAGCTGCTTCTTCCTTCATTTTCTTCTTTGTTGTCTTCTGCTCTTTGAGTACTTGAAGTTCAAGTTGTTTGTGATACTCAAACTCAATGTACTCAAAGGGCAAGGGAAGAAGTGCTTCTGCCTGGTAGAGGCCTGTGGCACTCAATTAGTCTATCATCCTTTGTCTGTCTGTTCCTTTATCTACCTGAGGTTCTTGTGTAGTAGCCATAGCCTCTTGCACAGGGCTTTCTTGAACTGGCGAGAGAGTAGGAACATGCTTGTATAGCCTTTGTTTTCTTTTCTTCTCTTTGACCTCAAGAAGAATTCTTGCATCTTCAGCTTCCTTCCTCTCTCTTGATATTTTCATGTCAGCCAGATCATTTAATTCTTCTAAGGGGAGAGAGATAATCTCATCTATGTCATAGTTCCTGGTCTGTAAGTAAGTAATCCTGACTGCCCTCAACTCATCATTTTGAGTGTTTGGTCTGTGGGCAGCCTTGATTGCAGCTTGCATGAAGCTTGAAGACCCAGTGGAACTTACTCCCCTTAGCTTCCTCTTTCTCTCTCTTTCCTCCTCCTCAATCTCCTTAGGGGTTAGAACCCTTTTCCCCTTATCACCCACAGACCTTTGTGACACAGGGTGGAGAGAGCTTTGGAGAGGTTAGGATTATTACAGAACCATATTTTATTTCAGAACCATTGATTTATATAAATTTAACTTATGATTACATGTGTGTGTATATATATATATAACATATATATATATATATATATATATATATATATATATATATATATATATATATATATATATATATATATATATATATATATATATGAAGGATCAAATAAAAATCATTAACATAAGGGACAACCAAAAAACTGATCTCCACCAATCACATAATTAATAACTTATTTATATCTTTAACTGTCAAAAGGGTATTTGTGTAAATTTTCATCCCATTATTTTTAGTATTATCTAATCTATTAATTTAATTCATTGATTCTCCCATCTTCCTTATCTTAAATTAAACGATTATCTTAATCTTTATATCTCTTGTATAACCGATCGAGGAATTGATATAAGAGAAAATGAACAAGAAGGTTCAATTGCTACTTAAAATCGGTTGAAGGAATCAATTGCTTAATTAATCACCATACATGTATTGTTGATTGTACATAATTAATTATGATTATTCATGATTTCATAGATTTGCACCTCTCTAAGGATATGATCCAGGATAGGGTATGTGGAGAGGTAGGATTAAGGTTAAAGATGCCTAGGGGGTTCAAGTGTAATATGTTTCTTAGCGGTGTCTTAGTGCTTATATTTAAACATTTCATGTAATAGCCTTTTCCATGTTATAGGTGTATGTAACACCTGGAATTTTATAGGCAAAGAAAGAAAGGATAAATGAAGATAAAAGAAGGAAATGAGGTAACCCAAATTTGAGGGGTTAAAAATGTCCAAAAGGAAAAAAGTTTAAAAGTTGGTGAATAAAGGTTATGGCCGCCCATGTTGCCTGTTTACACTTCTTCTCATTTGGATTTAGAGAGAGTAACAGTAGAGAATTCAAATTTATAGAGAGAAAGAAGAAGAATTCGAAGTTTTTGGTATGAATTCTCGGTTTTGTGTTGTTTTAAAAGTTTCTAGTCTCAGTTATGTGCTTATAAATATGATTGTGTGTTCGGGTTGTGTATGTGTGTGGGTTTTAGGTGTTAAGCATGACTGAGAAAGTTCAAGAGAAGGGTTCAAACCCGAAAGCAGCTCAGGTGAGTTCTAGATCTCCCATTTTACATATTTTAACTGATTTTGGGGCTGGAAATGCATGTATGTACATTTTTATAAAGTTGGGTTTCACACCCGTAAGTAGATTTTAATGTGTATGTGGGTGGGTGTGATTTGGGCACATTTGATATTATGTTTATGATATATGTGTATGTTTTGATGCCCAGAATATTAGAATTAAGCCTAGAATATGCTACATTAGGGTTTGGGACTGATTATGAATGCTGTTAGTGTGTTAAGACTGCCCATGCGCCTAAGGTTGGCCCATGCGTCCAACTAACTAAACTGCCTAAGTGTTCCCATGCGCCTAAAACTTCATGCACCTGAATAGTACCTCATGCGCCTAAACAGTGCCTTAGAAAATGCTAAGTATAGTTCATGCGTCTGAATAGTACCCCATGCGCCTAAACAGTGCCTTAGAAAATTCTAAGTATAGTTCATGCGCCTGAACAGTGGCTCATGCGTCCCAATAGTGACCATACGTCTGGACCTTCCATGCGCCTAAGTGACTTCATGCGTTTGAGAGGCCCATGCGTCCGAACAGGGCCCATGCGCCCGAACATGGCCCATGCGTCCGAACAGGGCTCATGCGCCCACACAGGGCTCATGCGCCCAACACTTAGAATTTATTCTCAGGAATTTTATGGGAGTCTGTGCAATTAGGGTTTGGAACAAAGTTTGACTAGGGTTAATAAATGCTTATTTCCATGAATAATCATGAATGTCTTTATGATTCCTTATTATTATTAACATTACTATTATCTTTATTATTATGGTTATTAATATCTTTAATATTGTATGACTTTACGTGGTATGTATATGATCGTAATGTAAAGTATTATCATTAATAAAGTGAAAGATTAATGATGAAGAAAAGTGAAACGTAAATGAATGAATGAAAGTCTTGCAAGCAAATGTATGGAGGTGCACGGCCTTGTTGTTGTTAGCTTAACTATGATGCGGGTTAGCTACCCCGAAGGATGCACACAGGGTCAATCATTGAGATTGACAATGAGGTGAGCGACCCTTTTGTCGCAAAAGACTCGGATAAAGTGCAATCATGAGATTGCTAATGAGGTGAGCGACCTTGTTGTCGCAAAGATTCAGAAAGATAATGATAAAAGTACGAAATGAAGGAAAGAATAACTAAAGTTACACCTTGTTGTATGTACGATATGTCCTCATGTATTGAAGTAAAAGGGAAAGGTCTTATGAAAAGAGTATTTTCATATATCAACTGCACAAGGAAATTTTAATACTTTTAAAACGAGAACTCACTCAGCAACGCTGACTTTTATGCATTTTCAGTTGGCAGGTAAATTATTGCTGAGGATGGCACGCAGGGGAAGCTACTCGGTGGGGCGTGACTGACATCCATTCTTACATGATAATACTATTGTTTTGTAATGCAATTGAACAACTCTTTTGTAATCTGATTAAACCAGGGTGTATTGCTTAACAACAGTGTTTATAATGAAATGAATGGCTTTTGTTAAATTTATTCCGCTGCTTAAATTTGTAATATGTCACGTGTTATGTAATTATTGCTGTGAATGACCAACTGTGAGGTCTCCGGGATTGGGGCCTTACAAGTTGGTATCAGCGCCAAAGTTTAAGCGAATTGGGTAAATTATTTTCAAAACCTAAACTTAAACTGAAACTGAGACATAAAGAGAGATGTCAGCCCGAGTAGCTACGTGCCATCAGGTATTCATTTTCTTGAAGTTAATCAGCATTATGTGCGTGTGCTATTTGACTTATGTGTTCTTAGTAGATTTAGATACTAATGTAGTCAAGACAGGAAATGCTTAGGGTGTGAAGAGTAAAGTAAGTGGCTAATCATAACTGGCCATTGTAATTAGGGACTTACTATACTTGACATAACTGAGACATTGCCTTGAATGACCGTGTTAGTGTTTGAATCTTATAGCATCTAGGAAATGACTGGACAAATATCTTCCAAGGCTTCTAGAGGTAGAGGTCGGCCACGTGTGACTAGAAGTAGTGCTAAGGCTCTAGAGACGACTCATGAGAACCCTGAGGTTCATGGCCGAAGCGAGGAAAATGAGAATGCTAGCCTGAACGCCTCAGCTAGGGAGGCAATTGCTGATGAAGTACACAGGTCATGCAGACAGTTTTACCGTCTGTGGTGACTGAAGTCATCAGGGCTGTGAGAAATAAGGAGAGAAAGGAGAAGGAGAAAAGAAAGGGATCAATGGTAAGGGATCAGAGGGGAGGAGGAACGACCAGAGCCTAAGACTGTATTGTCTGACGAAGAAGAGGATGATGTAGTGGGGTGACTACCAAGGGGTGCAGTTATGGGGCATTCCAAATGTGTAAGCCCCCGACCTTCGATGGAAATGGCAATACTGCTGCCGCCCACTGCTGGGTAAGGGAAATGGAGGCGGTGTTGGAAATCAGTGAGTGCCACAAAGACCCGAAGGTGAAGTTCACGACTCACTCCTTTGTTGACTCAGCGTTGTGTTGGTGGGACAACATTGCCCAAGCTGAGGATGCCAGAGCCATCAGGAAGATGCAATGGAAAGAGCTGAAGCAATTGGTGATTGAGGAATTCTATCCTCACAAGGAAGTCGACAAGATCGAGAGGGAGTTCCTACAACTTGAGGTGGGAACATGACCCACCAGCAGTACACCTCAAAATTTAACGAAATGGCGAGACTGGTACCGGATCAGGTGACGCCGGTGTCCCGAAAGGTCAATCGGTACATCCAGGGATTGCCAGCTGACCTTCGTAGGCACTTGATCGCTGCCCGACCAAGCACTTTTAGGTCGGCAGTGGATTTGGCCGGGAGGCTCTATGATGAGAGGTAGGTGATGGTGGTGGAGGTGAAGAAAGCTGGTGGTGGTGACGAAACTAGAACGGAAAGCGGTTCGGGCGTGGTGGTTTCGTCCCGAATAACAAGAAGATGAGAATAGATGACCGTAGGGTGGGGTCATCAAGCTGAGGACCCAAGAGGTGTGGCAAGTGCGGGAAGGAGCATACGAGTGAGTGTAGGTTGGGGCTCAACGTGTGTTTCAAGTGTGGAAAGCCGGGCCATATCTCCTGAGACTGTAAGGCGCTGAGGTGTTACACCTGCGGCGAGGAGGGCCATATTAGCAGGGACTGCAGGAGGCCGAGGGCGGAGAATTCTGGGGCAAAGAAGATAGTCAGAATTGAAGGGAAGAAGGCGAGCGCCAGAGATTTCATCATGACCAGGGAGGAGGCTAGGATGGACCCCGATGTTGTGTCAGGTACGTTTCTAGTAAATCAAACTCTTGCTTCTGTGTTATTTGATTCTGGTGCTAGTAGGAGTTTTATTTCTACTACTTTCTATGCTAAATTGCCTGTTAGTAGTAGACGTTTTGATGAGCCCTTCGATGTAGAAATTGCTATTGGTAAGTCCACTAGGGTTACTGATATGATAGAGGCCTGCACCATAGAACTAGAGGGTCGTAGGTTTGCTGCTAAGTTACATGTGATGCCCCTAGGTGGATTTGATTTAGTACTAGGGATGGATTGGTTAACAACCTACAAAGCAAACATCGTATGTCGAAAGAAGATGATTAGACTGATACCGCCCGACGGTAGTTCGGTGACGATATACGGTGATCGAGTTTCGACGATTCCAAAAGTGATTTCGATGGTGGTGGCGGGGAAGTGCATGAGGCATGGATGTAGTGCTTATTTGGCCTACGTGAAGGATGTAGACACGTCAACACCATAATTGTCCAATGTACCGGTGGTGTGTGACTTTCGGACGTGTTTCCAGAAGATTTACCAGGTGTGCCACTGGACCGCGAGATCGAGTTCCAGATTGACTTGATACCCGGTGCCCAACCTGTTGCTAAGGTTTCGTATCGTCTAGCTCCCTCCAAGATGAAGGAATTGATGGAGTAACTAGAGGAGTTGCTTAATAAGGGGTTCATTAAACCGAGTATCTCTCCTTGGGGTGCTCCGGTCTTGTTCGTGAAAAAGAAGGACGGGAGTATGAGGATGTGTATTGACTACCATGAATTGAACAAGTTAACGGTAAAGAATCGGTATCCATTACCAAGGATTGATGACTTGTTTGATCAGCTACAAGGTGCCAGTTGGTTCTCGAGGATTGATCTTCGATCTGGTTACCATCAGCTGAAGGTAATGGAGCAAGATATCCATAAGATAGCTTTTCGTACGCGTTATGGACACTACGAGTTCCTTGTGATGTCTTTTGGTCTAACTAACACCCCAGCTACTTTTATGGATTTGATGAATCGAGTGTGTCGGCCGATGTTGGATAAATCAGTGATTGTGTTTATCGACGATGTCCTGATTTACTCAAGGAGCGAAGAAGAGCATGCCGGTCATATTCGGGAGGTGTTAGAGACGTTGAGAAAGGAGAAGCTGTATGCCAAGTTCTCCAAATGCGTGTTCTGGTTGCGCGAAGTTCTGTTCTTGGGTCATGTGGTAATTTCCGAAGGGATTATGGTAGACCCGACAAAGGTGGAGGCGGTGATGCAATGGAAGTCTCCAAAGACGCCATCCAAGATCCGCAGCTTCTTGGGGTTGGCGGGCTACTACCGAAGATTCATTCAAGACTTTTCCAAGATAGCCTCACCCTTGACTAAACTGACATGTAAGGATGTGAAGTTTGTGTGGGTCGAGAACAGGAGGACGCATTCGAGGAATTGAAGGAGAGATTAACACAAGCTCCTGTCTTGACATTACCCGAAGGTAGTGAAGACTTAGTGGTATATTCGGATGCTTCTGATTCTGGGCTAAGTTGCGTATTGATGCAACGTGGAAGGGTGATAGCCTATGCATCCCGACAGTTGAAAACCCACGAAGTCAACTATCCCACACACGATCTAGAACTGGCAGCTGTGGTATTTGCCTTGAAGATTTGGCGGCACTACTTGTACGGGACGAAATGCACCATCTTCACATATCACAAAAGCTTGAGGTACTTCTTCGAGCAGAAGGACCTGAACATGAGGCAGAGGCAACGGTTAGAGCTCATAAAGGATTATGATTGCGAGATCCACTATCATCCGGGCAACGCCAATGTGGTGGCAGATACTCTTAGCCGAAAGGAAAGACCCGAGCCGATTCGGGTGAAGGCGTATCAGTTGATTATGACCCCGGATGTGATGACGCAGGTCAAGAGTTTCAAGATGAGGCGTTGAAAGAAGATCATCTTAACTCTGAAAGGATGAGGGGCTTAGTCACAGAGTTGGGTGAAAACACTCTCGGTGTTAAAACCCGATATGGGCGGATGTGGATTCCTCGTTATGGGGGTTTGCGTGGAGAGATCCTGGATGAAGCTCATAAGACCCGATACTCCATTCATCTCGGTGCTACTAAAATGTATCAAGACTTGAAGAAGGACTATTGGTGGCCGGGCATGAAACGCGACGCGGTAGAGTACGTGAGTAAATGCCTTACTTGCTTACAAGTGAAGACGGAGCATTAGAAACCTTACGGGAAGATTCAGCCATTGGATATACCCGAGTGGAAGTGGGAGCACATCACCATGGACTTCATCATGAAGTTACCTCGCACGGCGAGGGATGCGATACTATTTGGGTGATTGTGGACCGACTGACAAAGAGTGCTCACTTCCTACCGATCCGCGAAACGTACTCATTTGAAAGATTGGCGGATCTGTTTATTAAGGAGATTGTAACTCGTCATGGGATGCCGGTGTCCATCGTGTCAGATCATGACACCCGATTCACATTGAAATTTTGGAAGAAATTCCACGATGCGATGGGCACAAGGCTACACATCAGCACGGCTTATCATCCTCAGATGGACGGTCAGTCTGAGAGGACGATCCAGACACTCGAGGACATGCTTCGAGCTTGCGTGATCGATTTTAGAGGAAGCTGGGATGACCATTTGCCATTAGCAGAATTCTCGTACAACAACAGTTATCATGCCAGCATTGACATGCCACCATACGAGATGCTATACGGCAGGAGATGCAAGACACCCGTTTGTTGGGGTGACATTGGTTAGAAAGAGTTGGGAAGTATTAAGGTGATCGAGGCTACGACTGAGAAACTAGAAAAGATCAAAGCCTTTATGAAGGCAGCTAAAGATAGATAGAAGTCATATGCTGATAAGAGACATAGACCGATTGAGTTTCAGGTGGGTGATAGGGTTATGTTGAAAGTCTCACCTTGAAAGGGTATCATTCGGTTTAGAAAGCAGGGCAAGTTGTGCCCAAGGTATATAGGACCTTTTTGAATCATTGCTTGAGTAGGAGAGGTGGCCTATAGGTTGGAACTACTAGATGAGTTAAGTGGAATTCACCCAACATTCCATGTATCTCATCTGCGAAAGTGTTTAGCTGATGAGGATATGATGGTACCACTGGAGGACATTGAAATTGATGAATGGCTCAACTATGTGGAGCAACCAGTGGCGATCATTGATCGTAAGGAGAAGAGGCTAAGGAATAAAGTGGTTCCTCTTGTGCGTGTACAGTGGAAGCACAGAAAGGGATCCGAGTCTACATGGGAGGTTGAAGGAGAGATAAGGCAGCATTACCCTCATCTGTTTGAGGAATAACAGGTTTCGGGGACGAAACCTATATAAGAGAGGTGGACTTGTAACACCCGAAATTTTATAGGCAAAGAAAGAAGGGATAAATAAAGATAAAAGAAGAAAATGTGAGGTAACCCAAAGTTGAGGGGTTAAATGTGTCCACAAGGACAAAAGTTTAAAAGGTGGTGAATAAAGGTGATGGTCGCCCATGTTGCCTGTTTACACTTCTTCTCATTTGGATTTAGAGACAGAAACAGAATTCTTGGTTTTATGATGTTTTAGAAGTTTCTAGTCTCGGTTATGTGCTTATAAATATGATTGTGTGTTCGGGTTGTGTATGTGTATGGGTTTTAGGTGTTAAGCACGACTGAGAAAGTTCAAGAGAAGGGTTCAAACCCGAAAGCAGCTCAGGTGAGTTTTAGATCCCCCATTTTACATGTTTTAACTGATTTTGGGGCTGGAAATGCATGTATGTATGTTTTTATAAAGTTGGGTTTCACACCCG
Source organism: Flaveria linearis (assembly GCA_024085815.1). Classification (NCBI taxonomy): domain Eukaryota; kingdom Viridiplantae; phylum Streptophyta; class Magnoliopsida; order Asterales; family Asteraceae; genus Flaveria; species Flaveria linearis. The sequence goes on along the minus strand of CM044016.1, from coordinate 12,713,271 downwards.
TAAGTACATTTGAATGTGTATGTGGGTGGGTGTGATTTGGGCACATTTGATGTTATGTTTATGATATATGTGTATGTTTTGATGCCCAGAATGTTAGAATTAAACCTAGAATATGCTACATTAGGGTTTGGGACTGATTATGAATGTTGTTAGTGTGTTAAGACTGCCCATGCGCCTAAGGTTGGCCTATGCATCCAACTAACTAAACTGCCTAAGTGTTCCCATGCGCCTAAAACTTCATGCGCCTGAATAGTACCCCATGCGCCTAAACAATGCCTTAGAAAATTCTAAGTATAGTTCATGCGTCTAAATAGTACCCCATGTGCCTAAACAGTATGTCACACCCTCAAAATCCAAGTGCGGGGTTTTACCGCGAGGCGTGTAAACAAACCAGGATCACAGTCAATAGTTACTCGGAATGACTCTATATGCCATCTTTAAAATAAAACAAACCAACATTCAGACTTTAAAACCATGTGGAAGCGTTTTGTAAAATAAGACAAACCCAAAATATGAATATGCATAATATGGCAAAACATGCGCCATCCGACTGTTTGAAACCCATAATTAAAAGACAAGTAAATATGTTTATAAAATAAAGCCTTAGAGTGCATGCTGGACTCGTGGTGTGCTCCTACAGGCAAGCTGAGTTATCGACCTGAGAATAGCATACTAAAATGTCAACACAATGGTTGGTGAGTTCAAGAGTTGGCGTTTAAACATAATCAGTTTAACAATTGTGATATATAGCAGTGTATTGTAACAGATAGCTAGTCTATTAACAATAAATATTAATCCATAGTGATTTCGCAATTGAAGTTGACTATAATAGTTTTTGCCTCCTGTCACGACTTACCAGGTCGTGTCAAGTGTTCGTAGGACAAATTACACCCGGTTGACCTCGAGTCACACAGGTGGGGCTCGTCAGACCCAGTAGTACTACCCAAGTTTCCCCGATATTCAATATTAACAATTTGAAAGTGTGAGGACTTTTCCATGTTAAACAACACTATATTAATATTATACACACTTAAATATATAAAGCGTTGTGAAATTACCAGTATGCTATCTCCCCCAAAAGAGATTAAATAAGAGTGAGGCATGAACTCACCTGATATGCGTACAAATACTTAGGGTTTACTTGGAAGTGAGAGTGGACAGACAACCTTCAGAGGTTACCTAGATCACGTAAGTACATGAGTACGTGTAAACAAAGAACATGTGGAACCCTAAGTACACTAAAACCAAAGACTCAGGTTTCAAAAAACCAACACGTTTGACCCAGTTGACCCGTTTGACCCGTTGGTGACATTATGTGTTGTAAACCATTTAAACAAACATAATCATACATCATACAAGGTCAAATCATGCATAACCTACTCATATGACCCATAACTACGAATTTCATAAACATGCCAAAATAGATAATTTACCAATTAATCATCCATACTAACCAACAACACATCTAACATGTCCATTACATTCAACATGCACCAAGATGCTCAATTTCCAGTCCCAAACATAATGTCCTAGTTACTAATCCACATTCAACATCATACATGATCATCAAAGTACATAAATCACACATAACCAAATAGGCACTCCATACAACCTATTAAACAGGTTCTATCACCTTAGAAATCATCCATGGACATACTAACATACTCCTAATGTCCTAAACATGCTCAAACTATCATCCTCCAAATCCTGTGTAAATAAAGTTTCCCTTTCGGGAAAGTACATCCCAAAATCTATCATCCACCCAATGTATACACACATTCATCAATAATATTCCATATCAAGTTCATAATAACATCTAAGCATGATCAACGACATCCAAATATCATAATTCATCAATCTCATATCTAAAAGTTACTACTTTTGGAAACCTATGAACTACAATATTCATTCTTGGTTTTCTAGCATACATATCATTAATCTAACATACATATGTCATCCTAAACACTTCAACAACATCATTTCATCATCAAATCATCATATCACGCAAATAAAGTTACTATTCATAGTAACCTATGAACAATGCCTTCAATTCATCAATTTCTTGCAAGATCAATTGTCACACCCCCGCTGAGAGCGGAAACACGGGGATGTAACGAGACGGGATCGTCATAACACATTGTTAACCATAGAGATGCAATATATGTAATTGATGATAAAGTGGTCATGATGACACCCGACACAAAGGTGACTTGTGTCGTGTTTAGTTAGTATTCACGACAGCATAGTCATAAGCACAAAACTTGTAATTGATTCACATATCCAAAATAATAACATTGTAATGTAATTCCCACAACCCGGGAACAAGTATCAAAAGTATGAAGATTGTTTAATAGACTACAACAACGGTTCAAAATGATTGTTTGTCAAGTATGTTCAGTCTCAAAAATGCATCCTAGGGTCTCCACTAAGGAAGCACTCCTAGATCTTCAATTAGCATTGTCACCTGAAAAGATATGCTCAAAACGGTCAACAAAATTGTTGGTGAGATCGCAGGTTTGAATAGTAAATAAGTAATTGATGCTGTATAGTAATTGTTGTGGAATACCATGCATACAGTTATAAGTAAGCAAAATCACATAACCAAGAGCTTTACAACCAAACCTATTGACGTACACACATCAACTTGTCAGAATATATTCACCCAAGGTCCCGTTCCTGACCACCGTTGGTACTAACTAGTATACCAACATGCATGGGTGGGGGCGTCAAGCCAGTAGTACTACCAATACCTATCCGTCGGTTTCAACACCGGAATTAAATGGTTGTAAAGAAAGTACCACATAGCGACTCACAACACAGTATCACGTTGATTCCAAGTATGTAAAATTGTATGTAAATTGTACAGCATAAGAAAGTGGGTGAGCATACTTTTCCCCCTTGTTTGTAAATGATTGAAATATTGTATAAGCGTAAAAAGGGGCCACGAAACTCACTTGTTAAGTGGTAAGTATGTATGATGAAAGCTTCCCAAACGTTGTATGAAATGAACGGTCAAACACCTATTGACAGCTATGTTAAGCATTAATGATGTGCCTAATGTTAATAGTAATGTTTAGTCGGGTCGGGTCGTATCGGTTCGGTCACGGGTAACACACACACACAAACACACGCAATGGATCTTATGTAGATCCAAGTACCAGGAACGTTGCCATTGTCGATGATATATGTGTAAAAGGGTCATTGTTGTCAGAGAAATGCTTAGTGTATATTAGTGTTGCAAATCGTTTGTTGATAATTGTAAAATGTTATTTTAATTTGATTTGGAATAACATCAATAGGTCTGATAGTGTTAATTTTAAAGATTGTCATTAGCAGCGGTACCCGTGTCGATATCACCTTAACATCACACGACAAACACACACCGCACACAATAAGAAATTCACACATAACAACTCCAATCGCACGACAGGACTAGACGCACGACTCAACACTCCATCCGCACGAATCGACCTTCAATCGTACGAATCAGCTTCATTCGTACGATTGAACCCTCATTCGTGCGACTCAGCATTCAGTCGTACCACACAGCACCCAATCGCACGACTCAACATCCATTCGCACGATTCAACCTTCATTCGTACGAATTAGCTTCATTCGTACGACTGAACCTCCATTCATGCGACTAGGCATTCAGTCGTGCGATACACGCACAATCACACACCTTCATCCGTATAGACTCAATCACATGAATACACACAGTCGCATGACCCAATCACATGACTCAATCACATGACACACACAATCGTATAGGCTCAGTCGCACGACTTACTCAATCGCATGGACTCAGTCGCACGACACACCCAGTCGCACGACTCAGTCGCATGACTCGGTCGCATGACAGACCCAGTCGCCAGAACAGCAGGTCGCGACTGAAGTAGGTGCAGAGCAGCCTTCGGCTGCTCCGTGCATGAGATTCATACCTCAAGGACTTCTAGAAACGCATTTCAAACATGTACAAACAAGAAGAACACGCAGAAAGGCTACACACGCACCCACACGACCTCATGTGCTCGGGTTGAACCCGAGCACCCGAAACCCTAAATCGCATCCGTAAAACGAGCAAGAAAGGGGAAACCAAGGTTGTCTACCTGCTAGAAATGGGTAGTCTTAGCTGTAGCCGAGGTTTAACCGGTGAGAACGCGAAGAACCGGGCGTTTTGGTGCAAGGAAGAGGTGAAAAATGGAGAGAAAATGAAGATGAAGAAGATGAAGTAACGGTGGCTAGGGCTGATAAGGGGCTTTATATACCCAGCCCTAGTTTGGCAAAATGTCACATTTGGTCCCTGCACTTAGCCCCCGAGTTCCCGAATTTGTTTCGGTTAAAAATGACGTAAATAGGCTAGTTATATTAAGGATAGGGACGTATTTAATGATATTTGTGTCTTAAAATGATGTTATTAATGACATTAATATTATATCAAGATAATATATTTAATGATGACAGTGGCGATATTTGTAAACGTTTTAGGTGATACGATGCAAACAATGATAACTCAAGCGTAAAAGATAATCAAGCAAGTATGATATCCGCACGTATGGTTTATAAAGATGAGGAATGAACGTTCAAAAAAGTTAACGGTGTCCATGTTAAATGACGGACCTTTTGGTGACGGATGCCACAGTATCCCCCAGTTGAGAGAATTTCGTCCCGAAATTCAGCTGGAGTTAGGTCGTAGAGTGTCATCCTCGAATAGGTGTGGATACTTGCGTTTCATCTGGTCTTCCCTTTCCCATGTAAACTCCGGTCCTCATTGGAGTTCCATCTCACGCGGACAATCGGGATCTTGCTGCGCCTTAATCGTTTGACCTTTTGTCCATGACTTCTATATGTTCTTCGATAAAATGAAGCTTCTCATCGATCTTGATTTCCTCGATTGGCACATGAAGAGTTTCATCCACCAGGCACTTTTTGAGGTTTGATATGTGAAATATATCGTGTACACCACTGAGTTCTGGTGGCAACCTTAGTCGATATGTCACTGGACCGATTCTTTCTGTGATTTCGAATGGTCCCACGTATCTTAGGGCTAATTTCCCTTTCTTTTCAAATCGTACAATCCCTTTCTAGGGAGAGACTTTGAGTAGAACGTGATCTCCCACATTGAATTCCAGAGGTTTCCGACGGTTGTTGGCGTAGCTCTTTTTGCGATCTCTGGCTACTTTTAGTCTGTCCTTAATCTGGAAATCTTGTATGTTGTTTTCTGAATGATCTCTGGGTCCGTCAACTAGTTTCACCAATCTTTACCCAACAAACTGGGGATCTACATTTCCTCCCATACATGCTTCAAATGGAGCTCATCCAATGCTCGTATGATAGCTGTTATTGTAAGATGTAACACCCGGCCTCACACACCAACAATATTGTCCGCTTCGCCCACGAGGAGCTCACGGATTTGCTTTTGGTTGCCCAGGTGAAAACTTCCCAGGGAGGTCACCCATCCCTGGATTGCTCCCACCTGAGCACGCTTAACTGTGGAGTTCTCCTCTCATCCACAGCCAATACGCCCAAAACGCGTAGTCGATATTAGAGGCCAGACATTCCTTATGAACCAGGAATCTCTCCTGTCCACGGCCATGTGGGATATGAGTAGGGTGTCACAAGCACCCCCTATTTGGACTCATCGTCCTCGATGAGCCAGATAAGTCACCATCCTTGGTAAGGTATGTCCCATACCCCGAACGGCACAGGAGTGGCTCTGATACCAATCTGTCACACCCTCAAATCTACATGCGGAGTTTTACCGCGAGGCGTGTGAATAAACCAGGATCATAGTCAATAGTTACTCGGAACGACTCTATATGCCATATTTAACACAAACTAAACTAGAGTTCAAACTTTAAAATCGTGCGGAAGCGTATTATAATAAGACAAACCCAAAATATAAAAATGTATAACATGGTAAAACATGCGCCATCCAACTGTTTAAAGAAAAACCCAATCATAAAGATAAGCAAATGGGTCATTGTTTTGATCCTAGATGCATGCTTGACTCGTGCAGTGCTCCTACTGGCAATCCGGATTATCGACCTGAGAATAGCATACTAAAAGTCAACACAATGGTTGGTGAGTTCAAGAGTTTGCGTATAAACATAACAGTTTAACAATAGTGATATATATAAGCATGTGCATTGTAATAGATAGCTAGTCCATTAACAAATGAATATTAATACATAGTGATTTCGCAATTGAAGCTGACTGTGATATGTTTGCCTCCTGTCACGACTTTACCATATCATGACAAATATTCATAGGACAAATTACACCCGGTTGACCTCGAGTCACACAGGTGGGGCTCGTTAGACCTAGTAGTACTACCCAAGTTTCCCCCCGCTATTCAATATTAACAATTCAAAAGTGTGAGGACTTTATCATGGTAAACAGCACTATATTAATATCATACACATCTTAAATATAAAAGCGTTTGTAAAGTTACCAGTATGCTATCTCCCCCAAAGAGGTTAAGTAAAATAGTGGGGCATGAACTCACCTGATACACGTATTGAGTACTAGAGTTTACTTAAAAGACAAAGTGGACAGTCAACCCTCAGAGGTTACCTAGATCATGTGAGTACATGAGTATGTGTAAACAGAGAATATGAGAAACCCTAAGTGCACTACAACCAAGACTTAAGGTTTTAGAAGAATAGACATGTTTGACCCAGTTGACCCGTTGGTGACATTATGTGTTGTAAACCATTTAAACAGACATGAGCATGTATCATACATGGTTAACATTCCAATGAATCACATATGATGCTATATTCTCAATGTATTGCTTAGATCATCATGCTATGCAATTATCATACAATCATGTAAGTCCTTAACATATAGCATGCTCAGTGTATCCATAACACAACTAGTGTATCATATAAAAGGTCAGATCATGCATAGCCAACTTATATGACTTATAACCATGAATTAGCATATACGGGTCAAAACAGATAATTCACCAAATAATCATCCATACTAACCACAACACATTCAATATGTCCAATACATGCCACATACATCAAGATGATTGATTTCCAGTCCCAAACATGATGTCCTAGTTACTAGTCAACATACAAATCCATACATGATCTCGAAAGTGCATAAATCACACAACAACCTAATAAACATTCCATACGACCCAATTTACAGATTCTATCACATTAGGCATCCACAACAAGCATTCTAGCATGATCCTAATGTCATGAACATGTCAAATTCCCAATATCCAATGTTCATCCAAAATAAAGTTTCCCTTTTGGGAAAGTTCATCCCAAAACCTACTAAACACCCAATGTACATACAATTCATCAATATATACTATTTCAAGTTCATAACAACGACTAACCATGATCAACAACATCAAACTACCATAATTCATCAATTCATATCTAAAAAGTTTCTACTTTTGGCAAGATATGAACAACAACATCCAACCTAAGATTTCTAGCATTCATATCAACAATCTAAACACATCCATAACATCAATTTATCAACAATTCATCATATCATGTAAAATAAAGTTACTATTATTAGTAACCTATGAACAAAGTTCTCAATTCACCATTTCTTGCATAATTCATGTTTTGTAGCATTCATACTAACTAATTAACATCCCAACAACATCAAACAACAATCAATTCCACAAAATCCCCAAAATTTTCGAATTAGGGTTTATGTTCATCAAGGTTCATGGTCAATCAACCAAAAGTGTAGTTTTCTTGCATAATCAACTTTAAACAACATACATACAATCTAACTAACATGATAACAACATCAAAGCATCAGAATTCAGCCCCAAGAACTTCAATTTCGCAGCTAGGGCTTCGGCCAACTCAAGAATCCCACAAAAACATCAAAACTAACCTTCAATTCACGTGTATAATTGTTAAGGAAGGTCCAAATCGTGTTCTAGTGCTTGAGATTGATCAAAACCGTGGCTAATTTGTTGCTCTAGGCTGAAAATCGTAGGTTGGTGGCTGGAGGAATGCAGGTCGTGATTTTGGGAGGGTGGGGGCTAGGGTTTAGTGTTTTGTTTAACTTAAGTTACAAGATTTACCCATTTAACCCTTGCATTTTGTATTTTTATAAAAATTAAGCTTTTAACCCTTTGTAATGTGTTTTTAACTTAATAATATAACATATAAACTAATGGTAACACTTATATATTCTATTTTATAAAAACACAAGACATATGAATTAACATACGCGTTTCCGCGCCACGCGATAAAATTCCCGATTAGTCTTTAAATCGCGTAAACACATAAGCATAACACAATAATCATCTAATCAACTAGATTATTATTAAATTAACATTATTAATTTATTATTAGGTCACCAACGTCAAACGACAACTAGTGTGTGCTTACGACACGTGTATGCAAAACTTAACGGAACTAACGGAGTTTGGTAACAGAAAATCACCGGATGCCACATTTATGTAAACATTTATGCTTGCATTTCAAAGATTTCCATGTACACGAATGTAGGTAAACATGCATACGTAAAACTTGTATATATATACACGTATGTGTGGATTTCGGGCATATAAACATACATACATACGTAAATTACCAATATATCGACATGCATACGTATATCCCTAAACATATATACCTAAACATATATCATATTACGAATACAAGTTATATATTTATATAAGGTATATATATATATATACATACCATACATAAAATATATGTACACAATCTTGCATGTTTCATTTATATAATTGTATATATATGTAAATAATCTGATTATATACACGTGAACAATTAATTTATATGCATGCATGCAAACATGCATAGGTATTTCCATAATATATACATACTAAAAAAATAATATTATTGGGGTTCGTAACGTAATATAATAAAAATAATTCTAGGGTTGTCACATTCTCCCCCCGTTAAAAGAATTTCGTCCCGAAATTCATTAGAAAACTTAAGTAATTATTACCTCTGAACAGGTGGGGATACTTCTTCTTGATTTCATCTTCCCTTTCCCAGGTGTATTCTGGTCCTCTTTTTGCATTCCACTTAATTTTCACTATGGGAATTTTACTTTTCCTTAACTTCTTTATTTTCTTTCCCACAATGGCTATTGGTTCTTCCAGAAAATACAGTTTCTTATCTACCTGTATTTCTTAAATTGGTATTTCTAGGGTTTCATTGGTTAAGCATTTCTTGAGGTTGGACACATGAAAAGTGTCGTGTACTTCACTTAGTTCCTGTGGTAATTCCAACTTATATGCTACAGGACCAATTCTATCAATGATCTTGAATGGACCAATGTATCTAGGGTTCAGCTTACAAGATTTTCCAAATCGAAAGATACCTTTAGAGGGTGATATTTTTAGGTAGACTCTGTCTCCAACTTGAAATTCCAATGGTTTTCTCCGTTTGTCTGCATAACTTTTTGTCGATCATGAGCTGCTTTCAACCTGTTTTTGATCTCAGTGATTTTATCTGTGGTTTCTTGAATTAGTTCAGGACCTGTGAGTTGTCTATCACCTATTTCATTCCAACATAGAGGTGACCTACATTTTCTTCCATATAAAGCCTCAAATGGTGCTAACCCAATACTAGAATGATAACTGTTATTGTATGAAAATTCTATTAAAGGTAAGTGACTATCCCAATTTCCACCAAAATCTATAGCACAAGCCCTTAGCATATCTTCTAGAGTTTGTATTGTTCTTTCACTTTGTCCATCAGTTTGTGGATGATATGCTGTACTTAAGTTTACTTGGGTCCCTAAGGCTTTTTGTAAAGTTTGCCAGAACCTAGAAGTAAATCTACTATCTCTATCTAATATTATGGATACAGGTATTCCATGTCTGGACACAATTTCCTTTATGTAAATTCTTACTAATCTCTCAATCTTGTAATCTTCTCGGATAGGTAAGAAATGAGCAGACTTAGTTAGTCTATCGACTATAACCCAAATTGTGTCGTATCCATTTCTGGTCCTGGGTAACTTAGTTATAAAATCCATTGTAATTTGATCCCACTTCTATTCAGGAATTTCTGGTTGCTGAAGATATCCTGAAGGTTTTTGATACTCAGCTTTTATTCTTGAGCAGATATCACACTGTTCTATAAATTCTCCAACTGATCTTTTCATGCCTGGCCACCAGTATTGGCTTTTCAAATCTTTGTACATTTTATTGTTTCCTGGGTGTACATAATATCTTGACTTATGAGCTTCCTGCAGTATAATTGTTCTAATCATGTTGTTGTCGGGTATCCAGATTCTTCCTTTGAATTTCAATATTCCATCTGCTTCTTCTTTCAAATCTTTCATTTGTCCTTTCAGTTTCAGCAGATCTTTTTGTTGAGCTTCCCGTATCTGACTTAATAGATCTGAACGTAGTTCCATTTTCATTGCTCGTACCCGTAAAGGTTTTGTTCTTTCTTTTCTACTTAAAGCATCAGCAACTACATTTGCCTTACCTGGGTGATACTTAATTTCAAAGTCATAATCACTTAATAAGTCTACCCATCTTCTTTGCCTCATATTTAACATCTTCTTGTCAAAGATGTGTTGTAAACTTTTGTGGTCCGTATATATTATACACTTAGTCCCATATAAGTAATGTCTCCAAATCTTTAGTGCAAATATTACAGTTCCTAGTTCTAAGTCATGGGTGGTATAATTCTTTTCACTACCTTTAAGCTATCTGGATGCATATGCAATCACCTTATCTTTTTGCATCAAAACACACCCAAAGCCTTGACGAGATGCATCATAGTATATTATGAAATTATCTGTTCCTTTTGGTAAAGCTAATACGGGTGCACTACATAACTTACTCTTGAGAAGTTCGAAAGCTTCATTTTGTTTTTCTCCCCATACATACTTTCTATCTTTTTGAGTCAATTCTGTCAACGGTTGGGCTATCCTTGAGAAGTTTTCTATAAATCTTCTGTAGTATCCTGCTAAACCTAAGAATTGTCGTATCTCAGTTGGGGTTTTTGGAATTTCCTATTTCTTAACTGCTGCTATTTTTGCTGGATCAACTTGAATTCCATCTTGGTTAACTATATGTCCTAGAAATTGTACTTCCCTTTTCCAAAATTCACAATTTGAGAATTTTGTATATAATTTTTCTTTTCGGAGTAATTCCAGAGTTAACCTCAGTTGTTGTTCATGATCTTCCTTATTTTTAGAATAGATCAAAATATCATCTATGAAGACTATAACAAATGTATCCAAGTAAGGTTTACACACTCTATTCATTAAATCCATAAATACTGCTGGAGCATTGGTTAACCCAAATGGCATTACAAGAAACTCGTAATGTCTGTACCTAGTTCTGAATGCAGTCTTAGAAATATCATCTTCCTGTACTCTTAATTGATGGTATCTTGATCTTAAATCTATCTTCAAGAAATAACTGGATCCCTGTAGTTGGTCAAACAAATCATCAATCCTAGGGAGAGGGTACCTATTCTTTATGGTAACCTTATTAAGTTCCCTATAATCAATACACATTCTAAAGGTTCCATCTTTCTTTTTGACAAACAGAACTCGTGCTCCCCAAGGTGATACACTAGGACGTATGAATCCTTTATCTAATAACTCCTGTAACTGAGTCATGAGTTCTTTCATTTCAGTTGGTGCTAAACGATAAGGTGCTTTGGCAATAGGGGCTGTTCCTGGTATCAATCTATTTTAAATTCTACCTAGCGAATAGGTGGTAATCCATGTAGTTCATCAGGAAAAACATCAGCTTGAGAGCTCTCATTTGTACTCAACACCCAACTTCTAGAGAGAGAGTGTAGAGAGAGAAAGTGGTGATTCAAGGCTTGGTTGATCAAGAGATTGAAGATCGGTGTCCGTAGGCATCCAAACAACAAGAAAAGACCAAGAATCCAGGTAAGAAACATCATCCAATCGTTCCTTTTGATGAAAACCCGGATTCTAGGTTTTGGGATTTTTGAAAGTGGCAAGAATCGTCCAAAAACTCACGTTTTTATGTAAGAAAACATGTAAAAAGCTTAGATATAGCTTCCTGGATGATTACCTAAGGTTTTGAGTGTAAAAGATTGAAGTTTTGGGTTAAAAATGGGCTGGTTCGTAATTTTCAGCCCGTTCTGCGAAACTGGATTTTCATCCAGCGAAACTAGGTATTCATCCAGCGAAACTATGAGTATTCTAGCGAAACTATAGTTTTGCAGGTAGTTTCGCAGACATTGTTATCCAACGAAAGTTGGGCGAAACTGGCAACGAAGATACCAACGAAATTGCTGGCGAAATTAGCAGTGAAACTGCTGATCGCCTAGCGAAACTGCTGGCGAAACTAGCAGCGAAACTGCTGATACTTAACGAAACTGCTGGCGAAACTAGCAGCGAATTTAGGCAGAAATTAACCCTTTTGAGTGTTAACTTATCTGCAGGCGGTGTAGTGCGACCCTCTCTTATCAACTTTAAATAACATACATACAATCTAACTAACATGATAACAACATCAAAACATCAGAATTCAGCCCCAAGAACTTCAATTTCGCAGCTAGGGCTTCGGCCAACTCAAGAATCCCACAAAAACATCAAAACTAACCTTCAATTCACGTGTATACTTGTTAAGGAAGGTCCAAATTGCGTTCTAGTGCTTGAGATTGATCAAAACCATGGCTAATTTGTTGCTCTAGGCTGAAAATCGCAGGTTGGTGGCTGGAGGAATGCAGGTCGCGATTTTGGGAGGGTGGGGGCTAGGGTTTAGTGTTTTGTTTAACTTAAGTTACAAGATTTACCCATTTAACCCTTGCATTTTGTATTTTTATAAAAATTAAGCTTTTAACCCTTTGTAATGTGTTTTTAACTTAATAATATAAACATATAAACTAATGGTAACACTTATATATTCTATTTTATAAAAACACAAAACATACGAATTAATACACGCGTTTCCGCGCTACGCGATAAAATTCCCGATTAGTCTTTAAATCGCGTAAACACATAAGCATAACACAATAATCATCTAATCAACTAGATTATTATTATTAAATTAACATTATTAATTATTATTAGGTCACCAACGTCAAACGACAACTAGTGTGTGCTTACGACACGTGTATGCAAAACTTAACGGAACTAACGGAGTTTGGTAACGGAAAATCACCGGATGTCACATTATCCCTATGTTGAAAGAATTTTTGTCCCGAAAATTGCGTTACATGGTGAGAGTGTTCCATCACATGGTGAGAGTGTTCCATCACTGGTCTACTGCATTGGCACACAGAAATCGAAATCGAGTGCGTTTGGATGAGTTGTCACATGTCCCGAAATTTGTCCTATGAATATTTGTCATGATATGGTAAAGTCGTGACAGGAGGCAAACATATCACAGTCAGCTTCAATTGCAAAATCACTATGTATTAATATTTATTTGTTAATAGACTAGCTATCTATTACAATGCACATGCTTATATATATCACTATTATTAAACTGTTATGTTTATACACAAACTCTTGAACTCAGCAACCATTGTGTTGACTTTTAGTATGCTATTCTCAGGTCAATAATCCGGATTGCCAGTAGGAGCACTGCACGAGTCAAGCATGCATCTAGGATCAAAACAATGAACCATTTGCTTATCTTTATGATTGTGTTTTTCTTTAAACAGTTGGTTGGCGCATGTTTTGCCATGTTATACATTTTTATATTTTGGGTTTGTCTTATTTATAATACGCTTCCGCACGATTTTAAAGTTTGAACTCTGGTTTAGTTTGTGTTAAATATGGCATATAGAGTCGTTCCGAGTAACTATTGACTGTGATCCTGGTTTGTTCACACGCCTCGCGGTAAAACTCCGCATGTGGATTTTGAGGGTGTGACAGAATGGTATCAGAGCCACTCCTGTGCGGTTCGGGGTGTGGGACATACCTCACCAAGGATGGTGACTTCTCGGGCTCATCGAGGACGATGAGTCCAAACAGGGGGTGCTTGTGACACCCTACTCATATCCCACATCGGCCGCAGATAAGAGAGATTCCTGGTTCATAAGGAATGTCTGGCCTCTAATATCAACAACGCGTTTTGGCCGTATTGGCTATGGATGAGAGGAGAACTCCACAGTTAAGCGTGCTCAGGTGGGAGCAATCCAGGGATGGGTGACCTCCCTGGGAAGTTTTCACCCGGGCAACCAAAAGCAAATCCGTGAGCTCCTCGTGGGCGAAGCGGACAATATTATTGGTGTGAGAGGCCGGGTGTTACATAAGAGAACTCAATCAATGGTAAGTGAGTGTCCCAGCTACCACCAAAATCGATTACACAAGCCCTGAGCATGTCTTCCAGTGTCTGTATTGTTCGTTCACTTTGGCCGTCTGTTTGTGGGTGATAGACGGTACTCATATCTAATCAAGTGCCCATCGCTTTCTGCAGTGTCTGCCAAACTCGCGAATTAAATCGGTTGTCACGGCCGGATATGATCGACACCGGCACTCCGTGCCATGTCACAACCTCCTTTATGTACATCCTTGCCAACTTATCCATCTTTTAATCCTCTCGGATCGGTAAGAAATAAGCTGACTTTGTCATCCGATCCACTACGACCCATATCGAGTTGTGCCCGCTACTTGTTCTAGGGAGCTTGGTAATGAAATCCATGGCTATATTCTCCCATTTCCACTAGGTAATTTCAGGTTGCTGTAATAATCCCGATGGTTTCTGGTGTTCAGCCTTAACTTTCGAGCATGTCAAGCATCGGCTTACACACATAGCAATGTTTTTCTTCATGCCTAGCCACCAGTATAGATCCTTAAGATCGTGATACATCTTGTCTGCACCAGGATGAACAGAATATCGTATTTTGTGTACTTCATCCATGATTAGGGTACGAACATCTCCCTATTTGGGTACCCATATACAATCCATGAAGTACTGTATACCATCATCCTTGCAAATCATCTGTTTATCCAACCCTCGGAATTCTTCTCCCACAAGGTTTTCTTCTCTCAATGCCTCACTTTGTGCAATTTGGATCTGAGCTTTCAGATTCATTTGAATAGTCAATCGCATCGCTCGAACACATAGTGGTTCACGCGTTTTTTACGGCTTAAAGCATCAGCCACCACGTTCACTTACCCCGGATGATACCGGATCTCACAATCGTAATCACTAAGTAACTCTACCCAACGTCGCTGACGCATATTGAGTTCTTTCTGATCCAGGATATGTTGAAGGCTCTTATGATTCGTGTAGATGATGCATTTGGTTCCATACAGGTAATGCCTCCATATCTTAAGTGCAAACACTACAGCGCCCAACTCCAAATCATGAGTTGTATAGTTCTTTTCATGCACCTTAAGTTGTCATGAGGCATAGGCAATCACCTTATCCTTCTGCATTTGCACACAACCCAATCCTTGATGTGAAGCATCGCAGTACACCACAAAATCATCAGTTCCGTCTGGGAGGGACAATATTGGTGCGTTGCACAACTTCTCTTTCAGTGTTTGGAACGCTTGTTCTTGTGCATGTCCCCAATCAAACTTCTTGTCTTTCTGGGTCAACAGAGTTAACGGTTGGGCAATCTTTGAAAAATTCGCAATGAAGCGATGATAGTATCCGGCCAATCCGAAGAATTGTCGTATCTCTGAAGGTGTCTGGGGTGTATCCCATTTCTTCACCGCTTCAATCTTACCGGGGTCTACATGAATCCTATTTTCGTTCACCAAATGTCCTAAAAACATCACTTCTCGTAACCAAAACTCACACTTCGAGAACTTGGCGAAAATTTTTTCTTCTTGTAATAGACTCAGTATTGCCCGAAGGTGTTCCTCATGGTCCTCTTTCGATTGGGAGTAGATAAGTATATCGTCTATGAATACGATTACGAACTTATCCAAGTAAGGTTTGCACACTCGATTCATCAGATCCATGAACACAGCCGGTGCATTAGTCAGTCCGAATGGCATGACTATGAACTCATAGTGCCCATAACGAGTCCTAAACGCTGTTTTCGGTATGTCATCCTCGAAAACCCTTAGTTGATGGTATCCCAAACGAAGGTCGATCTTGGAGAAATACGAGGCTCCTTGCAACTGATCGAACAAATCATCAATTCTAGGAAGAAGATATCGATTCTTCACAGTCAATTTGTTCAGCTCGCGATAATCGATGCACATACGGAATGACCCGTCTTTCTTTTGACGAATAATACCGGTGCTCCCCAGGGTGAGTGACTCGGCCGAATAAAACCCTTCTCCAGTAGTTCTTGTAATTGGCTAGATAAGTCTTGCATTTCTGATGGTGCCAACCGATACGGTGCTTTTGCTACCGGCGTAGCTCCAGGAACTAACTCTATACGAAATTCCACTTAGAGTGAAGGAGGTAAACCCGACAAGTCATCAGGGAATACATTCGGATAATCATGTACTACCGGAATATCTACCAACTTGTTGTTCTCTTCTTTCTTTTCCATTACATGGGCCAGAAACGCGTAACACTGCTTTCGCAAACATCGACGTGTCTTCATGCAAGAGATAAGCTTTAGGGTTCTTCCCGATCGTTCTCCTTGAATCCTGAGTACTTCCTCGTCTGGCATGGGGATTCGTACTACCTTTTCCTGACAAACAATCTCAGCTCCGTGTTTCGACAACCAATCCATTCCCACAATCACGTCGAAACTTCCCAACTCAAAAGGTATTAAGTCTATATCGAAGGCATGGTTTTCCAATATCATCGAGCACTTTCTAATAATCTCATCAGCCTATACAATTCTACCGTTGGCCATTTCTACGGAGTAGCTAGTTTCTAGCCTACTAGGGTTCAAGGCAAGCATGTGAGCAAAATCAGAAGATATAAAACTATTGTCTGCTCCAGTATCAAACAATATAGATGCGAAGTGGTGATTGAGCAAATATGTACCCGTAACGACATTCGGGTCCTGACGGGCGTCATTTGCTCCGATAATGAACGCACGTCCTCTGGCAACATTTCCTTGATTCCCTTGGCCTTGATTAACAGCTATGGCCATCACTTGGGGTTGGTTGTTTCCTTGTTGACCCTGCGCCCGATTTAGTCTGGGGCACATGTTCCGGTAGTGACTCGGGTTTCCACACTCATAACAGACCCTGGCATTCCCGGCGGGGTTAACCGCGTTGATCGGTGCCACCAGATTTGGCACTACTCTACAGTCTTTTGCTAGATGCCTCGGGCGTCTACAGTTCACACACACCCGGCACTGCATCGCTGGGGGATGATGATAGTTGCACCTGTCACATTTGGGGTGCGGTCCGACATACTCTCTCTTACCCTGCGTCACGGCCACAAAATTTCTGGTTGTCTTGGCCCTCTTATCAAATTTCCTGGTACTTGACCTGCTCGTTTCCCCAACATCTTTTCTTTTCTCTACCCCTCTTCCTAAGGCCCTTGTTCTCACCATCTCATCTGTTAACGTACCAGCTTTCAGAATTGCACTCTGAATAGTAGGAGGGGCTGCTGCTGTTACCATTTCCCGGATTTGAGGCACAAGTCCCCAGATGTACCTCTCGATCCTCTTGGATTCCGGAGTCACCAGATATGGAACCAGTCTTGCCAACTCATTAAAACGATCAGTGTAAGCTGCGTGCCTAGCTCCTACCATAGCATGGTTCTAGAATTCCTGCTCTAACTTCTGCATCTCATTGAGTGGGCAGTACTCTTCAGTAATTAATGCTTTAAAATCATCCCAAGTCATCTGTATTGCTGATTCTCTTCCCCTTGCTTGAATCTGTGTGTTCCACTAAGTTAGTGCTTTACCCTGTAGTGAACACGTGGCATACTTAATCTTTTGGCTGTCTAGGCACTCGCTGATATCGATAATGGCCTCCATCTTCTCAAGCCACCTTGTTAGAGCTATCACTCCACCTTTCCCATCAAATTCCTTCAGTTTTTTGGCCATAAATTCCTTGTAAGAACATCCCCGCCTAGTATAACAACCCCAGTTTCATTACCAGCTGTTCCACCATTTTGCAGTATCTTCCCCTGTTCCTTGGTTATGCTCATTGTGAGTATCATTATCCCCGTGAAGATTATGATTCAGAAGAGTGTCGCTTGCTTGAGTCACTATCGTTGGAATCAGTGCGGCTAGCTGCTGAGCAATCATAGCAGCTAGATCAGGGTTTTAGGTTCCCTAATTGTTGCCGGCGGGACCAACACCTGTTCTTGGTGGCCTACCTCTACCTCTGCCTTGTGGAGTCTCACCTTCGTGATTTGTACTGCGGGTGACTCTTCGAGGCGGCATCTTCTAACCATAAAAGGAGTAAACATGTAAGCTTTAGTCACTTTAAGATACACATTTAATTCCACTCATCAAGTTCCAATATTTCATGCTCCAGTCAATCAAGATCATCACGTAGCCCAGTTCAAACACATTCTTGGTATATCGGTGATGCTTATATATAGGGTTCCCTGCAGCGTTCCCACCACATCCATGATATACCGAGAGCGATGTTTAAACCGGTTACATGACATCCGATCTTCCTTAACATCATTCCAATGAATAACGTAATGTATGTGTAGGGAGTATCATCACTCTTCTACATTTCTTTGAAGTCCACTTTCATTCTAAGCATTAAATCAGTTCCATAGTTACTGAAATGCTAAGTGAAGAAATGTTTCTTGGAGAATAAGATCAATATCATAATTGAAATCCCATGAAGGCTCTAAGTAGAATAGGACTTAAGTGATAGTAGAGGTTATGTATGTTTTATCATCGTTAACAAAGTCTTTCTAGAATTATGATTCTAGTGTCCTAAGGTATAATCTTGTACTAACTATGATCGTTACCTCATGGTTAGATCAGCAAGGCTTCACATGCACTGCAAATTGCAATTACGTGTGCACCCATGATGGTAATTTGCCTTGCATGGTCACCCTTAGCTTCACCTACCCAAGCTAACATCACAGGATTGACACCATACATCATGGACGGTTCATGTAATGTTCTCATGCCCATGATTCAATAGTATTCCAAGAGTAGTCCGTCATAACAACTAGAATCCAAGCTCATAACCACAAACGGGTCTACAAGAATTGCCTATCCCTTCTTCTTTCGGGACTTCAGGCATAACTATCTCAGGTTCGAACTTAATATCTGGGATCAATGCTTCGCTTGATATGTGGAAATCCCTTCAGGTTAGGTATCCCAACCTAATAGTATAATGTGGTGCATATAGGAATGAAAGATTTCAGTAGAAGGCATCCTATGTGGAAAGATTAAGAGTAATAGTGCCTTCCTTAGGATGATCAGATAACAAAACATATAGGTATAGAATATGTATAGAGATAAGGGACAAGTATAGAGGAACATATATGTAATATCAGATGCAAGCCAATCCTAGAATGCATTCTACATGAAGGTTTCTAGTTTATAGTCTAGGTCAAGTGAATTGCATAATTCTCTATAACCAATGGCTCTGATACCAGTAAATCACACCCCCGCTGAGAGTGGAAACACGGGGATGTAACGAGACGGGATCGTCATAACACATTGTTAACCATAGAGATGCAATACATGTAATTGATGATAAAGCGTGTCATGACGACCCCCGACACAAAGGAGACTTGTGTCGTGTTTAGTCAGTATTCACGATAGCATAGTCATAAGCACAAAACTAGTAATTGATTCACATATCCAAAATAAAACATTGTAAGGTAATTCCCATAACCCGGGAACAAGTATCAAAAGTATGAAGATTGTTTAACAGACTACAAAAACGGTTCAAAATGATTGTTTTTCAAGTATGTTCAGTCTCAAAAATGCATCCTAGGGTCTCCACTAAGGCAGCACTCCTAGATCTTCAATTAGCATTGTCACCTGAAAAGATATGCTCAAAACGGTCAACAAAATTGTTGGTGAGCTCGCAGGTTTGAATAGTAAATAAGTAATTGATGTTGTATAGTAATTGTTGTGGAATACCATGCATACAGTTATAAGTAAGCAAATCACATAACCATGAGCTTTACAACCAAACCTATTGACGTACACACAGTAACTTGTCGGAATATATTCACCCAAGGTCCTGTTCCTGACCACCGTTGGTACTAACTAGTATACCAACATGCATGGGTGGGGGTGTCAACCCAGTAGTACTACCAATACCTATCCGTCGATTTCAACACCGGAATTAAATGGTTTTAGAGAAAGTACCACATAGCGACTCATGTATATATCAGATAAGTACTCACAACATAGTATCACGTTGATTCCAAGTATGTAAAATTATATGTAAATTGTACAGCATAAGAAAGTGGGTGAGCATACTTTTCCCCGTTGTTTGTAAATGATTGAAATATTGTATAAGCGTAAAAAGGGGCCACAAACGCACTTGTTAAGTGGTAAGTATGTATGATGAAAGCTTCCCAAACGTTATATGAAATGAATGGTAAAACCCTATTGACAGTTATATTAAGCATTAATGATGTGCCTAATGTTAATAGTATGTTTAGTCAGGTTGGGACGTATCGGTTCGGTAGCGGGTAACACACACACACAAACACACACAATGGATCTTATGTAGATCCAAGTACCAGGAACGTTGCCATTGTCGATGATATTTGTGTAAAAGTGTCATTGTTGTCAGAGAAATGCTTAGTGTATATTATTGTTGCAAATCGTTTGTTGATAATTGTAAAATGTTATTTTAATTTGATTTGGAATAACATCAATAGGTCTGATAGTGTTAATTTTAAAGATTGTCATTAGCAACGGTACCCGTGTCGATATCACCTTAACATCACACGACAAACACACACCACACACAAGAAGAAATTCACACACAACAACTCCAATCGCGCGACAAGACTAGACGCACGACTCAACACTCCATCCGCACGAATCGACCTTCAATCATACGAATCAGCTTCATTCGTACGATTGAACCCTCATTCGTGCGACTCACATTCAGTCGTACCACACAGTACCCAATCGCACGACTCAACATCCATTCGCACGATTCAACCTTCATTCGTATGAATTAGCTTCATTCGTACGACTGAACCTCCATTAGTGAGACTAGGCATTCAGTCGTGTGATACACGCACAATCGCACACATTCATCCGTATAGACTCAATCGCATGAATACACACAGTCGCATGACTCAATCACATGACACACACAATCGTATAGGCTCAGTCGCACGACTCAGTCAATCGCATGGACTCAGTCGCACGACACACCCAGTCGCACGACTCAGTTGCATGACAGACCCAGTCGCCAGAACCGCAGGTCGCGACTACAGCAGGTGCTGAGAAGCCTTCGGCTGCTCTGTGCATGAGATTCATACCTTAAGGACTTCCAGAAACGCATTTCAAACATGTACAAACAAGAAGAACACGCAGAAAGGCTACACACGCACCCACGCGATCTCATGTGCTCGGGTTGAACCCAAGCACCCGAAACCCTAAATTGCAGCAGTAAAATGAGCAAGAAGGGGCAACCCAGGTCGTCTACCTGCTAGAAATGAGTAGTCTCAGCTGTAGCCGAGGTTTAACCGGTGAGAACGCAAAGAAACAGGGCGTTTCGGTGCAAGGAAGAGGTGAAAATAGAGAGAAAATGAAGATGAAAAAGATGAAGTAATGGTGGCTAGGGCTGATAAGGGGCTTTATATACCCAGCCCTAGTTTGGCAAAATGTCACATTTGGTCCCTGCACTTAGCCCCGAGTTCCCGAATTTGTTTCGGTTGAAAATGACGTAAATAGGCTAGTTATATTAAGGATAGAGACGTATTTAATGATATTTGTGTCTTAAAATGATGTTATTAATGACATTAATATTATATCAAGATAATATATTTAATGATGACGGTGGCGATATTTGTAAACGTTTTAGGTGATACGATGCAAACAATGATAACTCAAGCGTAAAAGATAATCAAGCAAGTATGATATCCACACGTATGGTTTATAAAGATGAGGAATGAACGTTCGAAAAAGTTAACGGTGTCCACGTTAAATGACGGATCTTTTGGTGACGGATGTCACATCAATGTATTCTAGCATTCATTCAACCAAACTAACATCATGAAATCATCAAACAACCATCAACATCATATAATCAACATAAATTTCGAGTTAGGGTTCATCTTGAATCAAAGTCCATGAACAATTCAACAAAAGCGTGTCATTCTTGCATAATCGACGTTAAACAACATGGATACCATCAAACTAACCTACTAACATCATCAAACAACAACAACATTCGACAATCTTGACCCCATGGATGAATTAGGGTTCGACCATGATGAGAAAACCCATAAAAACATCAAAACTAACCCTAATTCTTGCAAAGGAACAAGATTTGATGTTGCTAACTTGTTGTATGGCTTGCAAATGACCAAAACCGAATGGATTGTGCTTGTTCTTGGCTGAATTCGCAAAAACAACATAATACTAACCTTTGGATGAGTTTAGATGGTGATTTACACTTGAAATCAACTTGTACTACTTTAAACCACTTGAAATTCGACTTGTATGCTTGCTTTTGGATCAAAATAGCAAAGAATGGGGTGTGGAGGTGGGGTTGCGGCTGAATGGGGGTTTGGGAGGCTAGGGTTGGGTTAATTTTGGTAATATTTGGTTAAAAGGTAATTACAAATTAACTCCTTGATTTTTATTTTATAAAATCAATCTTTTTAACACTTTATAAGTAATTTCAACTACAATTTATAAGTATTATTAGCCAACAATATAATCCTAAACATTTACAATAATTCACACAACACACGAAATATATATTACACGTTGTCACGTTATCGCGTAAAAATCTACAAAATAAATATTTAAAATCTATAAACTCATAAATCACATAATCACAACCAATAATCAACATTATTAATTAGATTATCATTTTTTATCATTGATCATTATTATTAGGTCACCAACGTTTAACGACAACTAGTGTGTGCCCACGACACGTGTATGTAAGACTTAACGGAATTAACGGAGTTTTGGTAACGGAAAATTAACGGATGTCACATTATCCCCATGTTGAAAGAATTTTCGTCCCGAAAATTGTGTTACATGTGAGAGTGTTCCATCACTGGTCTACTGCATTGGCACACAAAAATTGAAATCGAGTGAGTTTTGGGTGAGTTGTCACATCATCCCCATGTTGAAAGAAATTTCGTCCCGAAATTTAAATCAATACCTTCGTCTGCAGGCATCGTCTCGAATAGTTGAGGATACTTAAGCTTCATTTTATCTTCACGTTCCCACATGAATTCCGGTCCACGTCACGAGTTCCAACGAACTTTGACTATGGGTATCTTGCTTTGCTTAAGTGTTTTCACCTCACGGTCCATCACCTCGACTGGTTCTTCGATAAAGCATAATTGTTCATCCACTTGAACGTCCTCTAGTGGTACAATTAGTGCCTCGTCAGATAGACACTTCTTCAGATTTGAGACATGAAACACATCGTGGACTCCACTCAGCGAATCAGGTAAGGCTAGTCGATAGGCCACTGGACCTATCCTTTCCAATATCTCAAATGGTCCAACATACCTCGGATTCAGCTTTCCTCGCTTGCCAAACCGAACTACGCCTTTCCATGGTGAGACCTTCAATAAGACCTTGGCGCCAATCTGAAACTCTAAAGGTTTCCGTCGTTTGTCAGCATAACTTTTCTGTCGGTCTCGCGCTGCATCCATACGGTTCCGTATCTGCACAATCTTCTCAGTTGTTTCATGTACTAGCTCGGGACCCGTTAGTTGACTATCACTAATTTTAGCCTAACAAACCGGTGATCTACATTTTCTCCCATACAAAGCCTCGAAAGGTGTTGCCTGTATGCTAGTGTGATAACTGTTATTATAGGAAAAATCCACCAATGGCAGGTGAACTTCCCAGTTATTCATGAAATCAATCACACAAGCACGTAGCATATCCTCCAAAGTCTGTATGGTGCGCTCACACTGGCCGTCAGTTTGTGGATGATAAGCAATACTCATATCCAATCATGTACCCAGAGATTTCTGTAGTGATTGCCAGAAGTGTGACGTGAAACGAGCGTCGCGGTCAGAAATAATTGAGATCGGTACACTGTGTCTCGAAACGATTTCTTTAAGGTACAGTCAGATTAATTTCTCCATCTTATCCGTTTCCTTAATTGCAAGGAAGTGAGCAGACTTTGTCAACCGATCCACAATAACCCATATTATGTCACAACCAGTATTAGTCCGGGGTAACTTAGTAATGAAATCCATCGAGATTTGTTCCCATTTCCACATTGGTATCTCGGGTTGCTGTAACAGTCCGGATGGTTTTTGGTATTCTACCTTTACTTTCGAGCAGGTCAAACATTTACCCACATACGTAGCTACATCCGCCTTCATGTTAGGCCACCAGTAGTGCACCTTTATGTCATGATACATCTTGTCAGATCCAGGATGTATAGAGTACTTAGACTTGTGTGCCTCACTCATAACTAAATCCCTTAGATTTCTATAGACAGACACCCAAAGTCTATCCATGAAGTACCGAATTCCATCCTCTTCCACCACCAGTTGTTTATCCATTCCTCTTAACGACTCAGAACCAACATTTTCCGCTTTTAAAGCTTCTATTTGGGCTTCCTTAACTTGTTCAGGCAGATGGGTACTGAGTGTAAGCTGTAAGGATCGCACCAGCCTGGGTTTAGCTGTTTCTTTCCTGCTTAAGGCATCGGCAACCACGTTCGCCTTTCCAGGATGGTACTTGATAGCGCAATCATAATCGTTCAGAAGCTCCACATAACGTCGTTGCCTCATATTCAACTCCTTTTGCTCAAAGATGTGTTGAAGACTCTTGTGATGGGTGTAAATAGTGCACTTGGTACCGTACAAGTAATGTCTCCAAATCTTTAAGGCAAAAGCCACTGCACCCAATTCCAAGTCATGGGTGGTATAGTTCTTCTCGTGAACCTTCAGTTGTCTCAAGACGTAGGCTATCACCTTATCTCGCTGCATCAGGACACAACCCAATCCTTGAATGGATGCATCACAATACACCACGAAATCATCCGTTCCCTCTAGCAGTGCCAATATCGGTGCACTACAGAGTTTCTGTTTTAACAGTTGAAAAGCTGATTCTTGACTCTCACCCCATTTGTATGCCATTCCCTTATGAGTCAATGCTGTGAGAGGTTTTGCAATCTTAGAGAATCCCTCTATGAATCGTCGGTAATATCCTGCTAACCCCAGAAATTGCCTTATCTCGCTCGGCGTTTTGGGTATATCCCAATTCTTTATCGCCTCAATCATCGCCGGATCAACATGTATCCCCTTCTCATTAACAATGTGACCTAGAAATTGCACTTCTCGTATCCAAAAGTCATACTTGGAGAATTTAGCGTTCAGTTGCTCATTCTTCAATAGTCCTAAGATCAATCGTAAGTGCTCTTCATGGTCCTCCTTGGTCCTAGAGTATATCAGTATGTCATTGATAAACACAATGACGAACTGATCGAGGTAGGGTTTGCACACGCGATTCATGAGGTCCATGAACACCGCAGGTGCATTAGTCAACCTAAAAGGCATGACCAAGAACTCATAATGACCATAACGAGTACGAAACGTAGTTTTGGAGATGTCTTCTTCTCGGACTCTCAGTTGGTGAGAACCAGATCTTAAATCAATCTTCGAATAATAGCTTGATCCCTGAAGCTGATCAAATAAATCGTCGATACAAGGTAAAGGGTATCGGTTCTTGACTGTGACTTTGTTTAACTCCCTATAATCGATGCACCTTGGTTGTTTCCCATCTCATTCACCATTCCCGGGCATAGAGTGGCCAATTCATGAGTTCGGTAGTGTAGGCCTCGATTTCCGAGCCCTGCATTTTAAGTTGCCAGAACTCCATCTCCAGCTTTTGCACTTTATTTGAGGACAGTACTCCTCGATCATCATCTCCTTGAATTCATTCTAGGGAAGCTCATTTGCCATAGCTTGCCCTAGCATTTGTACTTGCCCATTCTACCAGGATAACGCGGCACCTTCCAAGGTCCCGGTGGCATATTTCACCTGATCGACAGGTGGGCAGTTGCACTTGGAGAAAACAGATTCTATCTTCTCAAACCATCATACCAGCCCTACAACTCCCTCAGTCCCGTTGTAGGTGTGTGGCTTACAGTCCATAAAGGACTTATAAGTACACACTGGTGGTCCTGCTTTAACACGATAAACATGATCAGATATCCTATACGATTAACTATGGTATTTGATTTAACTTTCTATTATCGTTTACCTGCTGGCTGTCCCGGTTGGGCAGCAGCCACCAATGCCTGAACATGTTCGTTTATCAGGGCAGCTAATTCAGCAGGTGTCATGTTTATGGCACCGCCGCCATGATCTCCGGCGCCACGTCCACTTCCGCGCCCACACCCACGACCACGTCCACATCCACGGGCGTCCATTTTTCACTTTACATTCACAAATGCAATAATGATTAACATCAAACACATTTATCTCATTGAAGTATAGTAAATAATAAGAAACAATGAATCATCATAACCACAACATTCATAACAAAAATGATAACCAAGATAAATAAATTGTAAATGAGTCATAATGTATTCACCAATGTCAAAATTTAAGTTTGTCGTTCGGGTGGGGAAACAACCCTTCCCACATAGGTTTCAAAAGAAAGAAACCCAAGTCATATAAAGAAAATCAATCAACGATATCCGACCCATCGCTGTCACCTTCCATCTCCTCTGGTTCCTCCTCGGGTTCCTCCTCGGGTTCCTCCTCGGGGGCCTCTTCAGGATCCTCGTCCTCAGGGTCCTCTGCAGAAGTAGGAGCTATGGCGATTTGAAGTGCCACCAATTGGGCTTCTAAGGTAGCAATTCTATTGTCGACTGCTTCGTCCCGCTATTCTCGAGCAGTCAAGCGTCCTCTAAGTGCCAGGTAATCGTCCTCCATGTAGTGACACCCCTCTAAGGTCTTCCCATGTCGTTCCTCAAGTGCATTCAGCTGATGTCATAGTTTGTACACCTCGTTCTGTAGTGTACAAACATCACCCGTGAGTCGCCTGACTCGGTGCTACTCCGTATCTAGTGCAGCCACCAGTGCAGCAATCACTTGCTCATTGGACTACACCGTCCGTGGGAGTGAAGGCATTGGCTGATCAGTGTTATTCCTAGTCCTGGGTCTCAGGATAGGTACACGCTCCCTATACATAATGTGATCCACGAACTCAGGATAGAAACTCTAGTCTCGCGGAGGGTCGCGCTCCATCAGGGCAAATGGTTGATACCAATCAATCTCTCCTCATGGTTAGTCTAAACGAGGCCAGTCACGTCCATTCTCAGATACTGGTCCGGGAGGTGGGGACTAGGATCGAGTAGGTGATGCCGGTCGTTTACCAGGAGCTGTCGATAAGGATGTGATGCTGCAGAGAGTGTGATGTGTATGCCAATGAGTATACAATAAAGGAAATAAAGATCAAGTAACTATCTAACTGTGTGTGGTTATAGTCTAGTGTGTATGCAACCTAGTTCTCTATAACCAATGGCTCTGATACCAATCTGTCACACCCTCAAAATCCACGTGCGGGGTTTTACCGCGAGGCGTGTAAACAAACCAGGATCATAGTCAATAGTTACTCGGAATGACTCTATATGCCATCTTTAAAATAAAACAAACCAACATTCAGACTTTAAAACCATGCGGAAGCATTTTGTAAAATAAGGCAAACCCCAAATATGAATATGCATAATATGGCAAAACATGCGTCATCCAACTGTTTGAATAGTACCCCGTGCACCTAAACAGTGCCTTAGAAAATTCTAAGTATAGTTCACGCGTCTGAACAGTGGCTCATGCATCCCAATAGTGACCATATGTCTGGACCTTCCATGCGCCTAAGTGACTTCACGCGTCTGAGAGGCCCATGCGTCTGAACAGGGCCCATGCGCCCGAACAGGGCCCATGCGCCCGAACATGGCCCATGCGCCCGAACAAGGCCCATGCGTCCGAACAGGGCCCATGCGCCCACACATGGCTCATGCGCCCAACACTTAGAATTTATTCTCAGGAATTTTATGGGAGTCTGTGCAATTAGGGTTTGGAACAAGGTTTGACAAGGGTTAATAAATGCTTATTTCCATCTATAATCATAAATGTCTTTATGGTTCCTTATTATTATAAGTAACATTTCTATTATCTTTATTATTATGGTTATTAATATCTTTAATTTGTATGACTTTACGTTGTATGTATATGATCGTAATGTAAAGTATTATAATTAATAAAGTGAAAGATTAATGATGAAGAAAAGTGGAACGTAAATGAATAAATGAAAGTCTTGCAAGCAATGTATGGAGGTGCACAGCCTTGTTGTCGTTAGCTCAACTGTGATGCGGGTTAGCTACCCGAAGGATGTACACAGTGTGACACCCGTTAATTTTACGTTACCAAACTCCGTTAGTCTCGTTAAGTCTTGCATACACGCGTCTTGAGCACACACTGGTTGTCGTTTAACGTTTGTGACCTAATGATAATAATGTTAGATTAATGATAATTTAACTGATTATGTGATTATTGCGTTATGTTTATGTGCTTGTGTGTTTTACATGTAAATTGAGAATTAATCGCGTAACGTGGAAACGTGTGTATAGATTCGTATGTTTTGTGTTTTATAAAGATCAAATGTATAAATGTTACCATGAGTTTACATGCTTATTAATTTAGTTAAAAACACTTTTAAAAGAGTTTAAGCTTGCTTTTTATAAGCATACAAAGTGCAAGGGGTAAAAGGGTAACTTTAAAGGAAATAAAAACTAAAACACACCTCTAGAACATCATTTGGCCGCCTCTCTTCTTCTACACCCTTCTCCACTTCGAAAATCAGCCAAAACAAGCATTTGGCTGCGATTTTGAACCGAATTCAAGCAATACAACAAGTTACAAGCATCAATTCGTGTTCTATTGCAAGAATTAAAGGTTAATTTTGATGTTTTAAGTGGTTCCTTAAGTCGGCCGAAGCTTTAGGGATAAATTGATGTTCTTGGTGATGATTTTTGGGTTAATTGATGATTGTCATGATTTATATTGGTGCTAGGATCGTAATTTTATGCATGGTGATATTGATTCATGAAACCCTAATTGTTAGAGTAACTAATTGTTCATGAAAACAGGGAATTGATATTAGTGTATGCTCTCTTATGTTATTAGATCAACATATGCATGAATTGGAATGCTCAATTTGATAATTTAATGATTTTGACATGGGTTGTTGTATGTGTTTACTAAAAGACAGATTCTGATGAAAACCGAAACTCTGTATTGTAAGGCTCATATCTCGGTCATAACAGATTCAATTAGGCCCTTTATTGAGTCTAGGTTTTAGTGCTTCGAGTCTACTTTCCAACCCAACTGGACTTGCTTTTGTTTGAGGTTGTTTGGCCAGTCAAATGTGGAAAATCATATTGAAGGTCGAATCTGTCTTCAAGTGGCAGATTCTTGACCGTATTCCCGAGAGTGTAACTCCCTCAATTTTGAAGATATTGACCTAATTCCTTTTGTTACTGCATATTTTATGTGTCAGGTGATCCTCCAATTGGACTTGCACGCACATCTTAAATAATGAATTTTGGTGATTTATTACTTTTTACAACTCTGTACAGCTAAATTCTGCTGCAGTTGATACAAATGATTTTAATTGACAACCTTGGACTCACAACAAAACTAAAGGGAAAAATATCTCAACACCACAAGATGTTGAGAATACTATACGTAGTTTTCCAGAATGTAACTCATTGATTTGAATGTCAAACAAAATTCATTCTCACAACTACAATTCGGACGGAAAAGCTGAAACTGCAGTAACTTTACAAATCATTAATCTATATTGCATACTCTGTTTTCATCATGACATAACCAAATGAAGACGAATCCAAAAACTGGTTTTCTTAAGTCTAACATGTTCCTCATAGAGTCTAGTTTTCAAAATATCCAACCTTGTCCAATTTGGACGTGTAAAACGTGAGTTATGATCATTTTAGTGAAGTGTGGTCAGAAACAAACTTTCTGACAGATTCTGAGTCTCATTTTGTATGTGTCACAAACAGGTCATAACGGGTCCAAATGATGTGTTTCTTGTACCCAAATTGTTTGTTACTGAGTCTAGTTTCCATAAGGGGTAACCACACTCCAATTGGAGGTGGTTAAGTTGGTGTTTTACTTGTTTTGGTTAGAAGGGTCAATTCTGTCCTCTTGGACAGAATGTACGTGTTAACTTGTTTGATGTGCCATTTTCATTTCATAAAAACTGAGACCAAACCCTATGGTCAAAAATTTTTCTTAGGAATCCTATGAACTCCCGAAAAAGACTTAACCCAATATCTATTTTCAAATGGGGGTTATGCACAATTTGGCAAGCTGATTCAGCAACCCTCCGGTTGAGAGCTGCTGTAACATTTTTAGTTTTTCTTGTAACTCCAGGCCCTTAAAACCTAAAACAACTTTTCTCATACTTAATTGACTCATAGGTGAGCATACTGGAGTTTGGCCTTGGCCTAAATCCTTGGTTGGCTATTTGTTTGACCGTATCTTACGAACACCTAGAATCTGCCAGAAAACGTAGATTCTGGAAAACGAATACTTACAACCTGTAGCGTATTTACTTGGCTTTTGCGTGTAGTGTTAGTACTACTGGAATTTATTTTGATGGTATAAGTTGTTAATTGGACATGTTCATGATGTTAGGATCATGCTAGAGTATTTATTAAAGATGCTTATTGTGATTAAATGTGTTAATTGGCTTGTATGGAACTTGATGATCATGTATGATGTTGAATGATGATTACTAATTAGGACATCATGTTTGGGACTGGAAATTAATTGTTATGATGTATGTTAACCATGCTTGAGGAATGATTATGTTACTTAAAGGAATTACAACTCATAATGTCACCAACGGGTCAAACGGGTCAACCGGGTCAAACATGTCTATTTTTCTGAAAACTTGAGTCTTTGGTTGTGTGTGCTTAGAGTTTCACATGTTCTCTGTTTGCACGTACTTATGTACTTACATGATCTGGTAACCTCTGAAGGTTGTCAGTTCACTTATTCTCCAAGTAAACTTTAAATAGTTGTTACGCATACCAGGTGAGTTTACAGCCCCACTTTTACTTTATACTCTTTTTGGGGGAGAGGAACATGTTGCTTTCATAAACGTTACATTACATTGGGGTTTTTGTAATACTGCATATACCTGATACTATGGTGTTATACTTTACCCTTCGGACCGTTAATATGCAAATAGCGAGGTGATTGTTAGTAGATCTACTGGGATTGACATACCCCGCTCGGGCTAGTCGCGCTAGCTTGACGGAGGTCAAACGGGTGAACAGTCAGCCTGTTTTACAGTGTTGTGGTGGGGAAACCACAGCCGGGCCTACATTATTACTATTGATTACATGTCAGCTCGGTCGCGACTTCATACACATAGTGATTGCTATGGGCTAGCTACCATTGTATGCTTTGATTACTAATCCGGGAATT
The DNA here is from genome assembly GCA_024085815.1 of Flaveria linearis. Classification (NCBI taxonomy): domain Eukaryota; kingdom Viridiplantae; phylum Streptophyta; class Magnoliopsida; order Asterales; family Asteraceae; genus Flaveria; species Flaveria linearis. The sequence goes on along the minus strand of CM044016.1, from coordinate 12,681,794 downwards.
TCATTACTGATACTTACTGTTTTCTGATAAACCTGTGAACTCACCAGTCTTGTACTGACTTTTGCATGTTTTCTCTCAGGACATTGAAATGGCACGTTTAGGAGCACAGCATCCACTGCATGTCATTCCGCATTCACCCCAAACTGTTTTCAAGATTTAATTTCATTTACTTTACATAAATTGGATTGGCCGCGTGTTTGCGTGTTCCAAAACCATTGTTAAATGTTTTCCTGTTTTCACTTCCGTAATACTTAAATACAAGTTGGTTTATTTCATTATTACTAAGCAACTTATATGATTTGTAATTGTCAAGTCGTTTGGTGTAACTGATGCGTATCTGAGATCCTGGTTATGTCACACGCTTGGTGGTAAAACCCGTTTGTGGAAATTGAGGGTGTGACAGAGTGGTATCAGAGCATTAGTTATAGCAAACTAAAATGAACTTTGCATCTCATTTGCATTGCATTTTAGACTATAGCTGGATTTGCATTAGTTACACACACATAGATTACTAAGCTGTACTTGAACTTTTGCTTTAACATATCGCTATGAGCTTACGACTACAGGGATGGTGGCTCCGAGTTGCTGTGAGTCACGGGAGGGGTTACTTATGAATTTCCTAAACCTTACCGATCCTTTTGTATACTTTGATTGATCGAACCCGATATAATACTTATATATTTGGTACTCCTATCGTTGATGACCACTGTACTTGACAAGATATGTTAGCCTAATAGGAGGAACCGGGGGTGATCCTGCAAAGCAAATTACCATTACGGGTCCACACGTAATTGTAATTTGTCGTGCATGCTAAGTCCGGTGAATTTGGTCGGGTGGTAACGTTATAGTCAGTATAAGTCATCATTTCTACACCTTGAGCAAGAAAGTCTTGATTTCCATAGAACATAGCTACTGATATGGAAACTATCTATCAGTTCTACTCGTATGAATGCTACCTCTTACCTCGAATTTGGATGAAATTAAAACCATGACATTTTTGCTAATCCCTCGGATTCGGACTGATTCTCTAGCTTGTCTATTTCTTTAAATCCTGAATTTCTCTTCCTTTTCATTCCATGACAAAAGGTTTATTTTCATGCGACCGATAGTTTTAGATTTTGATATCTGGTTGGATATTTACTTATTTATGTATATGGTAATTTAAAGAATGTCTAGAAGAGGACGTGGACGTGGGAGAGGTAACATCTCCATGACGCCTGCAGAATTGGCGGTGCTAATCAATCAGAGTGTTACCGTAGCGTTGGCAAGCTAACACCCTCACGACAGAATCCCATTGGACAACTAGTTTGCACCTACAAGTCCTTTATGGACTGCAAACCTAATCCATTCAGGGGAACTAAGGGAGCAGTGGGACTGCTCTGTTGGTTCGAAAAGCTGGAGTCGGTGTTTGAAATCTGTAACTGCCCTGCCGAGAGTAGGGTGAAATATGCGGCTGGTATCATGGATGGTGCTGCACTGAGCTGGTGGAATACTTAAGTCCAGATGTTGGGTGTTGAAGCTGCAAATGTTATGACTTGGGAAGAATTCAAGAGTTTGCTGAAAGAGGAATACTGTTCCAGAGATGAAGTACAGAAACTAGAAACTGAATTTTGGAATTTAAAAATGGTGGGTTCGAGGTTGAAGCCTACACGACTCGTTCCCACGAGTTGGCTACTTTATGTCCCACTATGGTCAACCCGGCTTACAAACAGGTTGAAAGGTACATCGATGGACTAGTACCAGAAATACAGAGCATGGTCACCATTGCTAGACTAGCTACCATTCAGGAAGCTGTCCAACTAGCCCACAAGCTGACTGAACAGGCTGTCACTCAGGGTAAACTGCCCCACGTGGTGCTGTATCTGGTTCCAATGATAACAAGAGGAAATGGGAACCATCTGCCAGCGGGAAGCAATCTTCATCCTCTACTCATCAACCCCAACACAAGAAGTTCAACCCGTTCTAATCTTCTCATGACATGGGGAATTCGGGTGGCTATCATGGAAATCTTCCGAAGTGCAACAAATGTAAGTTCCATCATACTGGACAATGCACAAGGAACACTTATGAGAGGTGTGGAAAGTTTGGGCACGTTGCTAAAAACTACAGGGTAAACCTCTTGGGAGAAACACCTCAGCAGCAGCAAAACTATAACCGTACTGGGTGTTATGAATGCGGTCAACCCGGTCACTTTAAAAGGGAATGTCCAAAGCTAAAAAGGAATGAAAATAGCGATGCTACTAATAAGTCTAACGACAACAACAATGGTGGTAGAGGCAGAGCTTTCATCATGGGCTCTGGTGAGGCTCGAAACGACCCTACTGTAGTATCTGGTAGATTCTCTATTAATGGATGTTACGCCTCTGTTTTATTTGACTCCGGTGCTGATAAAAGTTATGTATCCATAAAATTTAGCAAAGTACTAGGAATGGTACCTACTAACTTGACTTCTGAGTACACCATAGAAATAGCCGATGGTAGGACAATAACAGCAACCCATGTGTTTAGAAACTGTAAGCTAGGCTTATCTGGACACACTTTCTGCATAGACCTTGTTCCTGTCACACTAGGAAGCTTCGATGTAGTTATCGGGATGGATTGGTTATCCAAGAACAGTGCTGAGATCATTTGCAAGGAGAAGCGGATCAAGTTACCCATTTTGGACGATGAAATTCTTAAAGTGGAAGGTGATAAGGTGGGGACGGTGGTTGGCATCATATCATATCTGAAGGCTCAGAAATGTCTCAGGAAGGGACACTTTGCCTTGTTGGCACTTGTTACTGAAACGAAGACGGATAAAAGGCGAGTCGAAGATATTCCAGTTGTGAGAGACTTTCCCGAGGTATTTCCCAAAGACCTACCCAGCCTTCCTCCACACAGACAGGTAGAATTTCAGATTGAATTAGCACCCGGAGCGACTCCGATCGCTCGAGCGTCGTACCGTCTGGCACCGAACGAATTATAAGAGCTGTCTAAGCAATTGTAAGAATTGTTAGACAAGGGAATCATACGTCCCAGCTCTTCACCTTGGGGAGCTCCAGTGCTTTTCATTAAAAAGAAAGATGGAACCTTCAGGATGTGCATTGACTACCGCGAATTGAACAAGGTGACGATCAAGAACAAGTATCCACTTCCGCGTATCGATGACTTGTTCGACCAATTGCAAGGATCTAGCTACTATTCCAAGATTGACTTGAGATCAGGTTATCATCAGTTAAGGGTTCGAGAAGAGGATATTTTGAAGACGGCGTTCCGGACTCGCTATGGACACTATGAGTTTGCTGTAATGCCGTTCAGACTGACCAATGCCCCAGCAGTTTTCATGGACCTCATGAATCGCGTCTGCAAGCCTCATTTAGATAAGTTTGTCATTGTATTCATCGATGATATACTGTTCTACTCCCGTAATAAGGAAGATCATGAGGAACATTTGAGGACCATACTGGAATTGTTGAGGAACGAACAACTTTATGCCAAATTCTTAAAACGTGACTTCTGGATGCGCGAAGTGCATTTCCTTAGGCATGTGGTGAACGACAAGGGTATACATGTGGATGCATCAAAGATTGAAGCCATCTAGGATTGGCCAGCACCGAAGACGCCTACCGAGGTGCGACAATTCCTTGGTTTGGCAAGCTATTACAGACGATTTATTGAAGGGTTTTCAAAAGTGGCATAATCTTTGACTGCCCTGACCCATAAGGGAACTGTTTACAAGTGGGGTAGCAAAGAGGAAACAGCGTTCCAGACGCATAAAGACAGACTCTGCACTGCACCAATCCTAGCCCTGCCAGAAGGGACTGACAACTTTGTTGTTTACCGTGATGCTTCCATCTAGGGTTTGGGATGTGTACTGATGCAACGTGACAAAGTCATAGCTTATGCGTCTAGACAACTCAGGGTGCATAAGAAAAACTATACAACGTATGATTTAAAATTGGGAGCTGTAGTGTTTGCCCTGAAGATCTGGAGACACTACCTATATGGAACCAAGTGTACAATCTATATGGATCACAAGAGCCTCCAGCACATACACGATCAGAAGGAATTGAATATACGACAACGACGGTGGTTGGAATTACTCAATGACTACGATTGTGCGATCAAGTATCACCGGGGTAAAGCTAATGTGGTAGCCGACGCCCTTAGTCGGAAAGAAACATTAAGACCTCGTCGGGTGCGCGTATTACAGATGACCACACATTCTAATCTACCTGTGCAAATCAAGGCTGCTCAAAGCGAGGCCTTAAAGATTGACAACCTGAAAGTAGAATCCATGCAAGGCATGGAGAAACAGTTGGAGATAAAAACTGATGGAATCTGTTACTTCATGGAACGGATCTGGGTGCCACTATATGGGAATTTGAGAGAACTGGTAATGGATGAAGCTCATAAGACGTGTTACTTAGTTCATCCAGGTTCAGATAAGATGTATCAGGATCTAAAGGAGTTTTACTGGTGGCCGAACATGAAAGTGGAGATCGCCGCATATGTAAGCAGATGCTTAACTTGCTCCAAAGTTAAGGTGGAGTACCAGAAACCATCTGGCTTACTCCAGCAACCAGAAATCCCAGCGTGGAAATGGGAGCAGATTTCAATGGACTTTATTACGAAGTTACCCAGGACTCCCAGCGGATGCGACACCATTTGGGTTATAATAGATCGCTTAAAAAATCCGCATATTTTCTGGCAATCCGGGAGACGGACTGAATGGGGAAACTGACACGCATTTACTTAAGAGAAATAGTCTCTCGGATGGCGTGCCAGTATCTATTATATCTGATCGTGACGCTCGGTTCACTTCTCATTTCTGGCGGTCATTACAACGATCATTAGGAACACGACTAGATATGAGCACTGCGTATCACCCGCAAACCGATAGTCAGAGTGAGCGTACGATCCAGACACTAGAAGACATGTTGCGTGCTTGTGTGATCGATTTCGGCAGTAGTTGGGAAACTCATCTACCATTGGTTGAGTTCTCCTACAATAACAGTTATCACACCTAAATTAAAGCCGCACCATTTGAGGCACTTTATGGACGTAAGTGCCGGTCACCTGTATGTTGGGCAGAGATTGGAGAAAGCCAACTTACTGGTCCGGAACTGGTGCACGAAATAACTGAAAAGATTGTACAAATACGTAATCGACAGAAAAGTTATGCTGACAAGTGTCGTAAACCATTGGAATTCCAGATTGGCGACAGGGTACTTTTAAAAGTCTCGCCGTGGAAAGGAGTAATACATTTTGGCAAGCGTGGGAAGCTAAGCCCTAGATACGTGGGGCCATTTGAGATTGTTAAACGGATTGGCCCAGTAGCCTATCAGTTGAATTTACCTGAAGAACTCAGGGGGATACACGATGTGTTTCACGTATCCAATCTGAGGAAATGTCTATCTGATGAATCATTAATCGTGCCATTGGAGGAACTAAAGAGAGATGACCAAGTACATTTCATCGAAGAACCAGTGGAGATCATGGATCGAGAAGTCAAAACCCTAAAACGTAGCAAGATCCTTATTGTGCTTGTTAGGTGGAACTCAAAGCGTGAACCAGAGTTTACCTGGGAACGCGAAGATCAAATGAAAAAGAAGTATTCGCAACTGTTCAACGATCAAATTTCCAATGCCTAAGATACAGTTGTAAGATATCTTTTCCTTCAATTTCGAGACGAAATTCCCTTCAACATGGGGATAATGTCACAACTCTTGCGAAACCTTAAGAACCTTACGCTCCTTTATTTTGGATTTATTTCCTAATCTCTCGGAAACCTTAGCACGTCTACGTGCTGGATAACTAAATAGTTTGCTCACAATGCTTCGCTTACTCACTACGTACGTTGACTCAGTGTTCCAATTTTTGGGATGAAAATTCTTTCAACATGGGGATAATGTGACACCCGTTAATTTTACGTTACCAAACTCCGTTAGTCTCGTTAAGTCTTGCATACATGTGTCTTGAGCACAAACTGGTTGTCGTTTAACGTTGGTGATCTAATGATAATTAATAATGTTAGATTAATGATAATTTAACTGATTATGTGATTATTGCGTTATGTTTATGTGCTTGTGTGTTTTACATGTAAATTGAGAATTAATCACGTAACGTGGAAACGTGTGTATAGATTCGTATGTTTTGTGTTTTATAAAGATCAAATGTATAAATGTTACTATGAGTTTACATGCTTATTAATTTAGTTAAAAACACTTTTAAAAGAGTTTAAGCTTGCTTTTTATAAGCATACAAAGTGCAAGAGGTAAAAGGGTAACTTTAAAGGAATTAAAAACTAAAACACACCTCTAGAACATCATTTGGCCACCTCTCTTCTTCTACACCCTTCTCCACTTCGAAAATCAGCCAAGAACAAGCATTTGGCTGCGATTTTGGACCGAATTCAAGCAATACAACAAGTTACAAACATCAATTTGTGTTCTATTGCAAGAATTAAAGGTTAGTTTTGATGTTTTAAGTGGTTCCTTAAGTCAGCCGAAGCTTTAGGGATAAATTGATGTTCTTGGTGATGATTTTTGGGTTAATTGATGATCGTCATGGTTTTATATTGGTGCTAGGATCGTAATTTTATGCATGGTGATATTGATTCATGAAACCCTAATTGTTAGAGTAACTAATTGTTCATGAAAACAGGGAATTGATATTAGTGTATGCTCTCTTATGTTATTAGATCAACATATGCATGAATTGGAATGCTCAATTTGATAATTTAATGATTTTGACATGGGTTGTTGTATGTGTTTACTAAAAGACAGATTCTGATGAAAACCGAAACTCTGTATTGTAAGGCTCATATCTCAGTCATAACAGATTGAATTAGGCCCTATATTGAGTCTAGGTTTTAGTGCTTCGAGTCTACTTTCCAACCCAACTGGACTTGCTTTTGTTTGAGGTCGTTTGGCCAGTCAAATGTGGAAAATCATATTGAAGGTCGAATCTGTCTTCAAGTGGCAGATTCTTGACCGTATTCCCGAGAGTGTAACTCCCTCAATTTTGAAGATATTGACCTAATTCCTTCTGTTACTGCATATTTCATGTGTCTAGGTGATACTCCAATTGGACTTTCATGCATATATTAAATAATGAATTTTTGGTGATTTATTACTTTTTACAACTCTGTACAGCTAAATTCTGCTGCAGTTGATACAAATGATTTTAATTGACAACCTTAGACTCACAACAAAACTGAAAGGAAAAATATCTCAACACCACAAGATATTGAGGATACTGTACGTAGTTTTCCAGAATGTAACTCAATGATCTGAATGTCAAACAAAATTCATTCTCACAACTACAATTCGGACGGAAAAGCTGAAACTGCAGTAACTTTACAAATCATTAATCTATATTGCATACTCTATTTTCATCATGACATAACCAAATGAAGACAAATCCAAAAACTGGTTTTCTTAAGTCTAACATGTTCCTCATGGAGTCTAGTTTTCAAAATATCCAACCTTGTCCAATTTGTACGTGTAAAACCTGAGTTATGATCATTTTAGTGAAGTGTGGTCAGAAACAAACTTTCTGACAGATTCTTAGTCTCATTTTGTATGTGCCACAAACAGGTCATAACAGGTCCAAATGATGTGTTTCTTGTGTCCAAATTGTTTGATACTGAGTCTAGTTTCCATAAGGGGTAACCATACTCCAATTAGAGGTGGTTAAGTTTGTGTTTTACTTGTTTTGGCTAGAAGGGTCAATTCTATCCTTATGGACAAAATGTATGTGTTGACTTGTTTGATGTGCCATTTTCATTTCATAAAAACTGAGATGAAACCCTATGGTCAAACATTTTCCTAGGAATCCTCTGAACTACAGAAAAAGAATTAACCCAATAGCTATTTTTAAATGGGAGTTATGCACAATTTGGCAAGCTGATTCCAGCAGCCCTCCGGTTGAGAGCTGCTGTAACATTTTTAGTTTTTCTTGTAAATCCAGGCCCTTAAAACCTAAAAAAACTTTTCACATACTTAATTGACTCATAGGAGAGCCTACTGGAGTTTGGCCTTGGCCTAAATCCTTGGTTGGCTATGTGTTTGACCGTATCTTCCGAACACATAGAATCTGCCAGAAAAAGTAGATTCTGGAAAACGAATACTTAAAACCTGTAGCATATTTACTTGGCTTTTGCGTGTAATGTTAGTAATACTGGAATTTATTTTGATGGTATAATTTGTGAATTGGACATGTTCATGATGTTAGGATCATGCTAGAGTATTTATTAAAGATGCTTATTGTGATGAAATGTGTTAATTGGCTTGTATGGAACTTGATGATCATGTATGATGTTGAATGATGATTACTAATTAGGACATCATGTTTGGGACCGGAAATTAATTGTTATGATATATGTTAACCATGCTTGAGGAATGATTATGTTACTTAAAGGAATTACAACTCATAATGTCACCAATGGGTCAAACGGGTCAACCGGGTCAAACATGTCTATTTTTCTGAAACCTTGAGTCTTTGGTTGTGTGTGCTTAGTGTGACAACCCGGAAAAATTTCGTTGAAAATATATATATATATATGTATATATATATATATATATATATATATATATATATATTTGATATTATAATAATAATAATGATATTATTATCACTATTATTAATAATAACATTAATAATAATAATAATAATAATAATGATAATAATAATAATAATATAAATAATAATAATAATAATGTTTTTATTAATAATAATTTATAAAGGTTTATAAGTCCAGAGGGTTAAATTGCCAAATTTAAAACTTTAAAATAAAGTTTTCACATAAAATAATAAAACTTGAAAGTTGAGGGACTAGTTGTGTAATTTTTCAAATAACCCAACCTACCGCCCGTTCCCCCGTCGATCCCCTCCGGCCACTGTTCCGGCGGCCCTCCGGCGATTCCAAAAGCCACAAATTCGCTTGGTTTTGACTCGAATAAACACCCCGACAACATATCGTGCATGATTCGAACTTGGGGGCCACATCAATTTGAATATTTCAATCAAACGAGTGCGATTGATTCACCTAACACACTCGGCCGAAAGTTCGGCCACAGACCTCACTGAAACATTAATAATGAACAAATTGGTGGCGCACTAATAATCGTTTAAGCATTTAAAATGTTCCATCGAGTCTCATTTAGTCTGAAAACACACAAACCCAAGAATCAAACAGAACCTTTGGTCGCGGACCTGCAACTCACTGTTTTTCAACAATTCGAACTCGAAACAGGTAAATAAACATACCCACATACTCGTTTGATCATGGGGAAGAAAAGCCCTATTGTTACAATCGTTAACAACATCGATTTGGGCATCAATTTGATTCGGATCGAATTAGGGTTCTTGAGGATTGGGATTTGATTGCAGGTTGTGTTTAACATTAAATGGAACCGAGACCTAATGCGGCTGAGGCCTTTGGTTCACCGGTTCCCGACTCACAATGGCATCCTTGAGGTCACGGGTTCGACCCGTGCAACCTCACTTATTTTTTTAAAGCCTTTTTGCAGCTTTTAAAAATATATAAAAATTACTAAAAGTTATAAAAATGATTTTTATAAACTTCCTTCCTTTTAAAAACTATTTAATGAATTTCTGTAAAATTATTTCCTTAAATACCTTAATAATTTTTATATAAAAAAATATATAAAAATGTCTAAAAATTACAAAAATAACTTTTATAAATTTCCTTTATTTTAAAAGTTATAAAATGAATTTCTGGAAATTTATTTAATAAAACATCTTAACATTTTATATAAAACATTATTCTCTTCACATATAATTAATTAATATATATTATTTATTTACAGATTACATAAATAAATATAAAGACTACCTAAACGTATTTAATTATTTTCTAATAATAATTAATTACTTATCTGACAAGATAAATACAAATTAGATTTTATCATACCTTATTAAAAAAGAATTATTATAAGTTATTATAATAATTATGTTGTTGGTATAGATATTTTATCACAATTATTTTTAATAAGGAATTATAGTCCTTGCAATCTTCACAAAATGTAGGATGATAATAATAAGAAAATTATATGTTTGAATGATGTCTAAAATTTATTTAGAACATAATAGATATGTTAAAATCATTATTAAACTAGTCAAATGAAATGAAAATCTTTAGAATTAACAAAAATAATTAAATTATTAATTATATGTTTATAACAAATCTCAGAAAAATCAAACCTTAGATCAATTGAATGTCAGGTTCAAGATCTAAATTATTTAGGTTTTGGATTTGTATCTGTTTGCTTATATGAATTATAATTCCTTAGGAGGAATTTACTAGCTTGTCAACACCACACAAGGACTAAGGTGAGTTCATACTTAATTGTTTCCCTTTTTTAATCATTTAAATATTTTAGGGCTGGAATACATGTTGTAATTGAAATTACAAATTATTTTGTGTATTATGTTAAATAATAATTTGATCACATTTATGATTACATATGGTTATAATGAAAATCCTTCTCTGTAAACTGGACTATTAACAAGGCAGGGATCTTTTGGATAGTACTATCGGGGAGTGACTGATCCCCACAAAGGTTTGGACATGTGGTCCTTATCAGATGCATAAAGATCTCGCTGTCATTCGGGATGACTATTCTGGTGTGAGAAGGCAGATTGTGCGCTATATAAGTTTGCCAATATAGTTCCACTTACAACCATATGAGGATAAATGTAAAAAGAGGATTCGCGCCCTCTGATTTGAATTATTATAAATAACATAATATACACATGAAAAGGATATTAAACTATGATACATGGGTAAATCCTATGTGAAGGATTTGTTGGGCTTGTACATAGAAATAATAAACTATGATACATGGGTAAATCCTATGTGAAGGATTTGTTGGGCTTGTACATAGTGGGTATGTGGGATAGCGGGATCACCTTATTAAAAAGGGTTCCGACAGGCTATTCATATACCGGTGAGAAAAATTTAAACTCACACTTTTACAATAAACCCTTCTTTGAATGATAATTGATGATTTATCAAATATGTTTTACTCACCTATGAACTCACCAATCCTGTGTTGACACTTGATTTTACATGTATTCTCAGGTATCTACTAGGAGCTTATGGATATGCACGTAGGATCATATAAGAGCTCAAGATACATATTGGTTATTGATAAGACATGATTAGACGTATTGTTAAGAAACAATCTATATATTTATTTCCGCTGCGTATAATATTTAATGCTCTGAATAATAAAGGATTGATTATCTAAAACTTATCATATAGATAACTGCATCTCATGTGTAACTACGGTGTTCGATCCTGTTTGCTCACCCCTCCGTGATAGATTCCAGACCCGGAATTTGAGGGTGTGACAGATTGGTATCAGAGCCATTGGTTATAGTGAGTTAGGAATTGCATCTAGCCTATAGCCACACACAATAGTTGCACAAAGTAAATTGCCTTAGTTCGAGATTGACTAAGATTAAGAAGTTATATGCCTTATGTGATTCCTCTTAACCTTGATTCCTATCAATACACACACGAATCTTAAATCATATTCTAAGCATTGTGTGCCTAATTCAAGTGATTTCAAACTCCAAAACTCGATTGTTATTCATGGTTTTCAAATTCATCAAAGTCTGTGTCTTACAACTTGGAAGAGCGTGATGCCTGTATCTCGAGGTGTTCTGTCTAGGCAAGGTATTCGTATAAATCCAAATCAACCGATGGATCTGTTTACCTTACCTGGGAACTCTCGGGATGAGTATCTGCTTATAGGTACGCATGTCTTCAACAAAGTTGTGATTGACCCAATACTTGATTAGTCAACGTACTCGCTTTGATTTACAAATCAAACGATTACACCTGGAACATCTCATTTCTATTATGCCAAATTCTCGATTGTCGTTTTCATGATTTCCATGAAAATTCTTAATGATCTTTCAGAATGGCTTCTCGTCAAATCCGCTCACGGTCTAAAAACTCTGGCTGTAAGATTGCTACTATTATAGCACGTGAAGTTACTGCGGTCATACACAAGTCTATAAGGCAAATGGGTCAAATTATCTTGACGTGTTCCATTTAGTAATCTAAGCTACACTTGTCCTAACATAAAGAGAGACTTGTTTCCCTAGTACTTGCCCTGACATGGTTATACCTGAAATCCTAAAAGTATGAAGGATAGACAGCTATCATTAGACATATTGTGCTTATGTGCTTGTAGTTTACTTGCTATTACTTAAGTCTTGTCCTACTTAGAGCCTTCATGGTATTTCCACTCATTTATATTAATTTTATCTTTTAAGAGACATTCCTCCACTTAGCATTTCAGTAACTGAGGGACTGATTGAATGCTAGAATGAAAGTGGACTACAGGAAATATGGAAGGGTGATGATACCCTCTATATATACATTATGTCATTCTTTGAGATGATGCTAAGGAAAATTAGGATGTTGTGTAACCGGTTTAAGCATATTCTTAGTATACCGGTGATGTTTATAAATAGGGTACTATTACCTAAGGAATGAAATGCAAAAGTTAGAATTGTAATTCTAAAATCATGCAATGGTAGAGTTAAGTCGTGCTCTTTATACTGACAAACTCCATGAATTGATAAAACCGATGTCATACCTTATGACATTAGACCAAATAGAATTAAGAAGGACACTGGAAAAAAAAAAAGAAAAAAAAAATCTAGTAAGTAGTAGAATAAGCCTGTCTGATGGTTTAGATAATTTGCTTTAATGCCAATGTTGTGAACCTAGCTATGTTGGTTGATACGATTAAGCTAACATGTGTTAAACGGGGACATTAAGAAGGTTGGAGTTCCGACCACTACCATCAGTGTGCCCTAGGTTGATTAGGACCCCAAGACAAGTTAGAAATAATCAGAATTAGGAAATGGCTATAACTAGAAAGTAAGAAAAGTTAAATTATGGAAATAAAGGTCATATAAATCAAGGTAATACATCACGCGGTCATACATTTACGACTGAAGCAAGCCACATTTGACAAGACCAAATGTTGTGACATACACGTACCTTATCATCGGTAGCTACACATCTATTTGATACCAGGTTTGATAATAGCTTTGATTCTTCTGGAATTATTCTTCACATAGCATTAACCCTAGTTGCTTGGAAATTATCTCTAGACACTGAGTTCCAGTGTCTATCATCTCTAATCGTGACACACAATTTACATTTATCTTTTGGGATAAACTTCAGAAATCTCTAGGCACTCGCCTAGACATGAGCACAGCCTATCCTATCACCCTAAGGCTGATGGTCAAAGTGAAAGAACCATACAGACTCTTGAGGATATGCTTAGGGCTTGTGTTATTGATTTTGGAAAGAACTGGAAGGTCATCTACCTTTGGTAGAGTTCTCATATAATAATAGCTATCATTCGAGCATCAAGGCGGCACCATTCGAGGCCTTATATGGACGTAAATGTAGATCACCGCTTTGCTGGACAGAAGTTGGAGATAGTCAACTTACTGACCCAGAATTGATCTTTGAAACTCGTGAGAAAATTGTCCAGATAAGAGAATGCATGGTTGCTGCCAGGGATCGCCAGAAAAGCTACGCTAATAAACACCGTAAGCCACTTGAATTTCAGGAAGGAGATAAAGTTTTGCTAAAGGTATCTTCCTGGAAGGGAGTTATACGCTTTGGGAAACGAGAGAAATTGAACCCTCGCTACGTGGGACCTTTTGAAATTGTCAGAAGGATCGGCCCAGTAGCCTATGAATTAAATCTACCTGCTAAACTTGGTGGTGTGCATGATGTTTTTCACGTATCAAATCTAAGGAAGTGTCTATCCGATGAATCACTGGTTGTGCCTTTAGAGGAACTACAAGTAGATGAGAAACTCAGATTTATTGAGAAACCAGTTGAAATCATGGATAGGGAAGTTAAACAACTTAAGCATAGCAAGATTCGGTTGTCAGAGTTCGGTGGAACTTCTGGCGTGGTCCTGAGTTCACTGGGAACGAGAGGACGAAATGATGCGCAAGTATCGTAACCTGTTCAAGGATGTTGCCAGTACATCTTAATTTTCGGGACGAAAATTCCTCTAACAGGGGGATGATGTGACAACCCGGAAAAAATTTCGTTGAAATATATATATATATATATATATATATATACTATATATATATATATAAGTATGTATGTATATATTTGATATTATAATAATAATAATGATATTATTATCACTATTATTAATAATAACATTAATAATAATAATAATAATAATGATAATAATAATAATATAAATAATAATAATAATAATAATAATAATAATATTTTTATTAATAATAATAATAATTTAAAGGTTTATAAGTCCAGGGGGTTAAATTGCCAAATTTGAAACTTTAAAATAAAGTTTTCACATAAAATAATAAAACTTGAAAGTTGAGGGACTAGTTGTGTAATTTTTCAAATAACCCAACCCACCGCCCGTTCCCCCGTCGATCCCCTCGGCCACTGTTCCGGCGGCCCTCTGGCGATTCCAAAAGCCACAAATTCGCTTGGTTTTGACTCGAATAAAACACCCCGACAACATATCGTGCATGATTTGAACTCGGGGGCCACATCAATTTGAATATTTCAATCAAATGAGTGCGATTGATTCACCTAACACACTCGGCCGAAAGTTCGGCCACAGACCACACTGAAACATTAATAATGAACAAATTGGTGGCGCACTAATAATCGTTTAAGCATTTAAAATGTTCCATCGAGTCTCATTTAGTCTGAAAACACACAACCCCAAGAATCAAACAGAACCTTTGGTCGCGGACCTGCAACTCACTGTTTCTCAACAATTCGAACTCGAAACAAGTAAATAAACATACCCACATACTCCTTTGATCATGGGGAAGAAAAGCCCTATTGTTACAATCGTTAACAACATCGATTTGGGCATCAATTGATTCGGATCGAATTAGGTTTCTTGAGGATTGGGATTTGATTGCAGGTTGTGTTTAACATTAAATGGAACCGAGACCTAATGCGGCTGAGGCCTTTGGTTCACCGGTTCCCGACTCACAACGGCATCCTTGAGGTCACGGGTTTGACCCGTGCAACCTCACTTATTTTTTAAATCCTTTTTGCAGCTTTTAAAAATATATAAAATTACTAAAAATTATAAAAATGATTTTTATAACTTCCTTCCTTTTAAAAACTATTTAATGAATTTCTGTAAAATTATTTCCTTAAACACCTTAATAATTTTTATATAAAAAATATATAAAAATGTCTAAAAATTACAAAATAACTTTTATAAATTTCCTTTATTTTAAAAGTTATAAAATGTATTTCTGGAAATTTATTTAATAAAACATCTTAACATTTTTATGTAAAACATTATTCTCTTCACATATAATTAATTAATATATATTTATTTATTTACAGATTAAATAAATAAATATAAAGACTACCTAAACGTATTTAATTATTTTCTAATAATAATTACTTACTTATCTGACAAGATAAATACAAATTAGATATTATCATACCTTATTAAAAAAATGAATTATTATAAGTTATTATAATAATTATGTTGTTGGTATAGATATTTATCACAATTATTTTTAATAAGGAATTATAGTCCTTGCAATCTTCACAAAATGTAGGATGATAATAATAAGAAAAATTATATGTTTGAATGATGTCTAAAATTTATTTAGAACATAATAGATATGTTAAAATCATTATTAAATTAATCAAATGAAATGCAAATCTTTAGAATTAACAAAAATAATTAAATTATTAATTATATGTTTATAACAAATCCCAGAAAAACCAAACCTTAGATCAATTGAATGCCAGGTTCAAGATCTAAATTATTTAGGTTTTGGATTGTATCTGTTTGCTTATGTGAATTATAATTCCTTAGGAGGAATTTACTAGCTTGTCAACACCACACAAGGACTAAGGTGAGTTCATACTTAACTGTTTCCCTTTTTTAATCATTTAAATATTTTGGGGCTGGAATATATGTTGTAATTGAAATTACAAATTATTTTGTGTATTATGTTAAATAATAATTTGATCACATTTATGATTACATATGGTTATAATGAAAATCCTTCTCTGTAAACTGGACTATTAACAAGGCAGGGATCTTTTGGATAGTACTATCGGGGAGTGACTGACCCCCACAAAGGTTTGGACATGTGGTCCTTATCAGATGCATAAAGATCTCGCTGTCATTCGGGATGACTATTCTGGTGTGAGAAGGCAGATTGTGCGCTATATAAGTTTGCCAATATAGTTCCACTTACAACCCATATGAGGATAAATGCAAAGAGAGGATTCGCGCCCTCTGATTTGAATTATTATAAATAACATAATATACACATGAAAAGGATATTAAACTATGATACATGGGCAAATCCTATGTGAAGGATTGTTGGGCTTGTACATAGAATAATAAACTATGATACATGGGCAAATCCTATGTGAAGGATTTGTTAGGCTTGTACATAGTGGGTATGTGGGATAGCGGGTTCACCTTATTAAAAGGGTTCCGACAGGCTATTCATATACCGGTGAGAAATTTAAACTCACACTTTTACAATAAACCCTTCTTTGAATGATAATTGATGATTTATCAAATATGTTTTGCTCACCTATGAACTCACCAACCCTGTGTTGACACTTGATTTTACATGTATTCTCAGGTATCTACTAGGAGCTTATGGACATGCACGTAGGATCATATAAGTGCTCAAGATACATATTGGTTATTGATAAGACATGATTAGACGTATTGTTAAGAAACAATCTATATATTTATTTCCGCTGCATATAATATTTAATGCTCTGGATAATAAAGGATTGATTATCTAAAACTTATCATATAGATAACTGCATCTCATGTGTAACTACGGTGTTCGATCCTGTTTGCTCACCCCTCCGTGATAGATTTCAGACCCGGAATTTGAGGGTGTGACACTTAGAGTTTCACATGTTCTCTGTTTGCACGTACTTATGTACTTACATGATCTAGGTAACCTCTGAAGGTTGTCAATTCACTTATTCTTCAAGTAAACTTTAAATAGTTGTTACGCATACTAGGTGAGTTTACAGCCCCACTTGTACTTTATACTCTTTTTGGGGGGAGGAACATGCTGCTTTCATAAATGTTACATTACATGGGGTTTTTGTAATACTGCATATACCTGATACTATGGTGTTATACTTTGCCCTTCGGACGTTAATATGCAAATAGCGAGGTGATTGTTAGTAGATCTACTGGGATTGACATACCCCGCTCAGGCTAGTCGCGCTTGCTTGACTGGAGGTCAAACGGTGAACAGTCAGCCTGTTTTATAGTGTTGTGGTGGGGAAACCACAGCCGGGCCTACATTATTACTATTGATTACATGTCAGCTCGGTCGCGACTTCATACACATAGTGATTGCTATGGGCTAGCTACCCATTGTATGCTTTGATTACTAATCCGGAAATTTCATTACTAATACTTACTGTTTTCTAATAAACCTGTGAACTCACCAGTCTTGTACTGACTTTTGCATGTTTTCTCTCAGGACATTGAAATGGCACGTTTAGGAGCACAACATCCACTGCATGTCATTCCGCATTCACCCCAAACTGTCTTCAAGATTTAATTTCATTCACTTTACATAAATTAGATTGGGCGTGTGTTTGCGTGTTCCGAAACCGTTGTTAAATGTTTTCCTGTTTTCGCTTCCGCGATACTTAAATACAAGTTGGTTTATTTCATTATTACTAAGAAACTTATATGATTTGTAATTGTCGAGTCGTTTGGTGTAACTGATGCTTATCTGAGATCCTGGTTATGTCACACGCCTGGTGGTAAAACCCTGTTTGTAGAAATTGTGGGTGTGACACGCAGGGTCAATCATTGAGATTGACAATTAGGTGAGCGACCCTGTTATCGCAAAAGACTCGGATAAAGTGCAATCATTGAGATTGCTAATGAGGTGAGTGACCCTGTTGTCGCAAAAGACTCGAAAAGATAATGATAAAAGTATGAAATGAATGAAAGAATAAATATAGTTACACCTTGTTGTATGTACGATGTGTGCTCATGTATAGAAGTAAAAGGGAAAGGTCTTATGAAAAGAGTATTTTCATATAACAACTACACAAGGAAATTTTAATACTTTTAAAACGAGAACTCACTCTGCAACGCTGACTTTTATTTATTTTTAGTTGGCAAGTAAATTGTTGCTGAGGATGACACGCAGGGGAAGCTACTCGGTGGGGTGTGACTGACATCCATTCTTACATGATAATACTGTTGTTTTGTAATGCTATTGAACAATTCTTTTGTAATCTGATTAAACCAGTGTGTATTGCTTAACAACAGTGTTTATAATGAAATGAATGACTTTTGTTAAATTTATTCCGTTGCTTAAATTTGTAATGTGTCATGTTTTATGTATTATTGTTATGAATGACCAACTGTGAGGTCTCCGGGATTGGGGCCTTACAGTGTATATTGCCGTTAAATATTTATTATTATTATTATCATTAGTATTATTATATGTAAAAGGTAATATTATTATTATTACCATTATTATTAGTGTTATTATTATTAGTATTATTTATTTATTTACTATCTTTATTATTATTATTATTTTATTTTTAATTTAGTTATTTTTATGCCTAAAATATAATTGACTGCTTTGGTTTTTAGTATGCTACTAGATTGCGTATTGCCTTTGTGTGTCCTTGCAGGTTATTGCATATGGCGGATCATGGCGTGCTACGGCTTGATATGAAGGGGATTCACATGCTTTGATTATGATAATGGTTTGAAGAGTCGGGGGTCTCATTGGAAACAACATATCTATCTCCTGAGATAGCATATGGTTTGCCTACATCTCACCCTTCCCAGACCCTACCAATAGTTGTGTACTATAAGTGGGATTTACTGGGTAAGGTTGTTATTATTGTTTATTCCTGGTATTTCACGTGCAATAATTCCTTTAGCAATTTAACCTTATATATTCCACATTTTCACATTTTTGTTTGGTTAAATTAGAAATTGCGCTCATGCATTCAAGTAGGTTATGAAAGCTTTAAGTGTTTATTTATTTATTTCTTTTTTAAAGTAAAGAACATTCAAATAGGTTGTAGATTACTAAATTATCTAACATGTTATTTATTTAATATCCTCTTGAATTCTTTAATCATCGATTTATTCATCTTTTTGCCCAACAGCGAAGTGGTTCACCATTTGATTAGATTTGATTATTGCAATTCAATTCAATCATTGGTGGTTATGTCGATGAAGGCAACTGAATTATATATATGGATGACAATTCAACCAAAATAAGCATTGAGTTTTATGGATCGAAGTTACGAATTATGGATGAAGTGAGCTACATGTATATAACTTTATATATTGGTATTTACATATACATAAGCGTGTGTGTCTATATATATATATATATATATATATATATATATATATATATATATATATATATATATATATTACAAGTTACAATACGTAAAACCATGTGTTATATATGTACGTTAGTAGAGTATCAAGTTAAGCGTTTTTCTAAACATCTTAACATATATGTAAGTGTATATAAATTGCAAGTTACATATACGTAACTCTAAAACTTATCAAAATTATGGTGCTTTTATGATTTTTGCATATGTAATTTCTCAACTTACATATATGTATCTCAAACTTAAACAAAGTTACATATAAGTATGTCAAATGTGTGATATTCTTGGTTAGCCCCTGAATAATACCATAAAAAATTATCATACAACTCGGTTAGTAGTACAGTTGAAGATAGGTTAAGTCCATAACACATTACTTAGATCCAGTAGGTATACAATTTTTTAGACTTTTAAAAAAATATAGTATAAAATACGATACACCATAAATAAATATAAACCCATAATATATTAAGTCAAAAGATTTTGTGATTGGCCTAAACTTTCTATTAGAATTAAATGGTGCCATTACTATAACAAAAAATTTCATTACTTTTAGTAAACATATATATATAAATATATATATATATATATACACACACACACACATTTCCAACAATAAGATACAATAATACATCAGAGATTGCATGAAAGCATAGTGGAGAAGGAAATTTAAAATTCCTAAAACAATAAAAAAGAAATAATTTGATAGAAAATGAAAGTATAAAACTTTTAACAGAAATTTTAAATCATGAAATAGAAAAAGGAAGAGTGTTACAGAAAGTATTAAGCATCCTATAATATTACATTTAAAAATAATAGGGCTTCTAGGAGAAGATGTATGTATGTAGTGTTCAAGTTAAAAAATCCTGATATTACAATCAGAACAGTTAATGTTGAATATAGTCCACTAGATAAAAAAAGAATTTAGAAAACATATCCTTGAAATGATAGGTGAAGGATTAATTAAAAAGTCAGAAAGTCCTCGTAGATCGGCAGCATTTATAGTTAGAAATCATAGTGAGATAAAAAAAAGTAAAGGCTATAATAGTATTCCAAATGAAGATAGTTTACTAAACCTAATACAAAAGAAAAAGGTTTTCTTAGAGTTTAATTTAAAATCGGGATATAATCAGTTAAAACTAAAAGAAAACTTAAACAAAAGACAACATTTACATGTTCCGAAGGATAATTTGAATGGAATGTTCTTAGTTTTGGATTAAAAAATACTCCTTTTATATTTCAAAGATTTATGGATAGTATATTTTTGAAATAAGATTTTGTTTAATATATATTGATGACATATTAGTAACAAGTTAAACAATTCAAGAATATGAGCAACAATTACAACAAATATTCAAAGAAATTAAAAGGAATAGTATAGTAGTTTCCCAACAAAAATGGAACTGTTTAAAATAAAAATATCTTTTCTTGGTTTAGAAATATGAGATGGAAAAATAGAACTACAATCACCTATTTCTAAAAAGATATTAGATTCTCCAGAAAAATATAAAAACTTAAAACAAATACAAGCATTTTCGGGATTAGTAAACTACGCAAGAAAATTTATTCCAAAATTGTCAAAGTTAGTATGACCATTATATAGTATAACAAGTAAAACTGGACAAAAATATTTTAATGCAGAGGATATAAAGTTAGTAAAAGAAATAAAAAATGTTGTAAGAAATATTAAACCATTGGAGTTGTCATTGGTCACAGGCTATATAGTCATTAAAACAGATGGATGCAAAGAAGGAAGGGGTGTAGTTCTACTCTTCAAACTAAACATAACCCTAAAGAAAAAGAAAAAAATTATGCTTATCCTAGTGAAAACTTCCAAAATAAGACAACTTGGGCAAGTATTGATTTTGAAATTCAAGCATTAATTTATGCTTTAGAAAAAGTCAGTTTTTTTTACATAAAGAATTTACAGTTAGACTTGATTGCGAGGCCATTGTAAAGTTTATAAAAATGATCAAAGTAAAAGGGTAAACAGAACTTGATAGGTTAATATAACACCCGGATATTTTAAGAAGTTGTAAAAAGAAGAATAAAAGTGGAAAATGCCATTTAACCCAAGTTGAGGGGTTAAATGTGTCAAAAGTATAAAATTTAATATTATTTTGTACAAAAGCACATGGCCGCCCATGCCATGTTACGTTTCACCTTTTGCATTCGGATTTTAGAGAAAGAAGAGCAGAAGCTTCGGGTCTTGAAGAAGAACAAGAAGAAACTGAATTTAAGGTAAGATTTATTGTTTTTAAGTTATTCTTGGCTAGATTTAGCCTCGGATACATGCTTATATGTGTATGTGTGTTCGGGTTTGTGTGTTTTAGACACATCTAGGTGTTTGAATTCTTTGGAAAGTTCAAGATTTAGAGTTTGAGGCTTGAAAGCAGCAAAGGTGAGTTCTAAACCCCATATTTCTGCATGTTTTATAAACTCTTAGGGCTGAAAATATATGTAAACCATTTTCACAAATGTTGTATGAGTAACTGTATGTATCCATGCATGTATGATGATGTTAATGAATGTTTTATGTTATGTTCATGCTTAGAATGGCATGAGTGAGCTTAGACTAAGATAATATGATGTTTGGGACAGGAAACAACATAGAAATGTGTTCAATAGGTTGTTCATGTGCCTAAATAAGGCCCATGCGGCTAACATTGCCTTAGAAAAGTTTCTAATTAGGGTCATGCGCCCAAATAGGGCCCATGCACTCAAACAGTACCTCATGCGTCTAGAAACGCCTTAGAATTTCCAAGTATAAGTTCATGCGCCTGAACAGTAGTCCATGCGTCTAAGACTTAGTCTCAGACGCCTAAGTACAACCCATACGTCCAAATAGTGCCCATGCGCCTGAAATGGCTCATGTGCCTAAGTGTTGAAACATCCAAGTAAACACATGCGCCTGCATAGTTGTAATACGCCAGAATAGGCCTCATGCGCCTGCATAGTGCTCAAGCACCTAGAACACTTAGACTATTTTCTGAAATTTTGAGAAAAAACAGAATCATTAAAGTTTGACCCAAGTTTGACTTAAGTTTGACTTTAGGGTTTTAATTGTTATTATATTGCATTATTATAAGTTGTTCTTATGTCCATAATAATTACTATTGTGTGACTTATGTGGTATGTTTATGCTCATAAATACAAAGTATTATCATTAACAAAACAAACAAACAAACAAACCCAGTATATCCCACTCAAGAGCAGGGTCTGGGGAGGGTAGGTGTAGGCGAGTCTTTCCTCTATCTTGTTAGGTAGAGAGACCGCTTCCAAAGAGACCCCCGGCTCGATAGCAAAGGCCATACTGAAAACAAGACACATAGCATACCGTATACAAGAAATCCTACCACATATAGCATACAGCATACAATAAATCCTACAACACATAATGCACAAAAAGCCATACCGATGCAATACATCCTTCAAGTAAATCATACGACACATAGCATACAGTATACAATAAATCCTACGACACATAGCATACATATATCATAGGAGCAGGAATAATCACCGTTAAAGGGCAGATATGGACTACTTAGACATCAGGCCCCGCAACCAGACTTCAAATACCCTTCCTGCCTATTGGTCGAACTAAAAGTCCTTAATTTTAATTCTACGCCTCCACTCACTCCTATCCTCGATCATGTGCTCAGAGAGGTGCATGTGTATCATATCTCGCCTAATTACCTCATCCCAAGTCAATCTAGGTCTTCCTCTACTTCTCCTACCCTATAAGATGATGTTCTCTACTGCTCTAACTTATGCCGCCATTGGTCTCCTCTTGACATGCCCAAACCATCTTAATCTTCCCTCTCGTATTTTTTCTGCGATACGAGCCACTTGTAGCTTTTGTCGAAACACTTCGTTTCTTATCCGATCCAGTCTTGTGTGACCACACATCCACCTCAGCATTCGCATTTCCGCTACCTCTATTTGTTTCTCGTGCGATTTCTTTATGGCCCAGCAGTCTGTTCCATATAACATAGCTGGACGTACTGCCACTCGGTATAGCTTTCCCTTTAGTTTTGCTGGAAACCTCTTATCATATAGGATCCCTGATGCTGCTCTCCACTTGCACCATCCCGCTTGAACACGGTGCGCTACATCGCTGTGTATTTCTCCGTCTTCCTGCAGGTACGAGCCCAGGTATTTGAACCTAGACGTTTGTGGGACCGCCATACCCTGAATACTGATTTGGGTGTCCTCTTCCGCCTCACCACTAAAGTTACAATGCATGTATTCTGTCTTAGAGCGACTTATCCTTAAACCTTTGCGCTCTAGTGTTGCTCTCCACTGTTCAAGCCTGTCGTTAAGCACCATTTTAGATTCCGATATTAAGACAATATCATCCGCAAAGAGCATGCACCACGGAACTGGCTGCTGTATAGACTTGGTCATCTCATCCAACACTACTGTGAAGAGAAATGGGCTCAGTGCCGATCCTTGGTGGAGTCCCACTTCCACTGTGAATAAGTCTGTGTCTCCGATCGGGGCTCGCACACACGTTTTTGCCCCATCATACATATCCTTGATTATTTTGATATACCTCTCTGGAACCCTTCTAAGTCGTAGACTATCCCAAATTAGTTGACGCGGAATACCGTCATAGGCCTTTTCTAGGTCGATGAATACCATATGGAGGTCCCTTTTCTTTTCTCTGTATTTCTCCATTAACCTCCTTATAGCGTGTATTGCTTCTGTTGTAGAGCGTCCTGGCATAAATCCAAATTGGTTTGACGCTATCTGTGTTTCCCGTCTAATTCTCGTGTCAATAACTCTTTCCCATAATTTCATCGTGTGACTCAATAGCTTTATTCCCCTGTAGTTTTCACAACTTTGAACATCTCCTTTTTTCTTATATATGGGGACTATGACACTAGTTCTCCACTGGTCCGGCATCTTCCCTGTGGTAAAGATAGTGTTGAATAAATCTGTTAGCCATTTGAGCCCCTCATCTCCCAGGCATTTCCACACTTCAATCGGTATGTTGTCTGGCCCCACCGCTTTGGCCCTTCCCATTTTCTTCATAGCTCTCGTGACTTCGTCTACTGTGATGCTTCTACAATAGCAATTGTTTTGTTATGTTGTTTGGGTTGTATTATCTATCTCAGTTTGTTGATTTGGGTTCTTTATGTTGTAAAGGTTATCGAAGTAAGTTTTCCATCTCCCCTTGATGTCATTGTCGTTCACCAAAACTTTTCCATCCGCAGCCTTTATAAACTTCACAATTCTCAGGTCTTGTCTTCTGCTGTCTCTTGCCTTGGCTATCTTAAACATGTCATGCTCTCCTTCCTTCGACTCTAGTCGTTTATACATCTTCTCATACGCCGCGTTCTTTGCATCTGACACCGATTTCTTCGCCTCCTTGTATTTATCTTTTAGCTCTAGGCGTTCTTTCTCATTGTTACAGCGTATAAGCTCTCTAAAACTTTGTTGTTTAATTCGTATCTTCTCCTATACATTTTTGTTCCACCACCAAGATTCCTTATGGTCGACTGTCCTCGTTGTTGTAACTTCGAGCGTTTCTTTAGCTGCTTGGATGATCGTATTTGCCATGGCCTCCCACTTTTGGTTTGCGTCTTCCTATGGTCCAGGATGTTTCATTGGTATGACCTTATCTCTAAAAATGGTTATGTTTTCGTCTTTGAGCTGACCCCATTTGATCGTGTGTCTAATTCTCTTGTTTTGTTGGACAATTGGTCTCTTCACGCGTATATCCGCCACTAGCATATGATGTTGTGTCACAACTGTCTCTCCTGGGATTGTCTTACAGTCCTTCCACGAGCTACGATCTTCTCTCCTCGTCAATAAATAGTCTATCTGCGTGTGTCTCCCGCCGCTGCTAAACGTGATTAGGTGCGATTCTCTTTTCTTAAAAACGAGTTTATGATTCCTAAGTCATGCGCTACTGCGAAGTCAAGAAGCTCCTTACCGCCTTCATTCCTAAGGCCATACCCGAAGCCTCCATGCACCAACTGGAAGTGGTCATTATCCTTACCGATATGCCCATTAAAATCTCCTCCTATGCATATTTTTTCGTCTGTAGGTATGTCACCCATAACGTGATCTAAACTCTCCCAGAACTTTTTTCTTTCTATTTCTCCTAGTCCAACGTGTGGAGCGTACGCACTAACTACTGCCACTACTTCATCCCCTATTACTATTCTTAACAACATAATTCTATCATCGTATCTTCTTACCTCCACTACATTATCTTGGAGTTCCTTAGCAACTAGAAACCCTACTCTATTTTTCGTTCCGTCAGACCCTGAATACCATAGTTTATAACTATTGCACTCTGTTGCTCTCTCTCCCCCGCCATCTAGTCTCCTAGAGACACGCTATCTGGACCCTACGTTTCCTTAGCACATCAATTAACTCTAGTAACTTACTAGTTAGGGTTCCTACATTCCACGATGCCACTCTTAATCTAAAATCCTTTTTCCTTGTGTTCGCACCTCTCGTCACTGAACATGATCTCGGGGCAGCATAATGACGCCTGCTGTCTATATTAGCTGACAAGGTCCACTAGAAACAACCCCTAAAAAAGGAATTGTAGCAGAAGTAAAGCACAATCAAAAGCAATCCGTCACACGCGGTCAACAGTACACGATGGACCAGAACTTAATCCAAAATAGCAACAATGATCACCACTTCATACAATGACACACTATCCTGAGTATAGAATCAAATAAGCCAATGAAACCTATGTAGAGAATAGTTCTAAGATTGACCACAAATGCTCAACACACCAACTCAACCAACAATATACAATTTACTTAGCAATTAATATCAAAACACTAACAATTATACAACTAATCAGCAAGTTATATCCCTAATCAATTAGGCACAAACCACAGAACTAAACGATCAGCAGAAAATAGACAGGAATTATATCAGACTCAAGAAGAGTCAAGGACTAAAATCACACAAATGATGCACCAGTAAACCAGTAACCCGTAAAGAGCAACAGAAAACAAAAAACAGATCACACAACTGATGCACAAATGATGCACCAGTAATCAACTAATCAGCAAGTTATAACAACTAATCAAGGACAATAGAAAACAGATCACACAAATGATGCACCAGTAAACCAGTAATCAACTAATCAGCAAGTTATAACCACTAATCAAGGACAACAGAAAACAGATCGCACAAATGATGCACCAGTAAACCAGTAACCAGTAAAGAGCAACAGAAAGCAACATAGAATATCTCAACAGCTGCTGGTACTCCTAACCCAGCCAATATCAGCCTAAACTAGAAACTAAAAGAGAGAGATGGAACAATCTCACCAGATGTGCGGTTCTTCAGATGTGCCCTAGATTTAGCAACCCTTAGCAGAGGTCGGATCGAGGGAGGTGCTCGAGCGGGGTCGATCGAGAAGCAGAGGTCGAGAGATGCTCTCGGCTGCCTAAACCTCGGATCGAGAAGCAGAGTGCGTCGGTGCTCTCGAAGGGGTCGATCGGATGCGTAGCAGTTTACACCCAAATCAAAATCGATTGATCGATCGATCAAACCCCAAATTAACCGATGATCACAGCAAAAAACCACAAACAGAGAGATAAAATCAGAGATCAAACTCGATTTTTGATTTCTTCAACACCCAAATGCTTAAACACCCGATCAACAATGGGTCTTCTTAATATAATAATGGTTCACAATTCACTGATTAAAAAAATCATAATATAATAATGGTTCTTAATCTCATCAGTTGAACCAAAATTGAATTTACAAGATTGCTGCAGATGCTGTGGAATTCAGCACAAGGTTGTTCAATTATTGATGTCCATTGTTGATAACTTATTTAGTGACAATAAAAACATTTATTATGGCCTACGTTAGAATAATTTTATTCAACTTTTAGCTAAGCATGTAGCTAAAGAGAGTGTAGATTCAACACAAGAAGTTGTATGTATGTTACAAACACCATACAGCGAAAAAAATGTGCACATTGAATGAAATATGAGTTTGTATAATTATAAAGAATACCTTTTCCGAGTGTGATATATGCCCGATTATCATTAACAAAAGTGAAAGATTAATGATAAAGAAAAGTGGAACGTAATTAAAATAATGAAAGTCTTGCAAACTCATAGGAGGTGCACGACCATGTTGTCGTTAGCTCAACTGTGATGCGGGTTAGCTACCCCAAAGGATGCACACAGGGTCAATCATTAAGATTGGCAGGACCTTTGTAGCATACCCTAGGTGACTGGGTCAGCTTTGTGCACATAGTTCGTGGTCTATTTATAGACCACATGCCAAGCACCAGTTTCACGCACATAGTTCGGGATATTGCATATTGGTCCACATAGACAGTGAAAGATAATGTTAAAGGTACGAAATGAACAAACGTGTACAGTAAAGAAAGAAACAAAGAAAGCATTACCTTGATGTATAGTTGATGCGTGCTCATGTACAAAAGTAAGGAAAGCATTTTATAAAAAGAGTATTTTCATATATATACATTATACAAGGTATTTTTAATACTTTTAAAACTAGAACTCACTCAGCAACGCTGACTTTTATACATTTTCAGTTGGAAGGTGAATATTGCTGAGGGTGGCACGCGGGAAAAGCTACTTGGCAGAGCAAGACTGACATCCATTCACAATTGATAATTTTGTTGCTTTGTAATGCAGTTAAACAATCTTTTGTAACTGATAACAATTATGGGTGTATTGCTTAGCAATAGTTTTTATTAATGAAATGGATGACTTTGATATTAATTTTGCTGCATTGTTTTATGAAATGTATATTATTATGTATCTATGATGCGATGAATGACCAACTGTGAAGTGCCCGGGATCGAGGCCTTACAGTTAACTTACAAAATATCATTAAGGAAGTGGATATGTTGCACATTTTGATCATTTTAAAGGGTAAAACAATAGGATAACTGATATGTTGTCTCAAAACATTAATAAACATTTGTTTTTAGGATGGAAAGGAAGAAAGATAAAGGAAAAGCTAATCTTATACAGCCTACACAACCTTCTCCAATGAGTATATCATCTAAAGAAGATGAAACAGAAAGGCTTATGAGTCAGTCAATAAGGTATAAAAACACAAAGTTTTAGATAATTTCCCGCCTCACTTACTGACCTCAACAATACTATACAATTCTACAACCCGAGTCAATCGAAGATTGCAGATGTTCAAGCTCCAAAAAATGAACAATTTACACAAAGGACGAATACACAAATTACACAAAATTCAATGATTACTTTTGGTAGCTACGTTTTACAAAAGTGTAATGATCCAAATACAAAGTTCTGACAAATTATCTAAATGATGTTAACTTAAAAGCAACAGTATCTGCTAGATAATCTCTAGCACATCCAAACCATGCCGCAAGCTTCAACTTTCAAAGTACAGATGTTAAATGCTTTAAGCATTTATTTTCATGAACAGAAAACAAAAACACCTAAAAAACAGAGGCTCAAGTTTGGCCATTATGTTATTTTTCATATTACTAAAATATACATTTTTAACAAATGGGAAACATTGGCTAAACATACAATGTCCCAAGCCAATCTATAAAGGCTTTATAAATTCTTCACAAGCCCTAGAAACAACAAGAGAACATTTTTGGATAAATAGTTTTTACATTTAACCTGAAAAAGTTTAAACATTTTCAAAAATAGCAAAAGCTGATAAGAGGAGTTGATTGCAAAGTTGCAAGAACAACTTCTAAAACAAGGAAAAAATATAAATAATATACAATAGATAATTGAAAATAGCCTTTTAACATAAAAGGTAGAAATGCTCGAAGCAAGAAATAGACAGTTATTACAAAAACTCGAGCAAAAAGAAAGAAATGATATAGTTTAAAACAGAATTTATGACATGTTTAAAATAAGGATTCTTGATACACCTTGGAGACATTGTTTGAAACCGGTCATTGATAGTTTCCAAGAATTTAAACAAATCATCTTGCAGAAGATTTGTAGAGTTTCCTTTAATTCTATATGAATTATAGTAAGAACAAGTTGACCTAGCCTTTGGAGGCACATTAAATTCAAGGTTAAAGCTTGTTGAAAGAACAGATAATAAGGGAAATGGAATAGGCCTTCTCGTTTTATAAATATTCTATCCTACATGAGTATTGTCTAAAGATGATATAGTTCAATTCTATTATCATGGTATGATTGATTGTATAGAATTCATATTAAAAAGTGAAACAGAGCGTCTCCTTAACCGATTGAGTGAAACATTTGTAACGACAACATGAAACATTGCTACACATATATTTCCTCCTAATATAGGGCAAGATTTTTACTTCTTTCCCACACGTAGATTCCTACACTTACAGACCCTCAGGAAAAAGAATCTTTATTGACCACCACGCTAGTACCGGTGATTATGTAGAAAAATTATCCGTTACTACAGACATAAAATTTTCTAATATGCCCTGGTTAGATAAATCTCATATAAATACAGATTTTATGCCTGATGTTCCTCCAAAACTACAAACCAACATCTTCGAAAAATTCATTAAAAACATCAGCAAACCCCATATCTATCAAAATATTTTTATTGTGAACAATTTAAACTTCTTGTTGAAGGGAATTATATACAGGATATGCTAAACAGAATTGAAGTATGTTTCTATTACTTGTAGGGGAAAGTGACCTTCGCAAATCAAAGCATTTTATAAACTAGCAGATTCTAATAAAGAAGAAAATAATGATCCAGGTACACCAGTATCCATAGATAACACTCATAGAGATTTTTTTAAAAAATAGGAAATAAATTTACATGAAAGACAACTACTCATGAAAGACAACTATTCATCCACTCAAGAATAAACTCACATGGAAGACAGTCCTTAGTGGAATCAATGACTCAAAGACAAACGCTCCTTACATGATTCATTTATTCCATTGTAAATAATGTAGTTTCGTCATCTTATTAACCTTCATTTGTATCCGTTGTTTTTTCTTTTTGAATATGAATAGTAATTGTATTTTCCCTATAAATAGAGGGTTTTTCCTTCATTGTAAAATATGCCAAGAGAACTCAATAAAATATCTCTGCTTTCTAATTCTCTCAATGGACACTAAATCCCTTTCGATACTCCCTAGCGTTATCCTTTTATCCTTAGTTTCATCCCTCACTTTTCATATTATACTTCATTTACCTTTTGTCCAAGAAAGAGTTTTTTTACCATTCTTCACCTCCGATATTGTGCACAAACCTACGTACTAGGTGAAAATTCTTTTCTTACCTTATGGTATAGAGGATATAAACATAATAAACATAATAATAGAAAATGATAAGAAAAAATAAAATATGTAATTATAAATTGTAAAAAGTAAAAATTAAAAGGTGATAGTAAAAAGTAAAAAGAAAAAGGTAAGGGTAGTAGTTACAGATAATAGTACCAAAAGACAAATACATATATACATATATATATATGTATATATAGGGTTAGGTTCAAATGAGAACCCACCCTTTTTGTGAGAACCCTTTAACCCATTATTAACCATTGATCAAAATTTAAATGGTCAAGATCTTCTCCTTCCTTTTTTGATCAATAAGGGCAAAAGATTAAATTAACCCACACCTATTAACTCCTATTTTTTCCTTTTCTTAAAAATGTTTCCCCCCATGTCACACCCTCAATTTCCACGAACGGGGTTGTATCGTTATGCGTGTGACATACCAGGATCTCAGACACAGTTATATCGAACGACACTATATGAACTTAAATAAACATTTGATTTCATTAGATAGAACATAAACAAAGTTCACAACAATGCGGAAGCGTGTACATAGTTTGTAAATCCATCACAGTACAGTTACAATATCCGTGTTTAGACAAAATGTTCAATGCTGAAAATAAAATAGATGAATGCATGTCCTGAGTGCGTTTCCTGTAGCGTGCATCATGAGCTTATGCATTCCTGTGACCTGAGGAAACATGCTAAAATGTGTCAACATAAAGTTGGTGAGTTCACAGGTTTAATCAACAAGAAATGTGTTCGTAAGCGTTTGCATTTCAATGGTTTAGTATATAGAGCATATCGTTAGGTAGCTAGCCTATGTTCATGTTACTTAGCGTTTCGAACCGAAACTGACTGTTTACGTCCTATATGTGTTTGTTGTATCCCCGTCACGTCTCATCAGACAATGACAAATGTTAGGTCAATCAAGCACCCGTTTGACCTCCAATCAAGCTAGCGCGACTAGCCCGGGCGGGGTTTGTCAGACCCAGTAGTACTACTCAAAATTACCTCGCTAATCCCATTACTAAGTTCGAGTGTGTCAGGACATGTTGTGTGTTTGCACTAACGTAACAATCGATATCAATAATACTACAACCATTTATGTAAATCTGTGTGCATGTTTTCTCCCCCAAAAGGAAGGAGAGTAAAATAGGGGCCGTGAAACTCACTGATGATGTAGTAGTTACATAGGATGAAAGGCTCCCAAGTGTCGCTTACGATGTGCTGTCAAACACTTATTGACAGTTATGTTAAGCGTTAATGTTGTGTTTAGCGTTAATAGACACGTTTAGTCGGGTCGGGTCGCATGGGTTCGGTCGTGGGTGTCACACACACAAGCAGGCATAGACGTATCAGATTTATATAGATTCCCAAATGGGTTGTCGATATTTGTAAATGATTAGGTTCTGTTATGTTGAAAAAGGATGTGCTTGTTGATTGCGTTGACTTTAATCTTTGTGGTCAAGAAATGACACTTTATTGATTTTAACCATATCATCACACGATAGGCACACCGCACACAAGGAGAATTTCACTCACAATGACTCCAATCGCATATCAAGGCTAGACGCACGACTGGACACTTCATTCGCACGCATGGGCCTTCAATCGTACGAATCAACCCCACTCGTACGATTGAACCCTCACTCGTACGACTTAGCATTCAGTCGTACCACACATCACTCATTCACATGACTCAACGGCCAATCGCACGTCTGAACCTTCATACGTCCGATTGGGCCTTCAGTCGTGTGATATTCAGTCGCACACATTCCTCCGATTGACTCAATCGCACACACTCTCAATCGCATGCATTCATTCGTACGTCACGCACACACGCATGGACTCAATCGCATGATCCAACCCAGTCACACCACTTAGTCGCACGATAGACCCAATCGCATGGCTCAGTCGCATGGCTGGCCCAGTCGCGAACTGCAGAAGATCGCGACTGCTGGACGGGCTGAACAGCCTTCGGCTGTCCCGTGCTCGGTTTTCACACAATCAGGACTTCCAGAAACACTTTCCTAACATGTCCAAGTGAAATGCACAAGTTGATTGACCTCACACACACCCCCACGACCACATGCATTCGGGTTGAACCCGAACACCCGAACCCTAGGTTTGCAACAGTGAAACGAGCAATAAAATGGACGACCAAGGTCGCCTACCTGTTGGGAACGTGTTATCCCAGCTGTGGCGAGGTCTAGCCGACGGAAACGAGCTCAAACGTGGCGGTTCGTGGTGCTAGTAGGTGGTAGAGAGGTGTAGAGGAAGAAAGTGAAGAAGGTGGAATATTTGGGAGTGGAAATGAAAAAATTGGCTGGTAAGGGGTTTATATACCCAGCCATAGTTTGGCAATTTGTCACGTTTGGTCCTCGCACTTAGTCCTCGAGTTCCCGATTTGTTTCGGTTGATAACGACATAAATGAGCGAGCTATGTTAATTAAGAGGATTCCTTAGGAAATCCCGTTTATGTGAATCCTCTACAGACACCCGTGTTAGTACTTTATCGTTATTTATTTAACGATGTCGGTGGCGGTGTTTGTATACGTTTCGAGTATTAACGAGTATGTGCCAATGATAACGACAGTGGTTTGAATAGTGTTGACCTGGAATTACGGGGTGTCACATCATCCCCTTGTTGTAGGAATTTTCATCCCGAAAATTAGCACATCATGTTACGAGGTTCTACGGGGAAGTACAAGGCCCTCGGTTTGTGGCGCCTGTTGAATAGAGTTGCTGCGTATTCTAAGAGGTAGATGCCTGATCCTGGAACAGTTGCGGGTACTTCTTCTTCATCTGATCCTCGCATTCCCAGGTAAACTCTGGTCCATGATTTGAGTTCCAACGAACCTTGACGATAGGGATACGGCTATGTTTGAGCGTCTTGACTTGTCGATCCATGACTTCCACCGGTTCCTCGACGAAATGTAGTTGTTCGTCCACATGTATCTTGTCTAACGGAACAATAAAAGTCTCGTCTGCAAGGCATTTCCTCAAGTTGGAGACGTGGAACACATCTTGTACTCCACGGAGTTCTTTGGGTAGGTCCAACTGATAGGCCACGGGGCCAACCCGTTTGACAACCTTAAACGGTCCCACGTACCTAGGGCTTAGTTTCCCACGTTTTCCGAAACGAATCACAACCTTCCAAGGTGACACTTTCAAAAGCACCTTGTCACCTATTTGGAATTCCAACGGTCGGCGATGCTTATCAGCGTAACTTTTCTGTCGGTCATGGGCTGCCGCCATACGGTTACGGATCTGCACGATCTTCTCAGTCGTCTCGTGCACAAGTTCAAGGCCGGTGAGTTGACTTTTCCCAACTTCCGCCCAACAGATAGGTGATCAGCACTTACGCCCATACAGTGCCTCAAATGGAGCAGCTTTGATCGATGTGTGATAGCTATTGTTGTAAGAAAACTCAACTAGCGGTAAGTGAGTTTCCCAACTGCTGCCGAAATCTATGGCGCAGGCACGTAACATGTCTTCTAAAGTCTAGATCGTGCGCTCACTTTGGCCATCAGTTTGGGGGTGGTACGCGGTGCTCATATCCAGCCACGTTCCTAGTGCTCGTTGTAAAGATTGCCAGAAGTGCGAAGTGAATCGAGCGTCATGGTCAGAGATAATGGAAATCGGCACACCGTGCCGAGAGACTATTTCCCTGAGGTAGATACGGGTTAACTTTTCTAGGCGGTCAGTCTCCTGGATTGCCAGGAAGTGCGCAGACTTCGTCAGACGATCTATGATCACCCAAATGGTATCGCATCCGCTGGGAGTTCTCGGCAGTTTTGTGATGAAATCCATTGATATCTGCTCCCACTTCCATACTGGAATTTCCGGTTTTTGAAGTAGTCCGGAGGGTCGTTGATACTCCGCCTTAACTTTAGAACAGGTCAGACATCTGCTTACATAGGTGGCGATATCGGCTTTCATGTTTGGCCACCAGTAAAGAACCTTCAGGTAGTGATACATCTTGTCTGAACCTGGGTGGATTGAGTATCGGGATTTGTGAGCTTTGTCCATTACTAGTTCTCGTAGGTCTCCATACGAGGGTATCCATGTTCGATCCATGAAGTAGCGGATTCCGTCCGACTTGGTTTCTAGTTGCTTCTCCATGCCTCGTAGTGACTCGGCTTTCAGGTTCTCGTCTTTTAACGCTTCGAGTTGAGCATTGCGGATCTGATCAGGTAAACCGGTGTGAATGGTGAGTTACAGTGCTCGAACTCGTCTTGGCTTGAGTGTTTCCTTCCGACTTAGGGCGTCTGCTACTACATTGGCCTTGCCCGGATGATACTTGATCGTACAGTCATAGTCGTTTAACAGCTCGACCCAACGACGTTGCCTCATATTTAGCTCCTTCTGCTCAAAGATGTTCTGGAGACTCTTGTGATCGGTGTAGATGGTGCACTTGGTACCGTACAAGTAATGTCTCCATATCTTGAGTGCAAACGCGACTGCTCCAAGCTCTAGGTCATGCGTCGTGTAGTTTTTATCATGTATCTTCAATTGTCGGGATGCATAGGCAATCACCTTATTGCGTTGCATTAGCACGCAACCGAGGCCTTGTATAGAAGCATCACAGTAAACTACAAAATCGTCGGTTCCCTTCGACAGGGATAGAATCGGTGCTGTACAGAGTTTCTGCTTCAGGACCTGGAATGCAGATTCTTGTTTATCACCCTAACCGTACGTAGTGCCTTTATGAGTCAATGCGGTGAGAGGTTGAGCAATCTTCGAGAACCCTTCGATGAACCGTCGATAATAGCCAGCCAACCCGAGAAACTATCGTACCTCGGTCGGAGTCTTAGGCATAGCCCAGTTCTTGATGGCTTCTATCTTTGCCGGGTCGACGTGTATCCCATTCTCATTAACCACATGACCCAAGAAATGGAGCTCTCGTATCCAGAAGTCAGACTTTGAAAATTTCGCATACAATTGTTCTCGTCTCAACAGCTCCAGAATCAATCTAAGGTGCTCCTCGTGTTCTTCCTTATTCCTTGAGTAAATAAGGATGTCGTCGATGAAGACAATGACGAACTTGTCCAGATAGGGTTTGCACACTCGGTTCATTAGGTCCATGAAAACCGCTGGTGCGTTGGTCAACCCAAATGGCATAACCAAAAACTCATAGTGGCCATACCTCATTCTGAAAGCAGTCTTTGAAATGTCTTCTTCTCGAACCCTTAGTTGATGGTAACCCGATCTTAGGTCTATCTTGGAATAGAAGCTCGACCCTTGTAGTTGATCGAACAGATCGTCGATGCGTGGGAGGGGATAACGATTCTTTATTGTTGCCTTGTTCAATTCTCTGTAATCGATACACATGCGGAAAGTCCGTCCTTTTTCTTGAAAAATAGAACTAGGGCTCCCCACGGTGATAAGCTAGGTCTGATAAAACCTTTATCCAATAGTTCCTGTAATTGCGTAGATAGCTCTTGTAGTTCCCTTGGAGCTAATCTGTACGGTGCCCTCGTGATAGGGGCGGCTCCCGGTACCAAATAGATTTAGAACTCGACTTGGCGATGCGGTGGGAGACCGGGTAGGTCTTCAGGGAAAACCTCAGGATAATCACGTACAACAGGGATGTCTTCAATTTTCTTTTCCTCGGTTTCTTTTTCTGTGACCATGGCTAGAAAAGCGGTATGACCCTTACGCAAATACTTCTGAGCTTTCATGTAGGAGATGACTCCAGAGACCATGCCACTCCTTTCGCCCTTAACCGATAAAATTTCACCACTAGGAAGTGGTATACGTACGATTTTCTCTCGACAGATGATCTCAGCTTGATTCTTGGATAGCCAGTCAAAACTACCAAGTGTGACAGGCATCAGATCTATACCTATCTCATGACCACATAATCCTAGTCTGCACCCCTTAATGATATGAGTTGCCTCAATTAGTTTCCCGTCAGCTAATTCTATGACATAACTAGGTTCCACGACAGTTAAGGTTACATCTAAGAACTTAATGAACTTGTTGGAAACAAAACACCTGTCAGCTCCACTATCAAATAGTATTGAAGCAAAACAACCATTCAGGGGAAACGTACCAGTAACCACATTATGGTCATCCTTTGCCTCACCAGAACCGATCACGAATGCACGACCCTTGGCATTGCCCCCATTATTACCCTTGTTTCCACCCTTCAGCTGTGGGCAATCCTTCCTGTAGTGACCCTCCTTACCACACTCATAGCAGGCTCTAGTCACTCCGCCCTGGCGTTGTTGTTAAGGTTGTTGTTGCTGAGTCATTAGTTCGCCCCTGCAGTCTTTGGCTGCGTGACCCATCTTTCCACATCTCTGACAACGAAGTCGGTCACATGGGCCATGATGATGGAAGTTGCACCGGTTACACTTAGGATTCTTGCCCGCGTAGCTGCTCGATCCTTAACCATAGTTGTTGTTGTTATTGTTCTGATTGTTGTTGGTGAAGCTTCTTGATGGGTCGAACTTTTTGGTCTGTTGTTTCTAGGTGTTGTTGGAGCTTGAAGACTTGCTGTTGTTACCATCCCACTTCCTGGTCAGTGAGTTTGTGAGCCAGTCTGATAGCCTGCTGGATAGTGACGGGATCAACAGCCATCACACTAGCCTGGATTTGAGGAGCTAGACCATCAATGTATTTTTCAATCCGCTTGTAGGCCGGAGTCACCATCTGAGGACATAATGCAGCCAACTCGTGCGAACGAGTCGTGTACTCCTCGATGTCAGAACCAATCATCTTTAAATTCCAAAATTCTGCCTCCAGTTTCTGGACTTTGCTCCTGGGGCAGTACTCCTCTTTCATCAAAATCTTGAAATCATCCCATGGCATACCATTTGCAGCACCAAGCCCTAAGGTTTGGACTTGTGAGTTCCACCACATCAGGGCTGGTCCCTCTAATATGCCGGAGGCGTACTTGATGTGATTTCCATCAGGACAGTTGCACATGGCAAACACTGACTCGAGTTTCTCCAGCCAGCGAAACAGTGTGACAGCACCCTCAGAACCGCTGAAAGAATGAGGCTTGCAATCCATAAACATCTTGAAGGTACAGACTGTTGGACCCCCTTGATTCGGATTCTGGT
The DNA here is from genome assembly GCA_024085815.1 of Flaveria linearis. Classification (NCBI taxonomy): domain Eukaryota; kingdom Viridiplantae; phylum Streptophyta; class Magnoliopsida; order Asterales; family Asteraceae; genus Flaveria; species Flaveria linearis. The sequence continues at coordinate 12,644,028 of CM044016.1, read as the reverse complement.
CGTTCTGGTCCTGATTGTGGGCCTGCTCATAAGCTGCAAGCGCATCAGCCACGCGCTCATTGATGATAGCATTCAGCTCGACTTGAGTCAGGGTGATATTTCCTCGTCCACCCGCGCGTCCTGCTCTTCTTCCAGACATGATTGCTTCAATTTACAACACATATTAATCAATAACCGGATAATAATTATTGACAATAATAAATTGTATCATGTTAGTAAGAATGAAGGGTTTGTTTGCATATCGATAGTAATGCTTTATGAGGATCCGAGGCCTCATGCCTCCAAGTATGAAATTGAGAATTTGTATTGATCATAACCGTTATCACCCATTAGAGTTACCAGAATTCCCATGCATGACAAATTACAATTACGTGTGCACCCGTCATTCTAATTTGCTTTGCATGGTCACACATGGTTCCTCCTATTCGAGATAACATACCTTGTCCAGTACCGAGTGTTATCAATGATAGAAGCATCAAAGATATATTTGTTATACCAAGAGTCAAATAACTAAGGTTGTACTAAGGTTGTACAAGAGATTCGGTTGAGATAACAACGGGAATCAGGACAATTTGGCCTTTTTCCTTTCGAAGTTCTAGGTGTTTGAATGTCTAAGTCCGATCCTCTAATAGACTTGAATATCTTAGTTGTCCCTCATTTACTGCTCGGACTAGTGTAGTGGATAGGATATGTTGGGAATGGTAATAAGTGTGAGAGAGTTGGAAGAGTGAGGTATTGTTCTTTTTGTTTGTCATCGTTAAGCTTATCGCGTGTGTTAGGAAAGAGTTTCGTGTTCTAATCGTGGAAACGTTTGGTTTAATTCGTCGATGCTTCCACTCCGAAAGTGAAGGATCAAGTGTAAACGTTGGTAGTGAGCATGCGGGATTCTTCGCCCCTCTGTCAGCCGGTAATGACACACATGTCATACCCATAATGTTATGTTTGCTCAGCAGTGTAATGTCAGTACACCAGAAGGTTGTTTGCACAACAGTGGTAACCATGTAAAAGTGTTTGTGCAATATTAGTGTTGTGTCTAAGGCTATAGTCTAGATGCAATGCAATCCTAGTTCTCTATAACCTGTGGCTCTGATACCAATCTGTCACACCCTCAATTTCCACGAACGGGGTTGTACCGTTAGGCGTGTGACATACCAGGATCTCAGACACAGTTATATCGAACGACACTATATGAACTTAAATAAACATTTGATTTCATTAGATAGAACATAAACAAAGTTCACAACAATGCAGAAGCGTGTACATAGTTTGTAAATCCGTCACAGTACAGTTACAATATCTGTGTTTAGACAAAATGTTCAATGCTGAAAATAAAATAGATGAATGCATGTCCTGAGTGCATTTCCTGTAGCGTGCATCATGAGCTTATGCCTTCCTGTGACCTGAGAAAACATGCTAAAATGTGTCAACATAAAGTTGGTGAGTTCACAGGTTTAATCAACAAGAAATGTGTTCGTAAGCGTTTGGGTTTCAATGGTCTAGTATATAGAGCATATCGTTAGGTAGCTAGCCTATGTTCATGTTACTTAGCGTTTCGAACCGAAGCTGACTGTTTACGTCCTATATGTGTTTTTTGTATCCCCGTCACGTCTCATCAGACAATGACAAATGTTAGGTCAATCAAGCACCCGTTTGACCTCCAATCAAGCTAGGGCGACTAGCCCGGGCGGAGTTTGTCAGACCCAGTAGTACTACTCAAAATTACCTCGCTAATCCCATTACTAACGGTTCGAGTGTGTCAGGACATGTTGTGTGTTTGCACTAACGTAACAAGCGATATCAATAATACTACAACCATTTATGTAAATCTGTGTGCATGTTTTCTCCCCCAAAAGGAAAGAGAGTAAAATAGGGGCCGTGAAACTCACTGATGATGTAGTAGTTACGTAGGATGAAAGGCTCCCAAGTGTCGCTTACGATGTGTTGTCAAACACCTATTGACAGTTATGTTAAGCGTTAATGTTGTGTTTAGCGTTAATAGACACGTTTAGTTGGGTCGGGTCGCATGGGTTCGGTCGTGGGTGTCACACACACAAGCAGGCATAGACGTATCAGATTTATGTAGATTCCCAAATGGGTTGTCGATATTTGTAAATGATTAGGTTCTGTTATGTTGAAAAAGGATGTGCTTATTGATTGCGTTGACTTTAATCTTTGTGGTCAAGAAATGACACTTTATTGATTTTTACCATATCATCACACGATAGGCACACCGCACACAAGGAGAATTTCACTCACAATGACTCAATCGCATATCAAGGCTAGACGCACGACTGGACACTTCATTCGCACGCATGGGCCTTCAATCGTACGAATCAACCCCACCCGTACGATTGAACCCTCACTCGTACGACTTAGCATTCAGTCATACCACACATCACTCATTCACACGACTCAACAGCCAATCGCACATCTGAACCTTCATACGTCCGATTGGGCCTTCAGTCGTGTGATACTCAGTCGCACACATTCCTCCGATTGACTCAATCGTACACACTCTCAATCGCATGCATTCATTCGTACGTCACGCACACACGCATGGACTCAATCGCACGATCCAACCCAGTCACACCACTTAGTCGCACGATAGACCCAATCGCATGGCTCAGTCGCATGGCTGGCCCAGTCGCGAACTGCAGAAGATCGCGACTGCTGGACGGGCTGAACAGCCTTCGGCTGTCCCGTGCTCGGTTTTCACACAATCAGGACTTCCAGAAACACTTTCCTAACATGTCCAAGTGAAATGCACAAGTTGATTGACCTCACACACACCCCCACGACCACATGCATTCGGGTTGAACCCGAACACCCGAACCCTAGGTTTGCAGCAGTGAAACGAGCAATAAAATGGAAGACCAAGGTCGCCTACCTGTTGGGAACGTGTTATCCCAGCTGTGGCGAGGTCTAGCCGACGGAAACGAGCTCAAACGTGGCGGTTCGTGGTGCTAGTAGGTGGTAGAGAGGTGTAGAGGAAGAAAGTGAAGAACGTGGAATATTTGGGAGTGGAAATGAAAAAATTGGCTGGTAAGGGGTTTATTTACCCAGCCATAGTTTGGCAATTTGTCATGTTTGGTCCTCACACTTAGTCCCCGAGTTCCCGAATTTGTTTCGGTTGATAGCGACGTAAATGGGCGAGCTATGTTAATTAAGAGGATTCCTTAGGAAATCCCGTTTATATGAATCCTCTACAGACACCCGTGTTAGTACTTTATCATTATTTATGTAACGATGTCGGTGGCAGTGTTTGTATACGTTTCGAGTATTAACGAGTATGTGCCAATGATAACGACAGTGGTTTGAATAGTGTTGACCTGGAATTACTGGGTGTCACACCCCATGTTTTTAAAACTTTCATATCTTTTTTATGCATTATTATGTTTTTATATAGATTGCATCATTAAATTCGTTATATTTTTCTCTTTAATTAGCATATAATTTTGCAAGTGTATTTTTCTACCCGAATTAGCACAATTACACCGGTGACCTACACTATTGTTACACCACTGTAAATAAGCTTTTACACCCGATATTACACCACTATAACTAACAGTAACACTCAACAATTTGACAGCCAAACGACATTACACCATGTAACTACACTAATGTAACAAAACTTCAATACTGTAATTAAACAAAAAATAAAATAAGAAAACAATTACACTACAATAATTCTGTTTAAATTCAATAGCAATGTAAGAAAAAGAGGATTACACTATTTTACACTACTATAGTATTGTAAAAAAAAGTTACACGGTTAATTACCTGATATTACATCACTCCAACTAACCGTAACACGGTCATTACAACCACCAAATGACTTTACACCAAATGTAAACCAATGTAAACATTAACCAATGTAAATAAATATGTAAAACAAATGTAAAACAAACGACATGAAACCATGTAATACACCTTCATGATTTCAGAAACCTAACAACCAAAACAATATTAAACCGTGTTAAGAAGGAAGTTGTTGGCGGCTCAAATCATGTATGCTTTTTTGGTTTAGTTTGGTTGTTAGGTTTCTGAAATCATGATTTCAAAACTACTACACTGTAACAAAAAAATCACTTTAATTACACTATTGCAACAAAACTAAACCAAAAAGATATATATACACCACTGTAACAAAAAAAACACCACTAAAAATGAGATATAATACAAGAACATCAAGATTAACATAATATAAAACAAGAACATATTGATACATGATGTTTGTTTGGCCCATAAGATTGAACCTGACATACAACCTTAGATGGTTGATGAACCCAGATCTGAACCATAGTGTGAACCCATATCTGAACCTAAATATAACAGTGTTATTATGGCGGCAGTAGTGTGGTGTTGGTGGTGTCTGCGGTGGAGAAAGAGAACCCAGATTTGAACCATGTGTTCTTAAGGACAGATGAATCTGGTGGCGATGGTTGCGCTATGGTGGTTGAAGGCATAGTGGGATTTGTGTTGTTAACGGTGGCGGTGTTGATCTGGTGGCGATGGTAGCTTTGAAAGTCATCGTCGAGGGGTGTTATGTGGAAATGGTAGATCTGAAAGCTATCCGAGGGGGGTGGCGAGATCCACCAGATTGGAAAGTACCATCACCATCAACATCCAAATCTCCCTAGAATAAACTTGCTGATCAACGTCCAATTTGTTGAACAATGTCAATCCACCAGCTTACGTAGCACCTAGTTGCTTGGGACTAGGAACAACCACCATCATCAATACCAAGAAACACCACCATTAACGTTAAGTTAAGGGCTTTTAGCTGCCACCATCAGGATCAAGAACCACCACCATTGTTGTGATTTTTGCTAGAAAAGAGAAAGATAAAATGGAATGGGTGTGTGTTTGAGTGGTTGTGTTCTAGATCTAGAAAGATGATTTTTGAATGGAAGAGATAAAAGAAACCATATGGGTGTCTGACATTCACAGAAAAAGTAGTAAATAAAAAAACTATTTACCCTTGATCTCATGTCCACCATTGATTTGATATCTAGAATATTATATATTATATCTAGCTACCCAAAAAGCTAATCCTAGCTACCCATCTATCAAATTTTCAAATAAAATATTAGAGGATTGTAATTTAGTGGGTCTTTTTAAAAATTAGTATAATGAAAGGCATTATGGTTTTTTTCCATCCAACCTACTTTTTGACTTTTAATCATTTTAAATCGTCATCACCATTTCATATTCACTAATCTTCCTCACTATCTAATATATATATATATCTAGAAATACAACATCTCTTTCTCTCTAAGATCTCTCATCATTTCAATCACACCACCACCATCTACGGTAGTGGCAAGACGGTATTGGCAATGGCAGTGACGTTGTTGGTGGTGGTTGTGACAATGGTGATGGCAACGATGGTGGTTGTGGCTGCGGAAATGGCGACGATAGAGACAACGGAGATGGTGGCGATGATTTTCATCTTTCTTTCTCACTAGTTTCACTGATCAGTGGTTTTTTGTTGGTTTTCTAGGTTAGATCTATTTTTTTGTTGTTCTAATACTTTTTGTTAGTGTTCAAGATTGGATCTAGTTTTTTTTCTAACCACCATTGTTAGTTTGTGTGTTAGGTTGTGAATAGTGTTTGTGTGGTTTATGTAAGGTTGTTTTTTATTTTAAGCACTCAAATTACGTTTATAATGTTAAATGATGGTAGATTTGTTAGGTTTTTGTGGTGATGGCGTGGATGGTGGCGACTCATATGGTGTTGTGGTTTTTTGTTGTTGTTCAAGGTAAGATCTATTTTTTTGTTGGTGTTTAATGTTTAGTTCTGAGATTTTTATTGTTGATGTTTTAGTGAACAACTCAGATATATAAGGTTACAAATGTGTATATATTTTTATTTTGGTTAATCTACTTTCACATCTGTGTACACCGTAGTTGGTGATGTTATCTAAGGAACTACTCAAGCATTCTTGTTAAAATATTAGTTTAAAAGGTGTATATAAATGTGACAACCGGCAAATTTCAAGTCAATACCCGGCCTGACTAGTCATAAATTTTCATATTTCACATGAGTTTCAATCCAGTTCTATCTATTTAAGGTCATTTCATGTATTGCAAAATTTCATGCATAACATTTCATGCATCAGTGATTTGACGTATTTTCATTTTTACATGCGGTACAACCGGCACACACGAACGTTGGTGATAATTAATATATTCATACTAATAAATAATTTAAAGTGTTTCAAAGTATAATAGATCCCAAATTAAATACATTGGAAACGTTTAAACTTATAAATAATCCTAATCGCGTAACTTGATATTCTACCCGGAAAGAATCGTTTTAACGCGACTACTAGATACATGATGTATCACTAATATACTATAAATATTAAAATATATGATATTATACAAGTTCTTATAATATTTTTATTTATTTTAAAAAGTAAAAAGTAAGAATATATAATATGTAAAAATGTTGATAGTGTAACAACTACCATCCAAATACCATATACTATACAAATTTGAAAACCAAACCCCCACCCCATCCTTTTTGACCATCCATTTAACCCCTCCATACTTCATCTCCTTTTCACAAAATCCTAAGAAGGATCCCCTTTGACTTTGTGACTTTTGAGTGTTGCCATATTGGTGAAAGCACTTTTTAGTTGTATAAAGATGCATGTTCCCCTTACTACACATGGAGCATCCATTCCTTGCCTTATGAACGTGGATAAGGTCCTTTACATACCAAACAGAAGACTTCAAGAAGGAAACTCAAGTATAAGAAGAGGTACCCCCTTCATTTTACAACCCACACACTTCACCTCATTTTCCCTCACTCTCCCCTTCAAAATTCGGCCAAGACATCCCCACCACCACTTTATTTGATTTTCATCTCATTTTCTACAAATCTTGGGTGATTCAAGTTCTATTATTGAAGATCAAGTGATGTTCGAAGATTTCAAGCATCCTACAACATCTTCTCCACCTTTCCTTGCTTGATTCTTGGTTCAAGAGATCAAAACTTTTATGTATTTCAAGATCATCTTCTCCTTATCCTTGCTTGTTTAAGGTTAGCACCTTATTCCTAACCTTTTATACATCACCATGATGTGTCCATGTTCACTAACTCATCCAAAGGTGCTCTAGCAAAGCTTAAAAATTAACAAAACATGTACGGATCTTGGCAGATTCATGTTCTATGTTGTAGATATCATAACTCCACCTAAACACGATAAAATGAACCGTTTATTGAGTCTAAAATTAACCTTAAACATGTAGGTTTTAACGCATCCAACCTTGAAATTTTTAAATAAGTCTAACCCATCAAAAACGTACAAATATGATTAGGGTGTTGAATCTGAGTTTTTGGCAGATTAGATAGGGCAGAAAAATTGAAGCATAAGTTATGCTTAAATAATCAAATGGAGTTTTTGTTTCTATAGTAACTTATCTTAAGATGTTAGGTTTAAAATTACTATAGACTCTATTTGTAAAAGTAGGGTTTGATCTCTCAAAAAGATGAAATCCATGGACATGTACAGGAAAATGCTGCACTGATATATGTTGCCTCATGACCTATTTGAGGAATTTAAACTTACTTATATATTACAAGATATACCTTTTTGGGGACCTAAGACATAGAGATATATGTGGTAAAAATATCATATTTTATAAAGATTCTTTGGACCATGAAAAGGGGATAACAACCAGGTCTAAAAATCCTCCTGTTTTTGTCAAATGTTTACATTTATATAAAGTAAACTTTTGGAGGTATTTGGTAAAAAGAAACTCATACGCATGGAAAGTATAATGGCATTATATTATATATTAAACACATTGGTCGGTGCCTACATGAAAGAAACAGTATTTTATGTTTTGGCCACAGATCTTTTGTTTTTACACATTCAAGCTCTTCTTTTAACAATGACACGTTGCTTTCTGTATATACACGTGTATGGTTCCCGGTTTTACCTCTACCACATGGATCCTTTTTAGATAAAGTACAACAAAAGTGGACTGAGAGAGAAAGAGGAGACGCAGATTAACCGCTTTGTTCATCAACGGCCAAAGGTCGTCGCCCATCGCTGGCTCCGTCTTTGCTTGGTACATGTTCGTTCTTTATATTGATTTTTCCAATCTTCTTATTGTATCTCATCAGACATGCTTTCTTTGATTTTAGGCTATCAATTTGTTATTATCAACAAATGGTTGTGCATCGTCATCAGCTAATGTTTGAGGAGCAACAACGACAATAGCTCGAAATCTAAACCATTAGTTTTGGAAAAGCGAAATTTTAGTTTAAGAGGGATCTGAAACCAACGAGTGTGCCTCTTGAAACGCCGATACGAACATACAACTTGAAAAAGCTTCCACGGAAACACAACACAAAGATTAAATTACAGGTTATCAATTTCACAACACTCGGATAACCCTAAACATCACATGTGAAGGGGTTTCGCTTCAATGTTGTTTACATTCAACCTTTTGATCGAGCTCGATCCATTGCTCTTCCCATGTATAGGTATTCAATGATAACTTAATATTTGACTGATTCAAAGGAATTCAAATCTATGAATTGCCTATGTTGTTTTCGAATTTTGTAACAATAGATTTGGTTGATCGTAAACTTACATTTTGATTTTTCTTAGATACGGCTCCATATTTTTATCTTATTCATTGTTTTTTGTTTTTATTTATATGAAACCGTGAAAAAAGGCAAATCAATCATTGTTATTGTGATGTTTGATGATTTCAGGTGTGGATCTTCAATTACGGCTTTGTTTAAGCAATAGTCTTATACGAACTTGCCTGTCTCGCTAATTTGATTGATCTGATAAATGTAAACCCATGGTAAAATCATTAAACCCAATTGTCCTTGAATCGCTTATACTTGAATTGCTAATAAAAGTCCCATAGAAAAAGTAATAGTTAGAAGTTAGAGCCTATTGAGCCTGAGGTTTTAGTATTCTATTTTGGTTAGTTATTTTTATTTGTTGATCTCAAACAATTGAACAGATACAAGGACAAGATTCTTCATTTGAGGGTTTCCTTATTGTCGGTTAATTACTCATTCATTGATGTAATCGCCATGAGAGAGTAATAGTTACGAAAAGGGATACAAACTATTGATTTTCAATAAATAACATTATGGATTTAGGAAGTTTATTACAATACATTGTCGTGTAATTTCGCTTGGTTAATCCCTTGAATTGTTTCATTTTAGGTTATGTAATACAACCACGGCGATAGTTTGGATGTTTCCTTTAGTTTAGGTCGCCATATAGAAGGGTAATTTAAGTACATAGTTTAGAAACTTAGTTCATAATAATAGGGTTGTGAAACGCTACCTAGGTTTTGGTTAGGTGTTTTGCATCAATACTTCGATAAAATGTGTTACTGTGTCTATAGTACTTAGAACTTGAATTCGTTCATGATCATATACAAACCATGAAGCTGACAGGTAATTAGGTTGAGGTCATCTAATATCACTGCCCTGGTATATTATAATTTTTACCATTATTATTTAAATTTACCTCCTTCCATATGTTTGCGGCAAGATGTTGACAACGTATAATTTACACACGTTTTTGTTTGCAATGATGCTACAGGCACCTGCTCACTAGCTTATTGAATATATACGGTATGTATCTGTACACGGATTTATTATGAAGATAGTGTTACATTCTGCAAAAATGTTGTAGTACATTGTTTAATCAACTAATATGCCAATTATGTAATTTAACCATTTGGAGATTCATCTTCTGTTTCTTCTTTAGTAACTGTAGCTTTTTAAAAGCATTGCCACTTTCACTTGGTTTAAAGGATCATTTTATTTACTTTCTCAACTCTATTTATAAAACGTGCTGCTTTTGCCAGAAACTTTAAAGATTTGGATGTGCATTTTGTGAATTGGTTCTTCAGAAGATTCTTAATTGTTTCTGTTACAATTGAGCACCTATTAAAGAACTCTTTAAGGATACTTAAATATTAATCAATATAGCAATGTACAACAATGATTGAGTGGTGTAGTAGATGTACTCTTGGGCCTCAAGATCTTTATTTTTATAATGATATTATATAATTGTATGTTTAGATTATGAGAATGCAAGTAGCTTAAGTTTTTTGGAAACCTTTTGTTTAATATGCAATTGGATATATTTACATACAACTTAAATTAAGATCAAGCTTACCAGGGTATGTGGTTTGAATGACTTAACATTTGTGTGCAACCTTAGTCAACAATCTCATTTTAGTTTTAAACAAAAAATAGGTTTCGAGCCGCAACGCGCGCGCTAGACTACTATTTATACTTAATATAAAACATATGAAATACATTATGTATTTTTAGGAAGATAACTATAGAAACAAGAATCTAAATAAAACGTTAACGGCTCGACGTGTCTAACAAGTCAAGTGAGGTTTTCAAAATTAACTTTGTGAATGAGTTATGCATGACAATCTAGAGTTAGTAAACATGATATCATGAATATATTGTGATTTTGTTTAGGAGATTCTTAGACCAATCATACGTACGGACTATTGCTATTATTCACACATGCATTACAGGTGAGTTTCACGGCCCTATTTTTACTTATTTTCCTTTTGGGGGAGATTACATGCAAATTACTATTTTCTTGGACACATTTGATTTCACATGTTATATAAGTTGTTTACTTACCGTATGATTCCCATGTTATCAAACCGTTAGTTTATTTCCTAAAGCAAGGTAATCATGGATAGTACTATTGGGTTTGACTACCCCCACCTGGGTTATTTACCCTAACCATGACTGGAGGTCTAAACGGGTGCATTATTAGCTTGTTCACCCCTGTGCTTATGGTAGGCACGGGTAGAGGGAATTTATTACCGTTACAGTCTAGCTTCGGTTTTGGCGCTTATATAATTTGTAGCATTGTATGTACAACAATCAAATCATAGAAAGTTTTGTGGTCCTTACACTATTTATTATTACTTACAACCTGTGAATTCACCAACATTATGTTGACATATTTTTCATACATGTTTTCTCAGGTAATTGATAGATGCACCAAGTTAAGCTCTCATGTTTAGGGCCATTCATGCTGTTTGGGACATTCATTTTCGTATTTGTCATGTTTTGAAAACAATTTACCTTATTGCTATTGCTTCTGCAATTTAACTCTAAAACAATTATGTATCTTAACTTATTTGAGATGACTGTTTTACAAAACCATATAGTGGTCGACTAGCGACTATGAAACCATGACGTTCACACCCCGCGGGAAATCGTCGTGGTTTGAGGTGTGACAGATTGATATCAGAGCCATTGGTTATAATGAATTGGGTTGCATTTAGTGAGCCTAGACTATAACCGTAACTCATTGCACTACCTTAGTACACTATGCATTAACCTTACTTATATTATATTGTACTTGTGTGTTGCCTTGTCATAATGATGTCGTTTGCATCGATGTCGATCTACGTTTTTTTACTAAGATGAGGAGTATGAGCCACTATCTCTGACCTCGTCCACAGGATCTACGTGTACTATCCCAATCCCTACACCTGACATTGTACTCTAGCCTACTAGCCCCACTGAGGCCGAAACCCCTACACCTCCTCCTACTTCTATCCCCGCTCCCACTCCAGATCCCATTCCTGACACCACTGGGGCCATACTCATAGCCTAATATTCTGGGTTGTCTCCCCCTCCCCCAGGCACGTATTGGTGGATGATTGCACTTGAGATTTATACCAGTCTCCCAGAGGAGCTCATTCCAGGAGTCACATGCATCATTGGACTAATGATACCGATGGCCATTCCGGTGACCATGTCACATATTTTTATCGAGCCACCACTTGAGCTTAGCCACACGGCTACCGATGCCTAGCTAGCTGACCCAACCCCGAGCCGGTCGATACCCTCCTCGAGCCTGCTGATTCCACTCCTTAGCCAGCCGACATTGAGGTAGTCGACGTTGATTCTAAGAATACTAATTCTGTCTCAAAAATGGCTGACACCGACCTAGTGGATTCCGATCCAGAGCCTACTGAGGCCATTCCTCGTTCTGTTGACTCCTACTCCGTAGCTAGTCGACCTTATTCTCTAGCCTACTGATTCAGCCTCCTAGCCTACTGACCCTACTCCCCATATTCCTGACACTAATCCTCGTGATCTCACTTCTGAGTTTGCTGACCTACCCTTATGGACACTATTCCCAAGCTAGTGGCTGCAGAAATCCACCATCATATCATTCCGGCACTATCACCACCCTCGTTGCAACCCTACTAGACTCACCTAGGGGGAGTGATTCATTTGCACACACCTAAGAAACAAGTTCTTATCCTGATTTCTATTTTCTTCGATATGAGTGTCGACATGAGTTTTATTACTAGCAGTTTTAGTCATTACATAGAATTACACCGACATATTTAGCTTGTAAGTATACGATAGGTATAACAGATGGTAAATTAATCTAAACAAGCAAGATAATACAAGGATGCACTTTGAATTTGTCGGATCACTCGTTCTATATAGATTTATTACCTTTTAACTCTAGGGAGTTTCGACATCATTATTGGCATTGATTGGTTGCCAAAAAGTCAAGAGAAAATTGTTTTGTCATGAAAAGATTGTTCGCATGCCACTTCCAAATATAGAGACAATATCGATTCAAGGAGAAAGGCGTGGTACCATGCTGTATTTAAATCCGGAAGTACTTACGAAAAGACTATCAAGCAATCTCGGCGCACATGGTAGAGAAGCAAGCAGATGAAAAAAGAATCGACATACTTATCATACGAGACTACCCGGAAGTCTTTCCTGAGGACTTGCCCGGACTTCCACCCCAAAGACAAGTTAAATTTCGAATTGACTTGGTACTTGGAGCTGCTCCAGTAGCACGATCACCATACCGACTAGCACCATAAGAGATGCATGAGTTGTCAACTCAATTGTAAGAATTGTTAGATAAAGGATTCATAAGGCCGAGTTTCTCACCCTGGGGAGCTCCGGTCTTGTTTGTCAAGAAGAAGGATGGATCATTCCAAATGTGCATTGACCACCGAGAATTAAACAAACTCATTATCAAGAATTGGTATCCACTTCCACGAATCGATGACTTATTTGATCAACTTCAAGGTTCTAGCTATTACTCGAAGATTGATTTACGGTTGGGATATCACCAATTATGAATCCAAGAGGAGGATACCCCTAAGACCGCTTTCTGAACTCGTTATGGTCACTACGAGTTCATGGTCATGCCATTTGGGTTAACCAATGCACCAGCTGTATTCATGGATCTTATGAATACAGTGTGCAAACCCTACTTGGATAAATTCATGATCGTCTTCATCGATGACGTTTTGATATATTCACGAACCAAGGATGAGCACGAACAACATTTAAGGTTAATCTTGGAACTAGTCAAGAACAAGAAATTTTACGCAAAATTCTTAAATGCGACTTCTGGATCCGAGAAGTGCAACTTCTCGGGCCTGTGGTTAATGAGGCGGGAATACATATTGACCCATCCAAGATAGAGGCAATTAAGAACTTGGAAGCACCAAAGACTCTGATCGAGTTGCGACAATTCCTAGGTCTTGCAGGTTAATACCGGCGCTTCATCGAAAATTTCTCCAAAATAGCCCAACCGTTGATGGCTTTAACCTAAAAAGACAAGAAATTTGATTGGGGTGATAAACAAGAAGCATCATTTCAATTATTGAAGAAAAAACTATGTTGTGCACCAATTCTGTCCCTAACAGAGGGAACAGATGGTTTTGTGGTGTACTGCGACGCATCACGACAAGGACTTGGATGTATCGTAATGCAACACGACAAGGTTTTTGCTTACGCTTCTCGACAATTGAAAGTGAATGAGAAAAAGTACACTACTCACGACCTCGAATTAGGAGCTGTTGTTTTTACACTAAAGATTTGGCGACACTATTTGTATGGTACCAAATGTACTATATTCACTGACCATAAAAGCCTTTAACAAATTTTTGATCAAAAGGAACTGAACATAAGACAATGTAGGTGGGTTGAGTTACTGAACGACTATGATTGTGAGATACGTTATCACCCTGGAAAGGCGAATGTTGTAGCAGACGGTTTAAGCAGGAAGGAACGAACCAAAATATTACGAGTACGAGCTTTGGGAATGACTATCCACATGAGTCTAACTACTTAAATTCATGACGCTTAATCCGAAGCACTAAAGGAACAAAATTTGAAGGAAGAATCTCTTTGTCGCATGGATAAACAGTTTGAGATCAAGTCTGATGGCGCTTGCTACTTTATGAACCAAATTTGGGTACAAAATTTTGGAAACTTGAAGGATCTTATGATGAACGAGGCACATAAATCCAAATACTCCATCCACCCGGGCTCTGATAAGATGTATCAGGACCTAAAGGAATTATAATGGTGGCCTAACATGAAAGCTTTAGCAAGTGCCTCACATGTTCAAAGGTTAAGGCAGAATATCAGAAGCCATCAGGACTACTGCACCAACCAGAAATTCCATAGTGGAAATGGGAACAGATCTCCATGAACTTCATAACAAAACTACCCAAGACATCCACCGGGCGTGATACGATTTGGGTAATTATGGACCGATTAACAAAGTCTGCACATTTTCTACCAATTAAAGAAATTGGTAAAACGGAAAGGTTGACCGGGATCTATCTCAAGGAGGTTGTCTTAAGACATGGAGTGCTAATCTCCATTGTCTCCGATCGAGACAATAGATTCATCTCTAGATTCTGGCTATCATTACAGAAGGTGGTACATGATTGGACATGAGTACCGCATACCACCTGCAAACAAATGGTTAGAGCGAAAGGACTATCCAATGGAAGACATGCTTAGAGCTTGTGTGATAGACTTCAGACACCGTTGGCATACTCATCTACCTTTAGCTGAATTTTCTTACAATAACAGTTATCACACTAGTATCAAGGCTACACCATTCGAAGCACTATATGAAAGGAAGATTCGATCACCATTGTGTTAGACAGAGATAGTCGATATCTAACTTACTGGTCCTGAGATCATACACGAGACAACTGAAAAGATCACTCGGATTCAGAACCGACTCAAAGCTGCATGTGACCGTCAGAAACGCTACGCTGACGTGAGACACAAACCATTAGAATTCCAAGTAGGAGATAAAGTTCTACTTAAAGTCTCAACTTGGAAAGGAGTTATCCGTTTTGGTAAACATGGTAAGCTAAACCCTAGATACATTGGACCATTTGTGATCCTGACAAGGATTGGTCCTGTAGCTTACAAACTCAAACTACCACAAGAACTTAGTAGTGTTCATGACACTTTTCACACGTCAAATCTGAAGAAGTGCTTGTCAGGTGAAACCCTAGTTATACCACTCGAAGAGATTCAGATTGATGATCAACTTCATTTTGTTGAGAAACCTGTTGAGATCATGGATCGAGAGGTGAAGAGGATGAAACAAAGTCGTATTCCCATAGTGAAGGTCCGGTGGAATTCTAGACGAGGACAAGAATTTACCTGGGAACATGAGGACCAAATGAAACTCAAATACCCTTACTTGTTTGAAACCCTAGCGAGTACAGAAGACACTAACTGAATTTGAGGACGAAATTCTTTCTAACATGGGGAGTATGTGACAATCAGCAATTTCAAATCAATACTCGGCCTGACTAGTCATAATTTTTCATATTTTACATGAGTTTCAATCAAGTTCTATCTATTTAAGGCCATTTCATGCATTGCAAAATTTCATGCATAACATTTCATGCATCAGTGATTCGACGTAATTACCATTTTTACACGCGGTACAACCGGCACACACGAACGTTGGTGATAATTAATATATTCATACTAATAAATAATTTAAAGTGTTTCAAAGTATTATGGATCCTAAATTAAATACATTGGAAACGTTTAAACTTATAAATAATCCTAATCGCGTAAATTGATATTCTACCTGGAAAGAATCATTTTAACGCGACTACTAGATACACGATCTATCATTAACATACTATAAATATTAAAATATATGATATTATACAAGTTCTTATAATATTTTTTTATTTCAAAAAGTAAAAGTAAGAATATATAATATGTAAAAATGTCAATAGTGCAACAAATACCATCCAAATACCATATACTACACAAAATTGAAAACCAAACCCATCCCTTTTGGCCATCCATCTAAACCCTCCATACTTCATCTCCTTTTCACAAAATCCTAAGAAGGATCCCCTTTGACTTTGTGACTTTTGAGAGTTGCCATATTGGTGAAAGCACTTTTTAGTTGTATAAAGATGCATGTTCCCCTTACTACACATGGAGCCTCCATTCCTTGCCTTGTGAACATGGATAGGTCCTTTACATACCAAAAAGAAGACTTCAAAAAGGAAACTCAAGTATAAGAAGAGTTACCCCCTTCATTTTACAACCCACACACTTCACCTCATTTTCCCTCACTCTCCCCTTCAAAATTCGGCCAAGACATCCCCACCACCACTTCATTTGATTTTCAACTCATTTTCTATAAATCTTGGGTGATTCAAGTGCTATTATTGAAGACCAAGTGATTTTTGGAGATTTCAAGCATCCACAACATCTTCTCCATCTTTCCTTGCTTGATTCTTGGTTCAAGAGATCAAACCTTTTATGCATTTCAAGATCATCTTCTCCTTATCCTTGCTTGTTTAAGGTTAGCACCTTATTCCTAACCTCCTATACATCACCATGATGTGTCCATGTTCACTAACTCATCCAAAGGTGCCCTAGCAAAGCTTAAAAAGTAACAAAACATGTAAGACAGATTCTGGCATATTCATGTTCTGTGCTGCTGCTGGCTGCTGGCTGCTGGTGCTACTGCTACTGTTGCTGGCTGCTGCTATGGTTGCCGCCGCCGCCGCTGCTATGTAATAAAACAGTAGAGCAAAAGACTAACTTCAAAAGTTTACAAACAAATCATCACTAGAAGCGCTTAATATAAAAGTTTAAGGACTCAGCAAAATAATTTTCTTCAATCTTCTTATGACTTAACTGGTTTCTAAGAATAACATTAGCAATCAGTGATTCAAAGGTATAGACTTCAAGTTCGTAATGTTATTATGATTAGGTAGTGCAAGAGTGACGTTGTATTAGAATCATAAGTTCTAAACTAGTGCATGCTATGTGGAATGGTTGTTAACATACCTAGGACAAGATAAAAACTAGTGCATAATTTTTTCTATAACATTATAGTTGGATTCTTGAAAATTAGCTAGGCAATATGCATAATTTAATTTACTCAACGGCTAATTAAACTAATCTTGATAAGTTATCCCTTCCTACCTTAAGTTCTTTAATTCAAATTAAGAAAACTCCATAGGTTGTTCAAATCATTCTAGATAGCTTCCATATAATACTCCCCAAGTCGTGATTCACATCTTCACCATCCAACTTGATGAAGTGCTTATGCCCAACTAAATCTTTATCATATAAAAGTACCGAATCTTCTATTTATCTTTCTATTTTATCAAAATACTATCATATACAAACTCCAGATGGAGTATTAATAGCTTGGTTTGATTGATTTATGAGCTTATGACAGTACTCATATATACAAAACACATAATACACACATATATACCAAACCACACATATTACAATAATTTCATGTTGAATGCAACTAGATAACAACCATTACATATAGAATTAAACAATTAAATCGACCAATATCCAAATGTAAATACTAAACAAACTAAATAACCTTATTCAACAAATGTTTGATGGTGGTGCTGTTGGTGGTGTTGTTGGTGGTGGTGGTGTTGTTGTTTTTGTTGTTGTTGTTGTTGTTATTAAATTTGATGAACTCATATGGATTAAAAAATTAAATTAAAATCCATCATAATATTACCATACTAACCCTATAAGTGTTTTAAGGTCAAAATAAAATTATTATTTAACTTCTTAAAATGTTTTATAAATAATATAGATAATATAAATATTCATTATTAATTTCTATATGTTATGTATAATTAATTGGCTCGCGTGATACGCGGGTGCTACTGATTCTATTTTTCAACCAGCCTTAAATACTGTTGCTGCTGGTGGTGGTGGTGTTGCTGCTGCTGGTGGTGGTGGTGGTGCTGCTGCTGTGACAACCCGGAAATTTTTTTTTTTAATATAATAATTAGGTGATTTTACAAATTAGTATTTATATTTTTTTATTGAATAATATTAATAATAATAAAAACAATGATAATAATAATAATAATATTATTATTAAAAATAATAATGTTAATAATAATAATAATAATAATAATAATGAAATATTATCATTATTAATAATTTATAAGAATTTATTATTAAATTTATAAAGTCCAAGGGGTGGTTTTTGTAAATTCTGAAACTTGAAATTAAATTTTAATACATAAAATGTTAAAGATGGAAAGTTGGGGGACCATTTCTGTAATTTTTCAAAAACCATTTCCCAAACCCCCGCCCGTCGACCCACTGTTCTCCGGTGAGACGCCGGCGTATCTCCGGCCAAGCCACAACCACAAATAAACGCGATTTCATCTCAATTAAACAATACCGACACATCCTCGTGGATGACTCGAACCTACACCACCTTTCAATTTAGAAATCGGAGTGCGTTTGACAACCAATCCACTAAACCTAACCCACTTCGGCCGACCAACTCCATAATCGAGCACTAACCTAAACAATAATCAAAATAATGAAACACTAACAGTCGTGTGACTATTTAAAACCTTCCCTCGATCGCAATTCGATCAGAAAACACACAAAATCACCCGTTCGATTACCCTCTCTGTCGCGGACCTGCAACTCATTCGAAACCATACTTAAACACCTTATATACCCAAATTAACAGAGGGCTTTCAACCCTTAACATAATTCGAAGCTTCCTGTGTAATTAATTGATTTTCATCAGCAATTCATCAACATTCGAATCCAAACTGAACCGCGACTTGTTCTTGACTGTTCTTGCCATCAAATTGAATCGAAACAGGTAATTGAATCTACTCACACACTCGTTTTTACATAGGTATTAAAAGCCCTAACTTAATTCGTGTTAATATAAACGAATTGAACTTCAATTGAATCGATTTCGATTCTAGGGTTCATCGGATTTGGGGGTTTCTGGAAAACAAATATTAAGAGAATATGGAACCGGCTTTAGACACGGGTGAGCCCTTGGCTCAGTGGTTTGGTGCGTGGGTGTGTGAACCGGGGGTCGCGGGTTCGAACCCGGCCCCCAACATCTTTTTTAAAATAAGCTTTTTAAGCCTTTTTAAAATACAGAAAAATTTCTAAAAATTATAAAAATAATTTTTATAAGCTTTAATTATTTTCTGGAAATTTATTTCTTTAAAACCTTATCTATTTATTTATTTAAATAAATAAAACATATGTAATAAATTTTAATTTTTATAAAAATAGATCATTGAATCATTAATGGACACCATATCAATTTTAATTATGGATAAATTATAATAATTGTGGAAATTTATTTCTTTAAATTCCTTATTTAATTATTTATTTATATACTTATTACAAATGTTATAAATAGTTACTTTTATAAAAATGGATTTTAAATGATGATTTAAATCATCAAGTTATTAATAAGGATTATATTATTTTAATTATGGAATTATTATGATAAATGAAGGAATTATATTTAATAAATTTCATAAATTATTTACAAATACAAATATTATCATTATAATTATTATCACACCATTGTTATTATTAATATCAATATTGGTAATATTATTAAGACATGGTGTGTTGTATACCAAATCGTGTACGTCAAACCGAACCGACCCGAATCCGACCAAATATATTTATTCGCGTTGAACACGTTTTAAAAACTTAATTACAATTAATAATAGGTGTTGATCGTGTTTGATCGTGCATTGCCTTATTCTTTGAAGTTCTTGTTCATTTCATTACATCAAATCAAGGTGAGTTCAAGCCCCACTATTTTACCAAATCTCTTTTGGGTAAGTTCATTTTATTAAAACTCTTTTGGGGGAGATAGGATACTGGTAATGTTACAAACGTTTTCATTATATATTTAAGATGTGTATGATATTAAAGATAGTGTTGTTGATCATTATAAAAGTCCTCACACTTTCGAATTGTTAATATTGGATAGCGGGGAAAGTTGGGTAGTACTACTGGGAGTGACGACCCCACCTGTATGACTCGAGGTCAGTCGGGTGCAATTTGTCCTATGAACATTAGTCACGATCTGACATCGTGGCTGGAGGCAAACATAACACAGTCAGCTTCAATGTCGAAATCACTATTTAATATCGTTTGTGAATGGGCTAGCTAGCCATTACAATGCACATGCTTAAATATACGCTATTGTTAAACTGTGACGTTTAACTGTAAACTCTTGAATTGATCAACCGTTGGGTTGATACACGCTATTGTTAAACTGGGATGTTTAACTACACACTCTTAAACTGATCAACCGTTGGGTTGATACACGCTATTGTTAAACTGGGATGTTTAAACGCAAGCTCTCGAACTAATCAACCATTGGGTTGATTGCACTTTTGTTAAACTGTTATGATTAAACTCAAACTCTTGAACTTACCAACCATTGGGTTGATACATACTTTTATTAAACTGTATTGTTTAAACATAAACTCTTGAACTCACCAACCATGTGTTGACTTTTAGTATGCTATTCTCAGGTCACTAAATCTGGACTGCTGTTAGGAGCACTACACGGGTCAAGCATGCATCCTAACGCTTAAACAATGATATTTATATGTTTATTTTTATATATTTTGGGTTTGTTCAATTTGTTAAACGCTTCCGCATGTATTAAAAAGTTTGAACTTTGGTTTGTTATGTTAAACGTTGCATATAGAGTCGTTCCAAGTAACTAATGACTGTGATCCTGGTTTGTTCACACACCTCCGTGATAGATTCCAGACCCGGAATTTGAGGGTGTGACAGATTGGTATCAGAGCCATTGGTTATAGAGAACTAGGTTGCATACACACTAGACTATAACCGCACACAGTTAGCTAGTTACTTGTTCCTAGTCTTCCTAAACTTAACTTATCATCGTAGGTTCAAATCCTTAGACTTTATGTCTAACCTATGAAAATCTAATCGAGGTTTTGAATTCCATAAACCAAATGAACTTGTGTGACACATAGACACCTGTATTCTGGATTTCCTGGCAAAAGGCCCTCGGGCTAAGGCTAGCATATCGCATATATCTCATTGCGAGACCTGGTATGCTTACCTGGGGATTTCTGGGATGAGTGATAAACTATGGTCAATACACAGGTCTCTAAGGCAAATGGGTCAATTACCTTGGCGTGTCAATGATTCCCAAACTTTACTGATCCTTTCGTTTACCTTGATTGATCGACCCCGATACAATACATACATATTTGGTACTTCAACCATTGATGACCACTATACTTGACAAGATATGTTAACCTGATAGGAGGAACCGGGGTGATCATGCAAAGCAAGTTACCATTACGGGTGCACACGTAATTGTAATTGTCGTGCATGCTAAGTCCGGTGAGTCTGGTCGGGTGGTAACATTGTAGTCAGTATAAGTCATCATTCCTACACCTTGAGCAAGAAAGTCTCGGTCTTCATAGAACATAGCCACTGATGTGGAAACTATCTATCAGTTCTACTTGTAGGAATGCTCACCCTTACCTTGAATTTGGACGAAATTCAAACCATGACATTTGTGTTAATCCCACGGATTCGGACTGATTCTCTAGCTTGTCTGTTTCTTTAAATCCTTGAATTTCTCTTCCTTTTCATTTCAAGACAAAAGGTCTATTTTCATACGACTGATAGCTTTTGATATTTGGTAATTTAAAGAATGCCTGGAAGAGGACGTGGACGTGGGAGAAGTAACGATCATGAGTATTACAAGTTTCTATTCTATACCCTAGGGTGCTAGGATCATAATAAGATCTTGTTAAGGGTAACAAAACATTACTGACACTTGCTATTACCTAAGTCTTGTCCTACTTAGAGCCTTCATGGTATTCCCAATCATTTTAAGAGACATTCCTCCACTTAGTATTTCGGTAACCGAGGAACTGATTGAATATTTAGAATGGAAGTGGACTACAGGAAATATAGAAGAGTGATGAAACTCATTGTACATATTCTTTGGGATGATGCTAAGGAAAATTAGGATGTCGTGTAACCGGTTTAAGCACATTCTTAGTATACCGGTGATGCTTATATATAAGGTTATTAAGGTAAGTTCAAAGCCTTGGTGATTAAGGAATGAAAAGCAAAAGTTAGAATTGTAATTCTAAAATCGTGCAATGGTAGGGTTAGGTTGTGCTTTTTATACTGACAAACTCCATAAATTGACAAAGCTGATGTCATACCTTATGACATTAGACCAAATAGAATTAAGGACACTGGAAAAATCTAGTGAGTAGTAGAAAGAAGTTGGAGGGTCAAACAAGCAATCTAGCGGTAAGGTAGACAAAAATGCCAATGTTGTGAACCTAGCTATGTTGGTTAATATGATTAAGCTAACATGTGTTAACCGGGGACATTAAGAAGGTTGGAGTTCCGACCAATACTATAAGTGTGCCCTAGGTCGATTAGGACCCCAGGAAAAGTTAGAAACAATCAGAATTAGGAAATGGCTATAGCTAGAAAGTAAGAACAGTTAAATTATAGAAATAAAGGTCATATAAGTCAAAGTAATACATCACGCGGTCATACATTTACGACTGAAGCAAGCCACATTTGACAAGACTAAGTGTTGTTACATGTATGTACCTTATCATCAATAGCTACGCATCTATTTGATACCAGGGTTGATAATAGCTTTGATTCTTCTGGAATTATTCTTTAACTTAGCATTAACCCTAGTTGCTTAGAAATCATTTTACTTAGTAGAAATAACCAATGGTAGAAATTAGTACAAGAAGGTCATGTCTTTGACATAGACTTAATACTGTAGGAATTGGTTATCAAAGAAGGAAACCAAGATAGTCTGTCAGGAGAAGGTGGTTCGACCTATCAAACCAAAACATGATCTCAGAACATGAAAGGAGACCCAATCGTTTTAGGTTGATTTTTATTCTAAGCTGGGAACACTTAACTTCTTAAACTGATTTATCTCCATTTATCCTCATTTGACCTAGCTATATGGAATCATTTATTCCTTATCTATCGACTTTCATTTTGAGCTATCATCAAAACGTGATTGTGCGATGGTAGCCTTCCTAAACACTCTCTCTGCTGAAGATATTGTCAACTTATGTTCATGACTTTCTAGTCATACAAATGTTCTCAAACTATGCTTATGGTTTGTTGAACTACGTATGTAAACTTACTTAGATATTGCTACCTTGCAAAACATGTTTACAAATACCTTTCCTATTGTTCAAATCACTTCTTGAATCGCTTTTGAATCCTTAAGCTTGAAAATCATTAAATTTCTATTTGAACAACAAGACTTTAAAAGAGAAGTTCTGGAGAGAGTTACCAGTAAAGAGAGGAATTACTTTTGAGACTGAGTTATTTGGAGCCAAAACATTCTTAATATATGTTGAACCCGTGTTACAGCAAAGCTGGGGAGGAAATTGGTGTTAATTACATGGGCATGGAAATCACTGATCAGGTGAAAAAGAGAGAAAAGATGGCAAAACTAAGAGAAGAAATAGCTGTACAGAAGGCCAAGGAACAGAACTTAATAAAACTGTTCATGGTACATAGGTAACGATGAGAGCAAAACAAATGCTAGCAACCGTGTCACACGAGATGAGATCTCCATTATCAGGGGTCGTTAAGCATAGTAGAAATTCTATCAACAACAAAACTTGATAAAGATCAGAAACAACTTTTGAGTGTCATGTTGACTTCTGATGATCTAGTCCTGTAACTTATTAGTGACATCCTCGACTTTTCCTAAGTTGAGTCAGGAGTTCTGAGGTTGGAGGCCACAAAATTTAGGCCAAGAAGAGGTGATGTCCCAGTGGAGGTTAATGGTGATGTTTTACGGATTAGACAAATTCTCACCCACTTGATCAGCAATGCTATCGAGTTTACCCACCAAGGAAAGGTTCAGAGTAATCTTTATGTAAAAGCAAACCCATTATCTCACAACGTCGAGAAATTTACCTGCATCCATTTCAAATATTCGTACACCGTGGTACGACGTTAAAACATCAATCGTTATTCTGAATGATTGATTCATTTTCTGTTTTAATAACATTCTTAACCATTTTCGTGAACTCATTCCAAGATCTTCGCATAGTTTATTATTTCTTTAGACCGATGTTTGGTCGAAGGAGAAATACCTATTCACAGGACATGCGTTCAGATCGTTTCGTATGGTGACGTTTGGGATTCTTAAATTCCGACGGATAACCTTTCTTATCATTGTTGGTCTTATCTTGATCTCTACACATCACCTTATCACGAAATTATATTCTGGAAATTATGGATCGGAAAGTTAAACAACTAAAACATAGTAAGATTCCGATCGTAAGAGTTCGGAGGAACTCCCGGCGTGGTCCTGAGTTCACTTGGGAACGAGAGGACGAAATGATGCGCAAGTATCCTAACCTGTTCAAGGATGCTGCCAGTACATCTAAATTTTCGGGACGAAAATTCCTCTAACAAGGGGATGATGTGACAACCCGGAAATTTTTTTTTTTTAATATAATAATTAGGTGATTTTACAAATTAGTATTTATATTTTTTTTATTGAATAATATTAATAATAATAAAAACAATGATAATAATAATAATAATATTATTATTAAAAATAATAATGTTAATAATAATAATAATAATAATAATGAAAATATTATCATTATTAATAATTTATAAGAATTATTATTAAATTTATAAAGTCCAAGGGGTGGTTTTTGTAAATTCTGAAACTTGAAATTAAATTTTAATACATAAAATGTTAAAGATGGAAAGTTGGGGGACCATTTCTGTAATTTTTCAAAACCATTTCCCAAACCCCCGCCCGTCGACCCACTGTTCTCCGGCGAGACGCCGGCGTATCTCCGGCCAAGCCACAACCACAAATAAACGCGATTTCATCTCAATTAAACAATACCGACACATCCTCGTGGATGACTCGAACCTACACCACCTTTCAATTTAGAAATCGGAGTGCGTTTGACAACCAATCCACTAAACCTAACCCACTTCGGCCGACCAACTCCATAATCGAGCACTAACCTAAACAATAATCAAAATAATGAAACACTAACAGTCGTGTGACTATTTAAAACCTTCCCTCGATCGCAATTCGATCAGAAAACACACAAAATCACCCGTTCGATTACCCTCTCTGTCGCGGACCTGCAACTCATTCGAAACCATACTTAAACACCTTATATACCCAAATTAACAGAGGGCTTTCAACCCTTAACATAATTCGAAGCTTCCTGTGTAATTAATTTGATTTTCATCAGCAATTCATCAACATTCGAATCCAAACTGAACCGCGACTTGTTCTTGACTGTTCTTGCCATCAAATTGAATCGAAACAGGTAATTGAATCTACTCACACACTTGTTTTTACATAGGTATTAAAAGCCCTAACTTAATTCGTGTTAATATAAACGAATTGAACTTCAATTGAATCGATTTCGATTCTAGGGTTCATCGGATTTGGGGGTTTCTGGAAAACAAATATTAAGAGAATATGGAACCGGCTTTAGACACGGGTGAGCCCTTGGCTCAGTGGTTTGGTGCGTGGGTGTGTGAACCGGGGGTCGCGGGTTCGAACCCGGCCCCCAACATCTTTTTAAAATAAGCTTTTTAAGCCTTTTTAAAATACAGAAAAATTTCTAAAAATTATAAAAATAATTTTATAAGCTTTAATTATTTTAGAAAATAAATAATTATTTTCTGGAAATTTATTTCTTTAAAACCTTATCTATTTATTTATTTAAATAAATAAAAACATATGTAATAAATTTTAATTTTTATAAAAATAGATCATTGAATCATTAATGGACACCATATCAATTTTTAATTATGGATAAATTATAATAATTGTGGAAATTTATTTCTTTAAATTCCTTATTTAATTATTTATTTATATACTTATTACAAATGTTATAAATAGTTACTTTTATACAAATGGATTTTAAATGATGATTTAAATCATCAAGTTATTAATAAGGATTATATTATTTTAATTATGGAATTATTATGATAAATGAAGGAATTATATTTAATAAATTTCATAAATTATTTACAAATACAAATATTATCATTATAATTATTATCACACCATTGTTATTATTAATATCAATATTGGTAATATTATTAAGACATGGTGTGTTGTATACCAAATCGTGTACGTCAAACCGAACCGACCCGAATCCGACCAAATATATTTATTCGCGTTGAACACGTTTTAAAAACTTAATTACAATTAATAATAGGTGTTGATCGTGTTTGATCGTGCATTGCCTTATTCTTTGAAGTTCTTGTTCATTTCATTACATCAAATCAAGGTGAGTTCAAGCCCCACTATTTTACCAAATCTCTTTTGGGTAAGTTCATTTATTAAAACTCTTTTGGGGGAGATAGCATACTGGTAATGTTACAAACGTTTTCATTATATATTTAAGATGTGTATGATATTAAAGATAGTGCTGTTGATCATTATAAAAGTCCTCACACTTTCGAATTGTTAATATTGGATAGCGGGGAAAGTTGGGTAGTACTACTGGGAGTGACGACCCCACCTGTATGACTCGAGGTCAGTCGGGTGCAATTTGTCCTATGAACATTAGTCACGATCTGACATCGTGGCTGGAGGCAAACATAACACAGTCAGCTTCAATGTCGAAATCACTATTTAATATCGTTTGTGAATGGGCTAGCTAGCCATTACAATGCACATGCTTAAATATACGCTATTGTTAAACTGTGACGTTTAACTGTAAACTCTTGAACTGATCAACCGTTGGGTTGATACACGCTATTGTTAAACTGGGATGTTTAACTGCACACTCTTAAACTGATCAACCGTTGGGTTGATACACGCTATTGTTAAACTGGGATGTTTAAACGCAAGCTCTCGAACTAATCAACCATTGGGTTGATTGCACTTTTGTTAAACTGTTATGATTAAACTCAAACTCTTGAACTTACCAACCATTGGGTTGATACATACTTTTATTAAACTGTATTGTTTAAACATAAACTCTTGAACTCACCAACCATGTGTTGACTTTTAGTATGCTATTCTCAGGTCACTAAATCTGGACTGCTGTTAGGAGCACTACACGGGTCAAGCATGCATCCTAACGCTTAAACAATGATATTTATATGTTTATTTTTATATTTTGGGTTTGTTCAATTTGTTAAACGCTTCCGCATGTATTAAAAAGTTTGAACTTTGGTTTGTTATGTTAAACGTTGCATATAGAGTCGTTCCAAGTAACTAATGACTGTGATCCTGGTTTGTTCACACACCTCCGTGATAGATTCCAGACCCGGAATTTGAGGGTGTGACAGCTGCTGCTGCTACTGGTGGTGGTGGTGGTGCTGCTGCTGATGCTTGTGCTGCTGCTGGTGGTGCTGCTGGTGCCGCTGGTGCCGCTGGTGCTGAGCAGCTGCTGGTGTGGTGCCGCCGGTGCTGCTGGTGCCGCTGGGGCCGCTGGTGCCGCTGGTGGTGGTGGTGGCGGTGCTGCTGCTGCTGCTGTGGTGGTGGTGGTGGTGCTACTGCTGCTGGTGGTGCTGCTGCTGCGGCTGGTGGTGCGGCTGCTGGTGCTGGTGCCGCTGGTGCCGGTGCCGCTGGTGCTGGTGCTGGTGCTGGGGCCGCTGGTGCCGCTGTTGCTGCTGCTGGTAGTACTGCTGTTGCTTCTGGTGCTGCTGATGCTGGTGCTGCTGTTGCTGGTGCTGCTACTGTTGGTGTTGCTGCTGCTGCTGCTGTTGCTGCTGCTGCTGTTGGTGTTGTTACTACTATTATAACTATGTAAATATTTGATAAATAGTATTTAGTTAATAATATAATACTTAATTTAAATAGTAAAAAATATAAATATAATGTTAATTTAATTATAATATTAATTCAAAAAAATAGTATTAAGTTGTTGTTACTACTATATAACTATGTAAATATTTGGTAAATAGTATTTAGTTAATAATATAATACTTAATTTAAGTAGTATTAATTTAAATAGTAAAAATATAAATATAATATTAATTTAAATTAAATTATTATAAAAAGTAATACTTAATATAGTGAATATAATCATATGCATTAACTCATGTATTAAGTAAAATAAGCTTATTAAATAAGAACAATTTAGAAACACTTATATAAAATACTTCTACCATATGTTTAAATGGTTATTGTAGATGTCTTACAAAACTAAAAATTTACCAATATACATATGGTTTTATATTATATAGTAGTATAGATATTATTTTTTAGTTATCTGCTATGATCAATTATTCCGAGTTTAATTATTCATTCTTTGTGATATGTTATTCAAACAATCATTTAAGTATTATCGAAAATTAATTAAAATACGTATCATTCAAAAAATATTTTTTTATATTAAGTGACTATTTCTATAGTTTTATGTGTGTGTACCATTTTATTAATTATATTCTGATTCTGATTATAATATAGATAAATAAGAGTAAACATATTCTACCAAGTTTATGCTTCGAAGTGTTGTCAACAAGAAATGCTTGGATCACAAGATTACCACATAAAATAACAAAACTTTACACACTCAATAATCTTAACTTCAAAGCAACAAAACCATACCCTTTGAATCGAACAAAACCCTATATAAACCCACACTACATAACTTCATTCATATCATTCAACACCACCAAAAATGGCATTCCTCATTCCTTCCAAAACAACTTCACTTTTGTTCATATTCGTGTCGGTTTTCGCATGTTCAGCTTTAGCCCACGAGTTCTCAATCCTCGGGTATGCACCCGAGGATCTAACATCGATCCATAAGGTGATTCACCTATTCGAATCGTGGGTGGTTAAACATAGTAAGTTCTATGAAAGTCTAGATGAGAAACTACATAGGTTCGAGATCTTTATGGACAACTTGAAGCATATTGACGAGACCAACAAGAAAGTTAGCAACTATTGGCTTGGGCTTAACGAGTTCGCTGATATGAGTCATGAAGAGTTCAAGAACAAGTTCTTGGGGCTCAAAGGTGAATTGCCCGAGAGGAAAGACGACGCTATTGAAGAATTTAGCTATAGAGATTTCATGGATTTGCCAAAATCAGTTGACTGGAGAAAGAAAGGAGCAGTCGCCCCGGTCAAGAACCAAGGTCAATGTGGTAAGTATAAAATTACACGTTTGTTTTTGTCAAATGTGACATTTTCACCTTGTCTTTAACGTGTTACACAAACGTGTACAGGTAGTTGTTGGGCATTTTCGACGGTGGCGGCAGTGGAAGGTATAAACCAAATAGTAACGGGGAATCTAACCGAGTTGTCGGAACAGGAACTAATCGATTGTGACACGAGCTTCAACAACGGCTGCAATGGAGGTCTCATGGATTATGCATTTGCATACATCATTAGGAATGGTGGACTTCATAAAGAGGAAGAGTATCCTTATATCATGAGTGAAGGCACATGTGATGAAAAGAAGGTAAACTTTTTATAACTGACAAAAATATGGAATCTAAAACCCGATCAGATTTAACCGATTCTAAGAGTCCGTATGGTTTTAGGACGTGTCTGAAAAGGTGACAATAAGTGGATATCATGACGTACCACGAAACAACGAAAACAGTTTCTTGAAGGCACTTGCAAACCAGCCGATTAGTGTCGCCATTGAAGCCTCTGGTCGTGATTTCCAGTTCTATAGTGGGGTAAGTCTACAACGAGACATATATTTATGAATGTGTTGATTTGAGTTGTATTTTTATCTAGGGCAGATAAACAAAAACTTTAGCTCAAAGAGTAAACATCTTACCATCATTCTACTGAAAACAAACAAACAAACAAACAAATAAAAAACAAACATATCTAGTATATCCCACTAAAAAGTAAGGTCTGAGACTATCATTCTGCTGAAATAAAGTATTTTTACTTCTGACATTTTTTAGGTTTAAAATCAAACCCATTTTGACTGGTTAGCCAACATGTCTGACTTGTATATCTTTCCCATTGATTAGGGTGTGTTCGACGGGCATTGTGGGACGGAGTTGGATCATGGAGTAGCAGCGGTTGGATATGGAACAACCAAGGGTCTAGATTACGTCATAGTGAGAAACTCTTGGGGACCAAAATGGGGGAGAAAGGATACATAAGGATGAGGAGAAACACAGGAAAGTCCCAAGGGATGTGTGGCCTTTACATGATGGCTTCTTACCCTACAAAACAAAAATAAAAATGTCCCTACATCTTATCTTACCTAAATGGTCCTAACTTTCAAAGGACCAATACATATAACAAGTATTTGTAATGTTTTCATTTCCTGGTTAATCAAGTTCTTTTGTTGTTCGGTATCTAGAATCCACCATCTACAGTTGTGTTTTATCTTAAATAAACCACGTCAAAGAGGCCAAATAGGTTAAATGGATTAAAAATCACGCAAATACCATTTAAAACGCACAGAAGCTCGTATAGGTTTTTTATGGATTTCAAACAAGTTAAATAAAAAAGTAGCTAAACGAAGAGCTAAGTCAAATAGGTCAAACACGTCAAACAAGTTTAAAAGTCAACCAAATTCGGTTACTAATGCATACTCCAAGGTCTAGATCATCAACGTAAAATGTCGTTTTGTAATAATAACTAACACATCAATTATATTATAAAACATTCTATTAGTGGTTCAACTGTATGTGGCTTGATCCTTTCTACTTTCTACTTGTACTTTAACGACTTGTTTTGACCCCAAATCTGTTTTGACCTGTTAGCATACCATAAATGGAAAGTTCAATTCCAGATAACCTTAAACGACAAACCCAAGTAACTTGTGCAGAGACTACAAAATGATCAACAGCAGGATTAAAATTACAAACAAAACAAAACAAAACAAAAAAAAAAAAAAAAAAAACCGCCACACTAGCCATAATCATAAAAAATGTGACTAAATCAACAACCAAAACTGCGCTTGTTCAGTACCTGGTTGACTCAGATAAAACAGAAACAAACTAGATGAAACTAGGGATAGGGATACCCGAATTGTTGGGTACACTGTGTTTCATTACCACGACTTCCAGTATGCCGGTTTCACTGAATGTGGGTGCGGCCAGCCTCGGGTCCACCCGACCCGGCAAGTTAAAGGAGACGTTGAAGGGTTTGGATGGGGTTGTTTGCTGGACTTTGGGCTTGTAATTTTCGGTAGCATTGTTGTTGATAAATTCACTGTCTTGGATGACTCCTTTGATTTCAACATGCCCATCAACGCAAATATCAAGCTTTACATCGGCTGTCATGATATGAAAATAAATTGTTTTAGTTGAATATTTTATTCTTAGGGCATTCAAATATAGGGGTGGCAATTCCTGACAAGACATAAAACATGACTCAAACCTAAAATGAAAAGAAGAGAGTTAGGGCTGCGTCTAAAAGAGTTCAGGCTGTAAACGGTCAATCCATCTGTGCTATTTAATATATGGGGCATGCTCGTACGGGATAGTGGATAGTCAAATTCATAAGTAAAAAAAAGTTATTATTTATAAGTACAACGAGCCAACTATTATAACCCAATTAACCCGACAACCTATTTATTAGATAACTGGGTTACACATGTCACATACAGATTACATGTTCGCAACCTTTTTGACACGAGAACTTTCTACAAATAATTTACATAAGGTTTTCTAAAAATAATTTACAAAACATAATGT
Source organism: Flaveria linearis (assembly GCA_024085815.1). Lineage (NCBI taxonomy): Eukaryota > Viridiplantae > Streptophyta > Magnoliopsida > Asterales > Asteraceae > Flaveria > Flaveria linearis. The sequence continues at coordinate 12,612,201 of CM044016.1, read as the reverse complement.
AAATTATTTATTAGAAGTCTCGTGTCAAAAAGGTTGCGAACATGTTAAACTTGTAAATTTTCTCTCTTTGTTTACAAAACTTAACATATTCTTTTCCAACCTTCCATTTTGATTAAAATCAAGTTGTGACATATCTTTAAACAACCATGCTCTCTCTTCCTCATCAAACATAAACAACATTTGTCTGCTCCACGTGTTGTAGTTAATTGTTTTAATTTGACCAAGTGTTCATTATCACAACATGATACTATAACTCCAGATAAAATTGGATTAGGTGTTTTGAAGAAGATTTTATTGAGATTTATGGACAGAATTTCAGATTTTGACAACCCAAAAATGGAAGAGATCATTTGTAAAAAAAAACGTTTTATTTCTTCACATTACAGTCATTGGTGTCTCATCAACATCTAGTATTTTGTTCATGCGAAGGTTTGTAAAGAATTGATTGTCATATTAGTGTAAGTATAAATGGTAGATGAGTGCTTACACTGAGGTTTACAGACACCAGGTAGGGAAACCTGAAAAATGTAAGCACGGCGACTTTCACCTATGTCAACGAGGCCAAGCGACAGAGCGTTCTCTGCATCCTTAACTGTACCAACCAACTTAAGCGGTGGCTTTGGTTCCATCGACATTGCTCCGTGGGCCTCGCTCATACTTCCTGAGAAATTAACATGCGTATAGCATTAGGACTGCATTAATAGTTCAAAAATGGATATTTAATAGTGCATGAATGAATGTTTGTTTGCATGCAAGCATGCCTAGTCATAAGTAGACACAGTGAACTTCTTGAACAGTGAGAGGAGATATATGTCTATAAATATAGAAAAACACACCTAAGAGTGTTACACATACCCAAATCTAAGATTTTAAGGGACTACCAAACAAGAAATCCAACTTCAACGAAACAAAAATGTTAGAAGATTTACAAACCATAAATAGAAGAGAAATACAAACTAAAATGTGTGATGCCAAGAAGAAATGACAACAAGATGGAAAATTAACATGTACGACAAAATCGAACAAAAGACCACCACTCGTATAATTTCTTAGCATACATCCACATCAATAAATCTTCATCTGCTCAATTTCAGTTTTACTTCCTATTGAAAATATATCAGTGATGGTGTTTAGTTTCCAAATAATATGGTTTCATCATTATCTTGTTGTCAATCGGTATTAGCCTTATGATTAATTAGAGTTTCAAATGAGAATGGTTTAGGAATTAGATAGCAACTGCAACTGGTTTCCTATGTCTATATATCCACTTGATTTTTTATTATTAATTACATACAGAAAATAATATTTTACTTCTCTCGAGTTTTATAACCAGCCTTAAAATCAATTCCATCGATCCCAACCAAACATGATTTTCAGTTCCAGTTCCAATGAATCTATGAACTAAACGCCCCAACGGATCCTAGGTTATCCAGGTGTAGTGTAGGGCTTAAATACACTTGCCCTCATTACCATCCACGTGATTCGCATTTCAAACAAATGTGATTCACTGCGTTTTATAAATAATAATTGATACCAAAAAAGTACCCCCTAGAATACATGAAAGCAAAGAAAACAATCTGGCTAATTAAAGATACAGAAAGAACCTTTAGTGTTAGTGTGTTTTCTTCTCAAATTTTTTTTCGAAATTCTACTAGTATGTTGGTTGTTTAGATATTAGATATGATATAAAAGGTAAAGTTTAAATATTTAGAATACTACATTGTCTCATTTCATTCTTATCTCACCAGTATGTGGTATCTTTTCATTCATGTCACCTGGGTGCTCAAAACCCACTATTGCTTGTTTTTCTCTACATGAAATCAATTTCTTACCGGAAAGTGCCTCAAAAGCATATCATATCATTGGATTTTCTCAAACAGTTTTCGGTGTCTTCTTTACAATGATAATCAAAGACGCATGCCTCTCACCAAATTCAGAACATATTTGAACACCTAAAAGGTAACAGTCCACACGACTTCTCAATCTAAAATTCAAAATTTAATGCTTATAGAAGTCCTTATTCTCACTTATTCATTCCCCACAAGTTATGGAGAAATAACATAAATCCAGTTAGCTTCATATCCTACTAATGAATTGCTTTAGGGCAAGGCTAAATGCATCTCTGTTACTGAGCATACCCTCTTATTCATATGTTTTAGAAAAATGTGTATACATACGTATAAGGCCTTGAGTATGCCCGCATACCCAGTTTTTACTTTGTATACGCCATATAACGAATTGCATACGCCGTATACGACTCTTATAATTATGTATAATAAGGGTATATTGAGTAAAGGCATACGTGGGGGTTACGTTTAGGACAACGGTTACTTTGGATATTACCTACAAAAGAATTTCAATTAGGTATCAACTAAAGAATAAGTAGACCACCAAAGAAACCATGATCCATTTTGGTATACAAAATCATATATTCAAAAGTCATTCTATTCAGCTACATATTCCCTCATCTTACAAAAAATAACACAACCCATTCATTTTACTCTGTCACTAAAAAAATGAGGTTCCAATTTTAGTAAATAAGGTTATAAATATAATCAAATCAAAGATTCATTATTTTGGCTGTTTATTTAAATAGTAAATACTCAAACAAAGTAGAAACCCTAATTTTAAAAACTTCTTTAAAGAAGAATTTAGCAAGCAACAAAACTATTATTCCCTCAAAACAACTTATCTGCAATCAATTTTGAGTTCAATTGATACTAATAAACAAACACACAAAGTAATTGCCTAAGATACCAAATTTCCAACAGATATAATCAGATTAAAACAATAATATCTGGGATATCTTTAGATCTACGCAAAATCTCCTCACAGATTATACAATCAACAACACACATGAATTGGTATTAACCTAAGTGGTCCGATTAATCAGGTTCAAGGAAGCTGAGACGGATTCTTCACGATACACATTCGATTCAAGCAAAACTACAACTTCTGAACCTAAAAGTTGTCGAATATGAGCAATAATTTGTTTTGAAATAACAGATTTACAGAGAGATGAAATGAGACGAAAAGATAATGCAAATCGGAGCAATTTAGCATCGAAAAGTGAAGATTAATGGTGAAAAATCATACCTTTGACTGCTGAACTTTGTTCTTCGATAATCGAGCTCTCTCTTCGTCTCTCTCGAGTTCAGTAGACTTGTACAAGTTCACATATATGCTCTATGAAGACTCATAGTTGTTTAGCTAAATATTATATTAAATGTATCATTCAAAAAAGATTTGCGACATAAATTGTGGAATAAGGAGATATATTTTTAAGACTTTATTAAAAGAAAGGTTTTTAGATTGTATCAATGGTTTTTTCTCATCTAAGATAGATTTTGTCTTTTGGATGATCTTAGGTTTGGGATCGAGAGACGGATTGATATATGAGTTTTTTTTTTGGTGTGTCAAACTAATGCACTAAGGTCTTGTTTGTTTTTTCTGCAGGAAAACATCTGCGATCTGCGGATCACATCTGCAGACATCTGCAGCAGAAGCGGTGGACCAAATGTCTCCAGTCTGCAAGAAAAAGACTGTTTGTTTTTAACATCTGCAGAGTGTTAAAACAATTTCACAACCAACGGATTCAAATGTGTAAGATAGCTACTTTCAAATATTTTACACTTCAATCCAAACACTCAAAATTCGAACATCCAATAGAATAGAATAAAGATTCTCCCGTGGAGATCCTTCGATGCGATCAATGAGAAATGTGAACAACAAACAACAACAATAATCTAATCTAATAATCTAATCTAATAATCTAATCTAATTCTAATAATAATAATCTAATTCTAATAATAACTCAATAAGTTGTCCAAACACTCCTAAACCCCCAAAATAAATCGTTCCACAACGATGACCACCATCTTCCACCACAAGCTACACCCACCACCTCTCAATAACATCCTCCACCACCCCTTTCGAACACCTCTTCGATTCACACTTCAACAACGCTACAATCGAGTAATAAGACCAATCTTATCCATCAACACACCTCGTTCAATTTCATCTACAGCAGTTTCCCCAATTTCGAACGACCAATTGGTTGATTTGGACCGTGGTTATCTGTCGTGCTCGATGGTTAACAGCAATAGACCGCTTAAAGTGGCAGTGCTTCTCAGTGGTGGTGTTGATAGCAGCGTTGCGACGACCCCTGAGCCACCACCTCGTCCGACGGCGTTGCTCCACCGCCATCACTCTCAGCTCTCAATTTATCCCCCCAAGACGCCCGCAAAATCCTCGAACCCTTCACCAAAGAACAGCTTCTCGACGTCCTACAACGTAAGCTGTTTATTCGGGGGATTAGGTGGGAAACCACCACTGAGAAGCTCCGATCGATCTTCTCAGGCTACGGTGAGCTCGATGAGGCGATTGTGATTACTGATAAGAACACAGGTAAATCGAAGGGTTATGGGTTTGTTACGTTTAGGCATATAGATGGTGTGATTTTGGCGTTGAAGGAGCCTAGTAAGAAAATCGATGGTCGAATCACGGTGGCGCAATTGGCAGCTGCTAGAGAAGCTGGGAGTGTTGATGTGTCGATGAGTGAGATTTGTGATTTGGGTTTTGTGTTTTGGGTTTTGTGATTAGCGAGAAGAGGTTTGATGAAACCTCTTCCCGCCTGAAGACACTAGTCCATGTCTGCACCAAGAAGACCTCGCGCATACGTTTTTTAATGAAACGTCTTTCAAAAAACAAACAGTTTGCGTGCTCAAAACCTCTTCCCGCGTCTGCATGCGCGCAGATGAAGAGGTGGGGAAGAGGTTTTCTTAAAAAACAAACACCACCTAAGTCTTATGCGTTTGATAGTGTGAGATCCTGACGCACACCAATTGTTTATGGATAGATTTTGTTTCCCGAGAAGTTTTCACATAGGTTTTTATTTAATATGGATGTTATTGTACAGTAAGTTATATTAATATCTAGATTTCAAATGTCTTGTTATAAAAATCTAATAGTATAAAATGTTATCCTGATATCTTGCCCCTCACGCATGTGATGACTACGCCTTCACCTCTTGTTGTGTACTGACTCTAAAGATCTTACCACCTTGATGTGTCTTGCGCCTTTTTAAAACCAAGTTAGCATCTATTTTACATAAGTTTTTACTATTGTAATAATAAATATACAAATAAAGTAAAAACAATATTTCAGTCAAAAGTATAACTATTATATACATTTAGGGGCTGTCTGATTCGCTAAATATCTTGCGAAGGAATCGAAATTGAAAAATTAATTGGGATTGGAATGAAATGTTATTAAAATTAATAATGTGTTTGGTTGGTTAATTTTGATGGAAATTGAAATGTTAATTTCACTAGATTGTCAAACATTTCACGTGTAAGTAGAAGGAATATGAATTTCAATAAATTTAGGGATATTTTTTTAATTTCAATTCCATTTATTAACAAACCAAATAAGATTTTGGATGAAAAAGTTTCAATTCCAGTTTTATTTTTTGAGAATTATGTGAACCAAATGAGACCTTATTTAGAGTATGTTAAATTATTGTTAGATGGTTTTTTTGAACGTAATATTTTTTGAAAGAAATACATTATTTTGAACAACTATTTGGATCACTAAAGAGCCACTAGCTCAGCCGATCATCGGATTTATCCAGTACGAAACCTTGAGGCTCTAGGCTGGCACGTACCTAAAGGAAAATTCGTATATCAATCTGTTACAATTAATCCCGAACTTGATACCACCAATTTTAATAAAGTCTTGAATATCTCACCTCAACCATTTAAACTAAGGATCTCATGAATCATGGCAACAAAAATATTTCTATCCAATGTTAGAATATCAAAATCTTTACTTTTAATGAAGTCTTTAGAAAGAAATAAATATGTTTTACACATCTCATATTTCTTACGATTAATGAATATTTTGACAATTTTATATATGATATTGCCTCCAAATATGTTTTAAATTTTTAACGTTTGCATTAATAACTAACCAATGAAAAATTTTAATGTGTAAATTTCAAGTAATACATTTAACCATATTGTCACGACGCGCCTAAAATCAAGTCGCGTTACTCGGATTCCGCTAGTTTACGAAAACATATGGAGGCATCTAAGAGCGTTCGGAAGTCGTCGGAACAGCCCAAGCATGTAACTCCCAAAAATTTTATAAAAAACAGAAAAGAAGAATAAAGAAGAAAGGTAAATTTACATAAGTACAGGGGACCAAAGTGTAAGAAGGATAAAACTTTATTATTATTATGTTTAAAAAGGTGACATGACCACCCACAACCCTTTTTCACTAACTGCAGTCGACTTTAGAGAGAAAGAGCAGAGTTTCGTCGTTTTTTTTTAGAGAATAAGAAGAAGATCGACTAAAAGATGAGTTTTCTTGTGTTTTGTAAGGTTTCAACCGAATTCACAGCTTTGGGCCAAGTCTTAAGTGTTCAGGGGTGTGAGTGTTCTTGGTGTGAATAGGTGTAGAACATCAAGAGTGCTCAAATTTGAAGAAGTAGGTTCGAAGGCTGCAAATGTCAGTTCTAGACCCCGGTTTCCAGTTTTAACCTTTTGGGGTTGAAAATGCATGTAAATTTTTTTTAAAACTGTTATATATGTACCTGTATGTATATGTGTATAAACTCTTGTGTTTTATGGTTATAAATTTGTCTTGATACTTAGAATGATAAGATTCATGTTGTAAGTATGTTAGAAAGTAGATTGGGACTGAATACAAGTTAGAAATATGTATCAGTTGGTCATGCGCCCAAACAGGGCCCATGCGCCTAAAACTTTACCTTAGAAAAACATAAGTGTGATTCATGCGGCCCAATAGTCTTTATGCGCTTAGGAAATTGTCTGAAAATACTAAGTGTTAACCCATGCGCCCAAACAGTACCACATGCGTCAACCATTTTACTCAGGCGCCTAAGTGTTAGTCATGTGCCTGAATAGTACCCCGTGCGCCCAGGATTGGTTCCCAGATGCCTAAGTGTAGGCTCATGTGCCCACATAGTGTTTATGCACCCAAGCAGGACCTATGCGCCTGCATAGTGTTCATGCGCCTGCATAGTGTTCATACGCCTAGAACACTTAAAAGTTTTTTTGAAATTTCAAAGTTTGACCCTGGTTTGACTTGGTGTTTATATATGTTTATATTATGCATGTTTTGGGTTGTTCTTGTGCTCCATATTATATTATTATGAGACTTTACGTGGTGTGTTTATGTTCGTATACGTAAAGTATTATCATAATGAAAGTGAAAAATCAATGATAATGAAAGTGGAACACAAAGAATGAACGAATGAAAAGTCTTGGAAGCAAAAATGAAAGGAGGTTCATAACTCATTAAGAGTTGTTATCTCAACTGTGTGTTATATAGCGTGCGATCTTGGCTAACCCATGAGGGTTCACACACAGGGGGGAGTCAGTCTTGGTGGCTGCTCCATACGTGCGAAATGGGATCCTTGTCGCTTAACCCCAAGGATATGGTGGATTTGTGCCCAACGATGGGGCATAGCTTATGACAGGATCTAGATAGAAGTGAAAGATAATGAAAAAGTGCAAAAAGAATGAACACGTGCGATAATGGAAGATAATAAGATATTACCCTGATGTATGTACGATGAATGATAATGTACGAAAGCAGAGAAAAAGTTTTAAGAGAAAGGAAAGTATTTTATTTGTAAAAACTAGAACTCACTCAGCAACACTGACTTTTATGAATTTTCAGTTGGCAGGTAATTCGTTACTGAGGATGGCACGAGGGTGGAGCTACTTGGCAAATAAAAGACTGACACCTATCTCATGGATACATGTTATTTTTGTCTTGTAATACAACTAAATATTATTTTGTAACTTTAACAACAATATATTACTTGACAAAAGTAAATAATGCATGAAGAGGTTTTGTTAAATTATTCCGCTGCAATATTGTTACGATATCCTGTGAATCTTAATATGTTTTAAATAATATGTGCGATAAATGTTTGACTATAAGCATCCCAGGAACGAGGCCTTAGAAGTTGGTATCAGAGCTAAAGTTTAAGAGAATTAGGTAAAATATTTTCAAAACCTAAAACTTAAACTGAGAATAAGACAAGAAAAGGAAAGGGATGCTAGCCCAAGTAGCTACGTGCCATCAGGTATTTCTTTTCTTAACGTTAACCAGTATTATGTGCGTGTGTTATTTGACTTATGTGATTTTAGTAGATTTGAATACTGATATATTCAGGATAGGAAGTGCTTGGGGGATGAAGAGTAAAGTAAGTGGCTAATCACAACTAGCCACTGTAATTAGGGACTTACTATAGTTGACATTACCTAAGCTACTACCTGGAATGACCGTGTTAGTGTTTGAATCCTATAGTGTTTAGAGATGGCTGGTGGTAGATCATCAAATACCTCACGAGGTAAAGTACATGGTGGACGCGGTGCTGGACCATATGTCATAAGGAACTGGGCTAGAGCTGCTGAAACGGCATGTGAAGAGCCCGAGATCCATCACCAGGAAAGTGGTGATGAGAGTGCGAACTTGAGGGCCTCGGTGAAAGAAGCAGTAGTTGAGGAGGTTTATCAAGTCATCTAGACGATTCTGTCGCCACCATCACCAAATCCTTCTTTCATTTCCTTTCCTTGTAAAACCCTAATCTCCAATCCACCTGTCGCCACCACCATCGGCAAGCATTGAACCACCTCCCCCGCCTTGTAAAACTCTAAACATAGCCACTGTCGCCTTCTCCCCTTTTGTCAATCGATATCGTTTTTCAATCTTCCCCCATTGTTGCCAGCCGTTGAACCATCTCTATCCCCTTCTTCCTTAATGTTGTTCAATCGCTTCAGACGATGATGACGATATCACCCGAGCAACCGGAGATGGTGGTGATGGTGACTGATGTTTTCCCCTTTAACGATTTTAGGGTTTTCAGTGATGATTTAGGGTGGTGGTGGTGGTGGATGATCTTAGGTTTGGGATCGAGAGACGGATTGATATATGAGTTTTTTTTTCAGGGGTGTGTCAAACTAATGCCCTAAGTCTTGTGTGTTTGATAGTGTGAGATCCTGACACAAACCAATTGTTTATGGATAGATTTTATTTCCCGAGAAGTTTACACATAGGTTTTTTATTTATATATGGATGTTATTGTACAGTAAGTTATATTAATATCTAGATTTCGAATGTCTTGTTATAAAAATCTAATAGTAGTATAAAATGTTATCTAGATATATGCCCCTCACGCATGTGATGACTACGCCTTCACCTCTTGTTCTGTTCTGACTCTAAACGTCTTACCACCTTGATGTGTCTTGCGTCTTTTTAAAACCAAGTTAGCATCTATTTTACATAAGTTTTTACTATTATAATAATAAATATATAAATAAAATAAAAACAATATTTCAGTCAAAAGTATAACTATTTATACACTTAGGGGCCACCTGATTCGCTAAATATGTTGCAAAGTAATCGAAATTGAAAATTAATTGGGATTGGAATGAAATGTTATTAAAATTAATAATATGTTTGGTTGGTTAATTTTGATAGAAATTGAAATGTTAATTTCACTAGATTGTCAAACATGTCACGTGTAAGTAGAAGGAATATGAATTTCAATAAATTTAGGGATATTTTTTTAATTTTAATTCCATTTATTAACAAACAAAACAAGATTTTGGATGAAAAAGTTTCAATTCCAGTTTTATTTTCTGAGAATTATGTGAACCAAATGAGACCTTATTTAGAGTATGTTAAATTATTGTTAGATGGTTTTTAGAACGTAATATTTTTAGAAAGAAATACATTATTTTGAACAACTATTTGGATCACTAAAGAGCCACTAGCTCAGCCGATCACCGGATTCATCTAGTACGAAACCTTGAGGCTCTAGGCTAGCACGTACCTGAAGGAAAATTCATATATCAATCTGTTACAATTAGTCCCGAACTTGATACCATCAATTTTAATGAAGTTTTGAATATCTCACCTTAACCTTTTAAACGAAGGATCTCATGAATCATGGCAACAAAAATATTTCTATCCAATGTTAGAATATCAAAATCTTTACTTTTAATGAAGTCTTTAGAAAGAAATAAATATGTTTTACACATCTCATATTTCTTACGATTAATGAATATTTTGACAATTTTATACATGATATTGCCTCCAAATATGTTTTAAATTTTTAACGTTTGCATTAATAACTAACCAATGAAAAATTTTAATGTGTAAATTTCAAGTAATACATTTAACCATATTGTCACGATCCGCTAAAATCAAGTCGCGCTACTCGGATTTCGCTAGTTTACGGAAACATATGGAGGCATCTAGGAGCGTTCGGAAGTCGCCGGAACAGCCCAAGCATGTAACACCCAAAAGTTTTATAAAAAACAGAAAACAAGAATAAAGAAGAAAGGTAAATTTACATAAGTGGAGGGGGCCAAAGTGTAAGAAGGATAAAACTTTATTATTATTACGTTTAAAAAGAGGCATGGCCACACACAACCCCTTTTCACTAACTGCAGTCGATTTTAGAGAGAGAGAGAGAGAGAGCAGAGTTTCATCGTTTTTTTTAGAGAAAAAGAAGAAGATCGACTAAAAGGTGAGTTTTCTTGTGTTTTATAAGGTTTCAACCGAATTCACAGCTTTGGGCTAAGTCTTAAGTGTTCGGGGGTATGTGTGTTCTTGGTGTGAATAGGTGTAGAACATCAAGAGTGCTCAAATTTGAAGAAGTAGGTTCAAAGGCTGCAAAGGTGAGTTCTAGACCCTAGTTTCCTTGTGTTTTAAACTTTTGGGGCTGAAAATGCTTGTAAAGATGTTTTTTTAAAACTGTTATATATGTACCCGTATGTAGATGTGTATAAACTATTGAGTTTTATGGTTGTAAGTTTGTCTTGATGCTTAGAATGATAAGATTCATGTTGTAAGTATGTTAGAAATTAGATTGGGACTGAATACAATTTAGAAATATGTATCAGTTGGTTATGCGCCCAAACAGGGCCCATGCTCTTGAAACTTTGCCTTAGAAAAACATAAGTGTGGTTCCTGCGCCCCAATAGTCTTATGCGCTTAGGAAATTATCTGAAAATACTAAGTGTTAACCCATGCGCCCAAACAGTATCTCATGCACCAAACCATTTTACTCAGACGCCTAAGTGTTAGTCATGCGCCTAAATAGTACCCCGTGCCCAGGATTGGTTCCCAAGCGCCTAACTGTAGCCTCATGCGCCCACTAGTGTTTATGCGCTCAAGCAGGACTCATGCGCCTGCATAGTGCTCATGCGCCTAGAACACTTAGAAAATTTTCTGAAATTTTAAGAAATGTAATATTTCAAAGTTTGACCCTAGTTTGACTTGGTGTTTATATATGTTTATATTATGCATGTTTTGGGCTGGTCTTGTGTTCCATATTATATTATTATGTGACTTTACGTGGTGGGTTTATGCTCGTATGCGTAAAGTATTATCATAATGAAAGTGAAAGATCAATGATAATGAATGTGGAACATAAAGAATGAACGAATGAAAAGTCTTGGAAGCAGAAATGAAAGGAGGTTCATAACTCATTGAGAATTGTTAGCTCAACTGTGTGTTATATAGTGTGCGATCTTTGCTAACCTATGAGGCTTCACACACAGGGGGAGTCAGTCTTGGTGACTGCTCCATACGTGCGAAATGGGATCCTTGTCACTTAACCCTAAGGATGAGGTGGATTTGTGCCCAACGATGGGGCATAGCTTATGACAGGATCTAGATAGAAGTGAAAGATAATAAAAAAGTACGAAACGAACAAACACGTGCGATAATAGAAGATAATAAGATATTACCCTGATGTATGTACAATGAATGATAATGTATGAAAGTAGAGAAAAAGTTTTAAGAGAAAGGAAAGTATTTTATTTGTAAAAACTAGAACTCACTCAGCAACGCTGACTTTTATACATTTTCAGTTGGCAGGTAATTTGTTGATGAGGATGGCACGAGGGTGAAGCTACTTGGCAAATAAAAGACTAACACCTATCTTATGCATACATGTTATTTTTGTCTTGTAATACCACTAAATATTATTTTGTAACTTTAACAACGATATATTACTTGACAAAAGTAAATATTAATGCATGAAGAGGTTTTCTTAAATTGTTCCGCTGCAATATTTTACGATATGCTATGAATCTTAATATGTTTTAAATAATATGTGCGATAAATGTATGACTGTAAGCATGCCGGGAACGAGGCCTTACAAGTTGGTATCAGAGCTAAAGTTTAAGAGAATTTGGTAAAATATTTTCAAACCTAAAACTTAAACTGAGAATGAGACAAGAAAAGGAAAGGGATGCAAGCCCAAGTAGCTACGTGCCATCAGGTATTTCTTTTCTTAATGTTAACGGGTATTATGTGCGTGTGTTATTTGACTTATGCGCTTTTAGTAGATTTGAATACTGATATAGTCAGGATAAGAAGTGTTTGGAGGATGAAGAGTAAAGTAAGTGGCTAATCACAGTGGGCCACTGTAATTAGAGACTTACTATAGTTGACATTACCTGAGCTACTACCTGGAATGACCGTGTTAGTGTTTGAATCCTATAGTGTTTAGAGATGGCTGGTGGTAGATCATCAGATGCCTCACGAGGTGGAGTACGTGGTGGGCGTGGTGCTGGACCGCGTGTCATAAGGAACTGGGCTAGAGCTGCTGAAACGACATGTGAAGAGCCCGAGATCTATCACCAGGAAGGTGGTGATGAGAGTGTGAACTTGAGGGCCTCGGTGAAAGAGGCAGTAGTTGAGGAGGTTCATCAAGTCATCCAGATGATTCTGCCATCGTGGTGACTGAAGTGATTAGGGCTATGAGGGAGGATGAAAAGAAGGAAAAGAAGGAAAAGAGGAAGACCGCAGAGAGAGGAGAAAGAATAAAACCGGAGGATGAGACGGTTGTCTCGAGTGAGGAGAAGGAGGAAGAAATTGTGCAAGAAACTGCATGGGGCTGTAACTATGGGGCATTTCAAAGATGCAAGTCGCCAATATTTGATGGGAATGGCAGTGCTGCAGCGGCTCACCGATGGGTGAGGGAGATGGAGGTTGTACTTGATATTAGCGAGTGCCAGGAAGATCAAAAGGTGAAGTTTGCTACCCACTCGTTTGTGGACTCGGCCTTATGCTAGTGGAACAACATTGTCCAGGCTGAGCGTAGCAGGGCCATTGGTAGGATGAGGTGGCCAGAACTGAAGAAGCTGGTGATTGAGGACTTTTGTCCTCATAGGGAGTTGGATAAGATTGAGAGGGAGTTCCTGCAACTGGAGGCCAAAACTATAACGCACCAACAGTATACCACAAACTTCAACGAGATGAAAAGGCTGGTGTCGGATCAGGTGACACAGATATCAAGACATCTAATCGCCGCCCAGCCAGGTACGTTCAGGTCAGTGGTCGATTTGGCGAGAAGACTGTATGATGAGAGACAGGCGGTGGCTGTGGTGGAGGTGAGTAAGAAGGGAGGTGATGACAAGAACTGGAATGGGAAGCGGTTTGGTTGGGATGGTTTCAATTTAAATAACAAGAAGGCAAGGGTGGATAATCGAAGTGTGGTTACATCAGGTGCGGGGACAAAGAGGTGTGGTAAATATGGAAAGGAGCATACAGGAGAATGTAAGTGGGGATTGAACGTCTGTTTCAAATATGGGAAGCCTGGGCATATGGCTAGAGAGTGTGGGTTGTAAGGTGTTATAAATGTGACAAAGAGGGCCATTTTGAGTAGGGATTGCTAGAAGCTGAGGGCTAAGAGTTCTGGAGCGAAGAGGAGGACCGGGAATGAAGGGCAGAGAGTGAGTGCCAGAGCGTTCACTATGACCACAGAGGAGGCGAGGGTGGACCCGATGTTTCAGGTACGTTCCTAGTAAACCAAACTGTGTCTCTGTGTTATTTGATTTTGGTGCTAGTAGGAGTTTCATTTCTACTACTTTCTATGCTAAGTTGTTTGTTAGAGGTAGAAAGATTGATGAGCCCTTTGTTGTAGAAACTGCTATCGGTAAATCCATTAGGATATATGATACTTTACAGGATTACGTGATAGAATTAGAATGTCATAAGTTTCCTGTGAGACTATTTGTGATGCCCTTAGGCGGATTTGATATTGTCTTAGGGATGGATTGACGAGCAGCCTACGAGGCAAATATTATGTGTCAAAAGAGATGATTCGACTGACTGCGCCCGAGGGGAGTTTGGTGATGATCTACAGTGATCGAGTTACTACGGTTCTGAAAGTGATTTCGATGGTGGTGGTAGAGAAGTGTATGAAACATGGATGTAATGCCTACCTGGCTTATATGAAAATGTGGATACGTTAGCACCACAATTGTCCAATGTACCTGTGATGTGTGACTTCCCGGACATGTTGCCCGAGGACCTATTTGGTGTGTCACCTGACCATGAGATCGAGTTCCAAATCGATTTAATACTGGGTGCCTAACCTGTTATCAAGGCGCCGTATCGTCTAGCTCCATCTGAAATGAAGGAATTGATGGCTCAGTTGCAAGAGCTATTAGATAAGGGGTTCATCGGACTGAGTATCTTTCCATGGGGTGCTCAGGTCTTATTTGTAAAGAAGAAAGACGGTAGTATGAGGATGTGCATCGACTAATTGATGACCTGTTTGATCAACTCTAAGGTGTCAGTTGGTTTTCAAGAATAGATCTTCGATCTGGTTACCATCAGTTGAAAGTGAAGGAGCATAACATTCCTAAGACAGCTTTTCACACGCGTTATGGACACTACGAATTTCCCGTGATGTCCTTTGGTTTAACCAACGCGCCAGCTGCCTTTTATGGACTTGATGAATCGGGTGTGTCGGCCAATGTTCGATAAATCGGTGATTGTGTTCATCGATGATATCCTAATTTATTCGAAGAATGAAGAGGAGCATGTCGATCACATTCGGGAGGTACTGGAGACACTTAGAAGGGAGAAACTGAATGCCAAGTTCTCCAAATATGCATTCTGGTTCTAGGAGGTTTAGTTTTTGGGTCATGTTATGAATCCTAGAGGGATCATGGTGGACCCAACAAAGGTTGAAGTAGTGATGCAATGGAAATCTTCAAAACGCCATCTGATATCTGTAGTTTCTTGGGTTTGGCGGGTTATTACAGGAGATTCATCCAAGACTTCTCTAAGATTGCTTCTCCATTGACTAAGTTGACCTGTAAAGATGTGAAGTTTGTATGGGGTTAAGCGCAAGAGAATGCTTTCGAGGAGTTGAATATGAGATTGACTCAAGCTCCTGTCTTGACGTTACCCGAAGGAAGCGAGGACTTGGTGGTCTATTCGGATGCTTCCTATTCGTGACTGGGTTGCGTGTTGATGTAAAGAGGGAAGGTTATAGCCTGTGTCCCGACATTTGAAAACCCACAAGGCTAACTACCTTACCTACGATTTGGAGCTAGCGGCTGTGGTCTTCGCGTTGATGATATGGTGGCACTACTTATACAGGACGAAGTGCACCATATTCACCGATCACAAGAGCTTGAAGTACTTCTTTGAGAAAAAGGATCTCAACATGAGGCAAAGATATGGTTCGAGCTCATCAAGGATTATGACTGTGAGATCCATTATCATCCGGGTAATGCCAACGTTGTGACCGATGCCCTTAGCTGAAAGGAGAGACCCGAGCCGATTCGGGTGAATGCCTATCAGTTGATTATGACCGCTGATATGATGAAATAGGTCAAGGAGTTTCAGGACGAAGTGTTTTAAGAGAATCAGATTAATTCCGAAACGAATGAAGGGCCTAGTCATAGAATCGGGTGAAAAACTCTCGGTGTTAGAACCTGAACTGGATGGATGCGGATCCCGTGTTATGGAGAACTACGGGGGCGAATCATGGATGAAGCTCATAAGACTCGATACTCCATTCATCCCAGTGCCACGAAGATGTACCAGGATATGAAGAAAGATTACTGGTGGCCAGGAATGAAGCGCGATATAGCCGCGTACGTGAGCAGGTGTCTTACTTGTTTACAAGTGAAGGCGGAGCATCAAAAGCCTTACGGGAAGATCCAACCTTTGGATATACCCGAGTGGAAGTGGGAGCACATCACCATGGACTTCATTACGAAGTTGTCGCGTACGGCAAGAGGTTACGCTGCTATATGGGTGATAGTTGACCGTTTGACGAAGAGTGTTCACTTCCTACCAATCTGCGAGATGTATTTGTCTGAGAGGTTTATGGATCTATTCATCAGAGAGATTGTAACTTGTTATGGTGTACGATGTCTATTGTGTCAGATCATGACATTCGGTTTACATCCATGTTTTTGAAGAAATTTCACGATACGATGGGGACGAGGTTACATATCAGTACGGCTTACCATCCTCAGACAGATGGTCAGTCGGAAAGGACCATATAGACACTAGAAGATATGCTCCGAGCATGCGTCATCAATTTTATTGGAAGTTGGGATGATCACTTACCGTTAGCAGAATTCTTATATAACAACAGATTATCATGCCAGTATTGATATGCCACCGTATGAGATGCTATATGGAAGAAGGTGTAGGACGCTCGTATGTTGGGGTGACATCGGGCAGAAGGAGTTAGGAAGCGTGGAGGTGATCGAGGCTACGACTGAAAAGTTAGAAAAGATCAAAGCCTTTATGAAGGCGGCAAAGGATAGATAGAAGTTGTATGCTGACAAAAGGCGTAGACCGATCGAGTTCAACGTGGGTGATAGAGTTATGTTGAAGGTCTCACCTTGGAAGGGGATCATCCAGTTTAGGAAACGGGGTAAGCTGAGCCCAAGGTACATAAGGCCTTTCCGAATCATCGCACAAGTAGGAGAGGTGGCCTATCGATTAGAACTACCTGATGAGTTAAGTGGAATTCATCAAACATTCCATGTATCTCATTTGAGGAAGTGCTTAGCCGATAAAGACATGATTGTACCACTAGAGGATATCGAGGTGGATGAACGACTCAATTATGTGGAGCAACCAGTGGTAATCATTGATCAGAAGAGATTGAGGAATAAGGTGGTTCCACTTGTGTGTGTGCAGTGGAAACACCGAAAGGGTTCCGAGTCTATGTGGGAGACTGAAGAAGAAATAAGACAATATTACCCATAACTGTTTAAGGAGAGATAGGTTTCAGGGACGAAACCTATATAAGGGGGGTGGACTTGTAACCCAAGAAAATTTTATTAAAAAAAGAAGAATAAAGAAGAAAGGTAAATTTACATAAGTGGAGGGGGCCAAATGTATGGCCCCGTTCCCAGGAAACCTCACAGTTGGTTAATCATAGCATAAAATCACTTTATAAACAAAACATTGCAGCGGAATTAAATAAACATTCACTTAAAACTTAGAAATCATATTGTACTTATACATTTGTCTTTAAATGAAATAAAACATAGTACATGGTCTTAAATTACAATAAAGATTTTATAGACAGGAATGCCATCCATTGCTCGCCAAGTAGCTCCCTAGTGTCATCCTCAACATCAACATTTACCTGTCCACTATTATGCATAAAAGTCAGCTTTGCTGAGTGAGTTCTAGTTTTATATAAATAAGAAAATATTTGTTTTATCCTCTATATAATGACCATGCATACATCATACTACATAACATTTCTTGCATCATATTAAGCATGTTCAATATCTATCATTCTTTTATTATCTTTCACTTCATCATAAGCGAGATTGAACAAAGCAAGAGCACCATGTTGATCGACAACGAATGTCGATCCCCGTCGGTACACATCATCATGGTAGCTAACCCTCGACAGTTGATCCACACTGCAAGGCACATAACCCGCTCATGAATACGGATCCATCATTACACGTTAGACTCACATAAGTGAAGTCTATCATAGTGCTTGCAAGACTTTTCATCATCAAACGGCCTCGGGGTAACATTTGTTAAGTTCCACTTCTCATTAATATTATCTTTCACTTAATATATAATACATAACTTATTAAGTACATAACATACCAAGTACTAGTCATCATAACACATAACCGACCCTCGCGGGATAGCGAGGGTTCAGGGGCGGCAACCCCTGACAGCGGGGTCCTAGGGGCAGCAGCCCCTAGTAGGGTTTAAAAGGCAACGCCCCTAGCTGGGAACCGCTTGAAATCTTTACCTTGAAAACCTTATGTTTGCTACGCATAATAGCCCCAAAAACATGGAAAACGTTTAAATAAGGGGATCTAGAACTCACCTGGATATCATGAGTAACTTTTAAACTAAGCTTTCTAGGCTAGGATCACACTACACAGCCTGCAGATAAGTTAACACTTTAAGGGGTTAATTTCGGCCTAATTTCGCTGCTAATTTCACTGCCAGATAAGCAATTTCGCTGGCAGTTTCGCTGCCAGTTTCGCTGACAGTTTCACTGCCAGTTTCGCATGATAGTTTTGCCCAACTTTCGTTGGAATTCAATGGCTGCGAAATTATCTGTGAAACTATAGTTTCGCAGAAAACCCACAGTATCGCAGCCTGAATATGCAATTTCGCTCGATGCACAGACAGTTTTGCAAATCGCATAAAAATTACGAACCAGCCCGTTTTTAACCCAAAATTGCAACTTTTTAAGTCCAATCTCTTAGTTTATCATCCATGAGGCTATATCTAAGTTTTTTACATATTTTCATACGTAAAAATATGACCTTTATATGATTCTTTGCAACTTTTCAAAACCCAAAACCCTAGAATCCGGGTTTGATCTAAAGAAGGGTTTAAAGGCCGATTCTTACCTGGATTTGTTGCTCCTTTCTTATGGTTTGATGCTCCAACACCCAGATCTTCAATCCCTTAACCTTTAAAGCTCCAAATCTTGAGTTTTCTTCACTTTCTCTCTCTACTTTCTCTCTCTATGAATTTGGGAGGCTAAGGTTCAAATGAGGGAGATGGTGGCTAGTTGAATGTGTTAAAGGGCTGATTATGGGCCCTTAATCACTTAGGCTCTTGCCCATAAGCCTAATTTAGCCCATAACCCATTTCCTTCCTTTATTAAATACCCGTTAATTAAGCCCATTATTCTTGATGAATCGTTTTGGCTTTTCGGGTGTTACATCAAAGTGTAAGAAGGACAAAACTTTATTATTATTATGTTTAAAAAGGTGGCATGGCCGCCCACAACCCTTTTTCACCAACTACAATCGATTTTAGAGAGAGAGAGAATAAAGTTTCATCGGTTTTTTAGAGAAGAAGAAGAAAATCGACTGAAAGGTGAGTTTTCTTGTGTTTTGTAAGGTTTCAATCGAATTCATAGCTTTGGGCCAAGCCTTAAGAGTTCGGTTATGTGTGTGTTCTTGGTGTGAATAGGTGTAGAACATCAAGAGTGCTCGAATTTGAAGAAGTAGGTTTGAAGGCTGCAAAGGTGAGTTCTAGACCCCAGTTTCCTTGTGTTTTAAACTTTTAGGGCTGAAAATGCTTGTAAAGATGTTTTTAAAACTGTTATATATGTACCCGTATGTAGATGTGTATAAACTCTTGTGTTTTATGGTTGTAAGTTTGTCTTGATGCTTAGAATGATAAGATTCATGTTGTAAGTATGTTAGAAAGTAGATTGGGACTGAATACAATTTAGAAATATGTATCAGTTGGTTATGCACCCAAACAGGGCCCATGCTCCTGAAACTTTGCCTTAGAAAAACATAAGTGTGGTTCCTGCGCCCCAATAGTCTTATGCGCTTAGGAAATTATCTGAAAATACTAAGTGTTAACCCATGCGCCCAAACAATATCTCATGCACCAAACCATTTTACTCAGACGCCTAAGTGTTAGTCATGCGCCTGAATAGTACCCCGTGGCCCAAGATTGGTTCCCAGGCGCCTAAATGTAGCCTCATGCGCCCACATAGTGTTCATGCGCCCAAGCAGGACCATACGTCTGCATAGTGCTCATGCACCTAGAACACTTGGAATTTTTTTTGAAATTTTAGGAAATGTAGAATTTCAAAGTTTGAACCTGGTTTGACTTGGTGTTATATATGTTTATATTATGCATGTTTTGGACTTTTCTTGTGTTCCATATTATATTATTATATGACTTTATGTGGTGTGTTTATGCTTGTATACGTAAAGTATTATCATAATAAAAGTTAAAGATCAATGACAACGAAAGTGGAACATAAAGAATGAACGAATGAAAAGTCTTGCAAGTAAAAATGAAAGGAGGTTCACAACTCATTGAGAGTTGTTAGCTCAACTGTGTGTTATATGGCGTGCGATCTTGGCTAACCCATAAGGGTTCACACACAGGGGGGAGTCAGTCTTGGTGACTGCTCCATACGTGTGAAACGGGAGCCTTGTCACTTAACCCTAAGGATGAGGTGGCTTTGTGCCTAATGATAGGGTATAGCTTATGACAGGATCTAGATACAAGTGAAAGATAATGAAAAAGTGCGAAACGAACGAACACGTGTGATATGGAAGATAATAAGATATTACCTTGATGTATGTACGAAGAATGATAATGTACGAAAGCAGAGAAAAAGTTTTAAGAGAAAGGAAATATTTTATTTGTAAAAACTAGAACTCACTCAGCAACGCTGACTTTTATGCATTTTCAGTTGGCAGGTAATTAGTTGTTGAGGATGGCACGAGGGTAAAGCTACTTGACAAATAAGAGACTGACAGCTATCTCATGCATACATGTTATTTTTGTCTTGTAATACAACTAAATATTATTTTGTAACTTTAACAAGATGTATTATTTGGCAAAAGTAAATATTAATACATGAAGAGGTTTTTGTTAAATTATTCTGGTACAATGTTTTTACGATATGCTATGAATCTTAATATGTTTTACATAATATTTGCGATGAATGTCCGACTGTAAGCGTCCCGGGAACGGAGCCTTACAAAGCAAATCAGGAAAAACTAGATACTAAGCATGTAAAGTATCTAGATATTAACCAAATAAATATCTAGATATTAGATTATTAAATATCTAGATATTAGATTATTAAGTATCTTAAATATTTAGATTAAAATAATCTAAATTAGAAATATCTAGATCTATGTCACAAGTATAAATAGGTGATAGTCACCTCTTTTGTAATCACCCAAAACTATAAACAAGTCTTGTGTAGTACTTGTACAAAGCACCCTTGTAAACAACCTTGTAAGCAATACAAAGCTTTTTGTATCACTCGCTTGCAAACGCTTCTGTATCGTAACTTAGATTGTTACTTCATTTGGCTCACAAAGGCTGAATTTAGAGCAAGTCTAAGTGCCACACGTGAGTTGGGAAATCACTCCGTGACAAGTGGTATAAGAGCGACGTCGGTTCATTTGGTATGGCACCCAAATTTAGCAAAAGTGTAGTTATTGAAGATAAACACGGTCGAGATGAATCCCAGAAGGGACCAAAAAAGGAACGAGGTATGTCCAAGGATCGTACCTTGGAAAAAACGAGTTAGTGACCTGGAGGCAGGCCTTGTCGAAGCAGGATGGCAAGTCGACCTTTGTCTCCAACGCATAGATGCATTAGAAGAAGATTTTAGTGAGTTTCGAGAAGGACTCACGGCTACTATGGAGCTACTTCAAGATGAAGTAAAACTGATGATCAAAGATGCAATCAAAGACGTTACGACCAAGCTGCAAAAGGACATGGACGAGCTGTCAAGCGACATGCATCGAAGTCTACTGCGCTTGGAAGCTAAAGTTGTTGATTGCAACAAAACCATGATCACGACTGGAGGTAATGTCGTGAATCTCACACCAAGAGTTGAAATTCCTAAACCATCACCGTTTTGGGCAAACGAGAAGCACGAGTGGTTAATGATTTTATTTGGAAAATAGAGTAGTAACTAGGAGGGTGTAACAATCCGAGCGTTTGGGTCATATGAACTTCGCATTTCATATATTGTCAAACAAGTAGGTAGTGAGTAAATTGTCTATTTAAAGTTTGAAGTTTTTAGATGAAATTTTATGTTATAAGAGACCGTTTGAATATAATAATAATATATTATATTCGAACCTGCTCTATTTTTTAAGAAACTTAGGTTGACTCGTAGAGAAAAATAAGCTCGTCACAACGACATATTTGAAATTTCATAATACGCTATATATTAAAAGTTATAAGAGAAAAACGAGTTAAGCAGCTGAATTAATTATAATAATATAATAATATATAATAAAATAATAATAATTTTACTCAACAATTGCAATTGCAATTTAGCGTCCCACATCGACTTCTAAAAATTTCCTCATCCCACATCGCCTCTCAAACTCTTTCACCTGCTTTCAACTCCCTTATAAATAGAAGCCTTAAGGTTGAATTTAGAACATAAGTTTCTTTGGGAACGCTCTAAGTAATTGCAAGAACCCTCCACAAGCATAACCTACGGAGAATCAGAACAAGTCCAAGGGTCGAGTGTATGTGTTAAAAGAAGCTGGAGATGAAACCATAGCTGGTACGTTTCTCATTAACAACATGTATACTAGAGTTTTATTTGACATTGGTGAAAATAGAAGTTTCATTTCAACTGCCTTAGTACCTTATTTGAACTTAGTACCACAAACTCTAGAATGTGCATATATTGTAGAAACTGCCAGTGGTGAGCGAGATAGGATAAGTCAAATCTTTAGGGATTGTGTTATCACCTTAGTTAACACCGAATTCTCTGTAAACTTAATGCCGACCATTTTAAGTGAATATGATGTTATCCTTAGGATGGACTGGTTGAATAAGAATTGTGCTCGGCTCGACTGTGAACATAAGACGATGATTGTACGTAAGTCAGATGGGGAAAAGCTACTAATTCATGGTAGTAATAGAAACCCCAAGGCCAGTATCATCTCAGCAATGAAGGCAGTGAAATGTATTCAGAAAGGATGCATAGCCTTTCTCTTGTGCATGGTATATGCTAAAAAGAAAATGCAGATGAATGAAATACTGTAGTGTGCGAATTCCAGACGTGTTTCCGGAAGATTTACAGGGACTTCCACCTGATCGTCAGATAGGATTTCGTATTGATTTAGTACCTGGTGCTAAACCAATCACGGAGGCTCCTTATCGTCTAGCCCCTTCAGAGATGAAAGAACTTATGAAGCAAATTGACGAACTCTTAGAAAGAAGGTTTATTAGACCGAGTTCCTCACCTTGGGGAGCGCCAGTATTGTTCGTCAAAAAGAAAGATGGTTCAATGTGTATGTGCATTGATTATCGAGAATTAAACAAGTTAACTGTTAAGAACAAGTATCCTTTACCAAGAATAGATGATTTATTTGATCAACTTAAAGGAGCCAACTACTTTTCAAAAATTGATCTTCGATCAGGTTATCATCAATTGAAAGTGCGTGAGGAAGACATTCCTAAGACCGCATTTAGGACGCGTTATGGGCATTATGAATTTTTGGTTATGTCTTTTGGACTAACCAATGCTCCTGCAGCATTCATGGATCTGATGAATAGAGTTTGCAAGCCATACTTGGATAAGTTTGTCATTGTCTTTATAGACGACATACTTATTTATTCTAAGGACCAAGATGATCACGCTAGACATCTGAAAATGGTTCTAGAAACCCTTCGACAAGAAAAGCTTTATGCAAAATTCTCTAAATGTGACTTTTGGAAAAGAGAAGTTCAATTCCTTGGTCACGTAATAAATGAGAAGGGAATACAAGTAGATCCAGCTAAGATAGAAGCTATGATGAAATGGGAATCACCGAAGAATCCCAGTGAGATTAGGAGCTTTTTGGGATTAGCAGGATATTATAGAAAGTTTATTCAAGACTTCTCCAAGATTGCTACCCCTTTAACATCTTTGACTCGAAAGAATGTAAAGTTTGAATGGGGACCAAAGCAAGAAGAAGCTTTCAACATTCTAAAACAAAAGCTTAGTAGTGTTCCTATACTTTTCATTACCAGATGGTAATGAAAACTTTGCAATATACTGTGATGCCTCATATAATGGTTTAGGTTGTGTGTTGATACAACGTGACAAGGTTATAGCTTATGCATCACAACAACTAAAAGTTCATGAAAAGAACTATACTACGCACGACCTTGAATTGGGTGCCATAGTGTTTGCCTTAAAGATTTGACGACACTACTTGTATGGTACTAAGTGTGTAATCTACTCAGACCATAAGAGCTTACAACACATCTTTAATCAAAAGATGTTAAACATGAGGCAAAAAAAGTGGATGGAACTTCTCAATGACTATGATTATGAAATCAAATACCATCCAGGAAAGGCTAACGTAGTCGCTGATGCTCTCAGTCAAAAAGAAAGGGTTAAACCGATTAGGGTAAAAGCATTAAAGATAGATGTCAAGCTTGATTGGAAAGACCAAATCATGAATGCTCAAACTGAAGCATTGAAAGATGAGAATATTCAGGCTGAAGAATGATGGGTAACCAGAAATTATTGACTCAAGGAATGGATAGAGTCCTAGGATTTGGTCAAAGAATTTGGATCCCAAAATTTGGAGGTATTCAGGGCAAAGTATTAGATGAAGCCCACAAGTCCAAATACACAATGCATCCGGAGCAAACAAAATGTATAAAGATATTCGAAATCACTACTGGTGGCCTAATATGAAAAGATCCATAGCCCAGTACGTTGAGAAATGCTTAACATGTCTGCAAGTTAACATTGAACATCAAAAACCAGCTGGTCAGTTACAACAGTTGGAGTTGCCAGTATGGAAATGGGATAGAGTGACCATGGATTTTGTCACGAAACTTCCAAGAACACAAAAAGGATATAATGCTATATGGGTCGTGGTTGACAGGCTAACCAAGTCAGCACATTTTCTACCCATAAGTGAGAGCTATCCAATAGAAAAACTAGCCGAGATATATATTGAGGAAATATTAAGTAAGCACGGAGTGCCTTTATCCATTATCTCCGATAGAGATAGCTGATTCACTTCCAGATTCTGGACAAGTTTCCAAAAGGAACTTGGAACCAAAATCAGTTTAAGCACCGCATATCATCCTCAGACGGATGGTCAGAGTGAGCGAACAATTCAAACTTTAGAAGACATGTTGCGTGCTTGCGTGATTGATTTTGGAGGTAGCTGGGATGATCATTTGCCTTTGATTGAATTTCTTATAACAACAGCTACCATTTCAGCATTAAGGCTGCACCATTTGAAGCCTTATATGGTAGGAAATGCAGAACTCCCATTTGTTGGACAGAAGTAGGGGATGATCAGTTGACCAAAACCGAAATTATTCTCGAGACAACTGAGAAAATCCAACAAATTAGACAACGACTAAAAGCTTCTCAGGATAGACTGAAGAGTTATGCAGATAACAGAAGGAGACCTTTAGAATTTCAAGAAGGAGACTATGTGATGTTGAAAGTCTCACCATGGAAAGGAGTAATGCGATTCGGTAAGCGCGGGAAGTTAAGTCCCAGGTACATTGGACCATTCAAAATCATCGCAAGAATTGGTCCAGTTGCATACAAGCTAGAATTACCTGAAACTTTGAAAGGTACTCACGATACTTTTTATATATCGAACCTAAGGAAGTGTTTGGCAGATCTGACTCAAGTAGTGCCATTAGAGGATGTGCAAATAGACGAGAAATTAAACTTTACTGAAAAACCGATAAAGATTATTGATTCTCAAGAATGTAAATTAAGAAAGAAAATAATTTCACTAGTATTGGTCCAGTGGCAAGGTCAAAAAGTGCAGGATCGGATTATGTGGGTGGTTTTTCTCTCAACTCACTGTGAACAACACTCAGCAAGCAGTCTATGAAGAGTTGATCACAATATAACAAGTAACAAGCAGTAAGAAAATTAACACAGCAGGTAAATTTTCAAGGTACTTTTATATATTGCTTCTCAACTCAAAGGATTACAAGACACTTGGACTCAAAATCGCTTATCTAAAGAGTTACAGGGAGAAGATATATATAATACTACCTACAGCCGGATATACTTTGATACCAGCTGGACACCTCTAACCTTACATCTATACTACAAGACTCTAGGTGAGGTCTTTCAGACATTTTGCCTGAGAGTTGGTAGTCAGGACATGTCCCTGACTTACCTTTTGTCACCAACTAAAGTTGGTAATATGTACTATCATAAAAAGGTGAACAGTAGAATAAAGTATGGTCAACAACATGGCTCTTTAGGAAGATGCCATGCTGCATCAGAGGTCTGCAGCGGACTGTCAGGGACCATACTTTTATCTGCTGGACATAGCAATGTTCTTCCGAAGGATAAAGTGCTTCGGAAGAATAACTTCTTCCAAAGCCACTTATACTTCGGAAGACTGCTTCTTCCGAGGCTTGGAGTCTTCTTTGTCTTCGGAAGCAGACTTTGTCTTCAGCTCTTTCATCAGACTTTGTCTTCGGAAGCTCTCAGACTTTGTCTTCGGAAGCTCAGACTTTGTATTCAGAAGCTCTCAGACTTTGTCTTCGGAAGCTCTCAGACTTTGTCTTCGGAAGCTCAGACTTTGTCTTCGGAAGCTCAGACTTTGTCTTCGGAAGCTCAGACTTTGTCTTCGGAAGATAGTCTTCAGCTGTTGTTCTTCAGACTTTAGGAAGATCTCTTGCTTGGCTTCGGAAGCCCTTCAATGTAGCACCAAAAGTGACTATGAAGTGGTTTTGGTTGCACCAGCCTTATCATGATCCAACAAACTCCCCCTAGGCTGATGCTATCAAAACTTTACTTCTCTCTTCTTCTCAAAGCTCTCAGCACCAAGGAAAGTAAGTGTTTATCAGTGTCTTCATTCTTTCCTGCTGTGGTGCTGAGAATCTTGTACAGATCCTTGGTGGACAGAACCTCTACTCTGTCACCTTGGATTATATGTACCCTCTGTTGTGGCCCTCTGAAAAGAGTTAGTTGATGGGAAGTATAGTCATATTCCCATCGAACTATTGGTTCCAATTCAGGACCTTCCACCATCTGTAGAAAGGCTGTGCCTTTGGTGGTTGGTCTTTCCTTGTCTTCCACTCCTTTCAACTTCAACTCTTCTTCAATCTTGGCTCTTCTACTTCGTTCAGCCAAGTGGAGACCGCTGATATGGTTTCTGATGTGTGCGGCAGTCTCAGAGTTGGAGGGATTGGAGAATGGCTTCTCTGCAAGCTCAGCAAGATCAAATCTGCTGAGATGCAGTAGAGAAGTGGCATTGAGCCTGTTGGTTTCACCATTCTCCCTTTCCACAACAAAGTTGTGAGAAGGTTCATCAAACCTCCACTGGATTATTGCATTTCTAGGTCCAGGAGATTGACCAGAAATCCTGTCCTCTTTCCTGGTATCCAGCAGAGTCACCAGTCTCCTTCTTAGTCTCTTCTCCTCAGCATTGAGGATATCGGAGTTGAGACCAAGAAGTCTTGCAGCCTGGCCCAAAGTGTCTCTAGGCAACTCAAGAAATTGGCCTAGGGTGAGGGAGCTTGAAGAGTTATCAACATAGGTGATGTTGATAAGCTCTCCCTCACAGGAGATGCTGCTCAAAGTAGTGCAGTTGATGAGCCTCGTCTTGAACTCCTTTATTTCCTCAAAGGAGAGATGTTGAGGAGGCTGCGGGGATGGTCTTGGTGTTTGTTGGGTAGGCTTAGGTTTAGTGGTTTTGGGTTGTGTCTTGGGTTTTAGGATGGGTAGTTTGGGTGGTTGAGGTGATGTGGTAGGTTTGGGTAGAGTTGTGGGTTGAGGGGTGAAGGTTTCATCAGTGGGTTCTGTTTTAATGGGAAAAGGGGTTGGTTCTGGTGTGGGTTGTGGCTGTGGTTGAGTGGCGGGGGTTGAGACCGTTCCTTGTACCCTCCTGTACATCTCCCTTCTCTTCCCCAAACGGATGTCAGCTTTGATTTCACTGACTATCCGTTGGAGTGTCCTTTCGGACATAGGTCCCACCTGCCTACCAGAGAAGCCATGAGCCCGGAGATAGTCCTTCATCCAGGCTTTGTCATTGGACTTCTTGGTGGCAGTGACCCTCTTCTCTTCCTTCTTCCTCTCCTTTTCCCTCAACTTCTCCCTAGCAGCCTTCTTCCTTTCCTTCTCCATTTGATCCTGCTCTTTGTTGTGGAGCAGCAGGATCATGTCATCGTCATATGGAGACAGTTCAGGAAGACTGAAGCCTCTTGAGAGTAAGAACTTGATCCTATCCTCTCTCAGCTTCAGGGCTGCCCCCCTTTGCTCTTTTTCTTCCTTCTCCAAGGCCAACCTGGCTTCTTTTTCTTGTTGTAGCCTGGTTGACCTCTCCAAAGTCACCAACTCCTCTAGTGGTAGCAGGAGTATCTCCTCATTGGCAGCTCCTAGATTGATGAGCTGGTCAATGAGTGCTGTTCTTCTCTTCTGGTTGATTTCTTCCAGATTGGCTGCAGCTGCCTTAGAACTAGCAGCTAGCAGCTTTTCAGTAGGAAACCTACCTTTCTTTTTGGCCTTCTCAATCCTCTCCTCCTCCTGAAGCTCTTCCGCAGTCAATTTTCGTTTTCCTTTGTCTTTGGCAGTGCTTGACTGTGGTGGTTCTTGGATGGAGGGTTGTGATTGAGAGAGAAGTTCAGCTGGTGTTTGGGTTGGAGGAATGTCAGAAATGTCCTCCCTGCTCACCTCAGATGCTATTTTAGCAATAACATCTGTGATGGTCAGTTCCTCGGACATCTTAAATAAGCCTTCCGCAGCTTCTATTTCGGCCTTGGAAGACTTGTCTTGTTCTTCTGAGGCTTCCATGTAAGCTTCGGAAGCTTCAGCTAGAGCTTCGGAAGATGAGACTGGTGCAGGTTCTGTCCAAACTGTTTCAGTTGCTGGGCCATCAGTCCCCATTTCCCCTTCGAAGCTAATCTCAGGTTCCATGTGGACCTTAGGTTGACCAACTTCCTCCACAGTGGTAGAAGGTGCAGTCAGTCTTTGAAGCTCCTCAGCCCAAAGTATATATGTGTGGTGTCGGGGCTGGGCTGTTCTAGGGATGATCTCAATACAAACTTTGTGAAAAGTCTGTAGAGATCTTGAAGCATCTTTGAGTCAATCTCTAGAAAGGATTGAGATGACTCGGGTAGTGTGATGAGTTGGGAAGTTAGAGATTGGGTCTGTGGTTCCTCAAGTGTTTGTCTTCGAACTTTCTCCCCCTTTTGGTAGCATCATCTTGAGAGCTAGATGAGCTAGAGGAAGAAGTCATTGAGACCTGAATTGGTACATGCCTAACAGACCTCTCTGTCTGTTTCTCAGCTAGTTTAGCCTTGAGGTTGTTAATCTCAAGTTGCTGAGTGGCAGTCCTTGATTCTAAGATCCTCACCTGTGATTCCAGGTTGGAGACCTTAGAAAGCAAGTACTGAAGTGTTAGTTGCATACTTCCCTCATCTTCATGAGAAGAATCACGGGGAGATGAGATAACATACCTAGTATGCTCACTCTCACCACCAGATGTGGCTTCTTGGCACCCTGGTTTCCTTTGCTCAGAGTCATCTCTTTCAGAGATGTCAATGGGTAAAGTTGCCGTAGACTCAGTCCTAATTATGTTACCACTGTCCTGAGAGCTCAATGAGAGACTCTGAGTAGTGGCAGCTGAGCCTACATGAGTCCCCTCCACATCAGTGGGACTCACCTCAGTAATTGGCTTCTGATAGGGGCTAGAGACAAGGGATCCCTCTTGGCTCTGTTGATCTTTCAGAGGGTGTTGTAGATCAACTTCATGGCCATGGAGAGATGTAATCTCTTCATCAGTACGGAGTAAAAGGTCAGTGAAAGAGAGGGTGGTTAGTCCTACTGACCCGGGACCTTGATCAATGTCTACAGGCATTGAGCCTATGGTGGGGCTGTCCCTAGAAGGCTGCACAGGGGAGTGTAGAGACTCACCCTGTGGGCTTAAGGCTTGGGGTTCGGGCTCAGGGGTTTGAGACTGAGGAGGCTCAAAACCCACATTGAGGTCAATTGTGAAGGATGGTGTGACCTCGGACTGAGTGGGAGCCCATGATTCCACTCTAGCCCTTTGGGTGTGAATAGGAGGAGCTTGTTCAATCAGAGTAGATTGAACAAGGGTTGGACGTCTCTGGTATGTAGCTTTGATGGGTAAAGAAGGTTTTGGCATTGTGGTGGATGGTGCTGGTGTGGGTTCATCACCTGTGGGGATAACAGGGATGTCACCAGGAGCTATGCGCTCAGTCATCTCTGGAGGTAGTGAAGTATACCTTCCAGTGAAGTTGGCGGACATCTTCTTCAGTGTCTTGAAGATGGTAGGTTTCACTTGTGGAACAGTAAGAGCAGCTGCGCAGACAAGCTTGCTCGGTTCCATCTCACAGTTGATTATGTATTGAATAAATCGGGGATACATGAAGAATGTATCCCTGCTCAGATTTCCGATAAGGTTGGTCAACACAAACGTGAGTAGTTGAAGCGAAGACCTCTCACCAACCCATGAACTAGGCATTCTAGTTCATACGGGATTTGATCCCAACCCCCTGATTTGTTGAAGAGGCAATGCAGGTAATGTGCAGCAGGAACTTCCAATGGTAAGAGAAATTGAACTTGTACACGGTTGATCTGCTGACATCTCCTCCATATCCCATAAGGATGTAAGTGCCTTCCAAGTCTTCCTTGGGGAACTCAGTAGGATCCCCATCATCATGAAGCTCGAGATGCTCCCTGATGAGTTGTTCAGTGATGACCAACTCTTGGCCACAAATGCGGGTTCTCAGGACTCGAACCCCATTCAGAACTGCAGTTTCACCGTTACTCCAGAATTCGGACATGTGGTTGGAGTATACGGTTGGGTTAACAGTTAGTGCAGTGAGGTATGTGGATTCGGCAAGAAATGTGATGATTTGGGTGAAGTCGGCATCCCTTGACGAATCAAGTAATGCGACTTGGTTGTGCTGAGGGTTTAGCGCCATTGAAGAAAAGTTAAGCTTGAAATTGGGTGAAATTGAAGGTTTGACAGTGAAGGGAATAGTTAGGGCTGTAAAGTGGTAAAAGAAGATGAAATTGATCAGTCAAGATTATTTAAAAGGGGGTGAATTGTGGTAGTGGTGGTAATAGGGTAACTGTTTGGGGTTCCTGTGGGTGGTATGGTGGTTTACGGCGGAGAGAAATGACAGTGGCGGCAAGGATAATTTTAAATAATCTGACCATCATCAACAAAATCTTTACTTTTTACAGAGTGGGGCCCAAAAGATATCTGTTACATATAAAAACCTTTACTTCCGAGGGTAAAACATTTCCGAAGGTAATTTTCTTCCGAAGGCAATTTCTCTTCCGAAGCATGATATTGCTTCCGAAGGTAAAATTGTCCTTTGAAGACACTTTATCTTCTGAAGCAAGGCATTGCTTCCGAAGGTAAAGTTGTCTTTCCGAATGGAAAGTTGTACAAGTTTCAGAAGTAGATCTGATATAAAATCAATCGCTTCTTCCGAGACCAAAAACTCTTCCGAGAAGAAAATTTCCATTGAGGAATTTGGCTTCGGAAGATATTCAAGAACATCTTCCGAGAGTTAATTCCTCTTCGGAAGGAATTTACACTTGGAATAATTTAAAGATTTCTTGTAACTGGGCTTAAATTGTATTGACACAAGACTTTTGTCACAGCCTCAAATTCCGGGTCTGGAATCTATCACGGAGGGGAGAACAAACAGGATCGAACACAGTAGTCACACATAAGATGCAATTATCTATATGATAGATTTTAGATAATCCTTACAATAATTGTTCAGAGTAATATTATGCGTAGCGGAAGTAAATATAGATTGTTTCATGACAACATGTCTTAATAATAATTCAGATAATAATCAATAGGTATCTTGAGCTCTTATATGATCCTACGTGCATGTCCATAAGCTCCTAGTAGATACCTGAGAATACATGTAAATCAAGTGTCAACACAGGGTTGGTGAGTTCATAGGTAAGTAAAACATACTGATAAATCATCAGTTAATATCAATTAGGATTTACTGTAAAAGTGTGAGTTTAATTTACTCACCGGTATATGAATAGCCTGTCAGAACCCTTTTTAATAAGGTGAACCCGCTATCCCACATACCCACTATGTACAAGCCCAACAAATCCTTCACATAGGATTTGCCATGTATCATAGTTTAATATCCTTTTCCTGTGTATATTATATTTTCATAATAATTTCAAATCAGAGGGAGCAAATCCTCCTTTACATTTATCCTCATATGGGTTGTAAATGGAACTATAATGCAAACTATATAAAGTGCACATCTGCCTTCTCACTACAGAAACAGTCATCCCAAATGACAACAAGATCTTTGTGCATCTGATATGGATCACATGTCCATACCTTTGTGGGGGTAAGTCACTCCCCGATAGTACTATCCAAAAGATCCCTGCTTATTTATAGTCCAGTTTACAGAGAAGGATTTTCATAATAACCATATGTAATCATAAATGTGATCAAATTATTATTTAACATAATACACAAAAATAATTTGTAAATTTAATTACAACATGTATTCCAGCCCCAAAATATTTAAATGATTAAAAAGGGGAATAGTTATGAACTCACCTCGGTCTTTGGGTAGTGTTGACAAGCTAGTAAATTCCTCCTAAGGAATTAATATTCACATAAGTATATATACAAATCCATAACCTAAATAAGTTAGATCTTGAACCTGGTGTTCATTTGATCTAGGGTTGGTTTTCTGGGATTTGTTATAATCATTAAGTCATTTAATTATTTTGTTAATAATTAATGATTTATATAAAATTTAATTAGTTTAATAATGATTTTGACATATCATTATATTCTAATTAAATTATAGACGTTATATAAACATATAAGTTTATATTTAATTTTTGTAAGATTTTATAAATGTTTAAATTTATAAAATCTAATTTGTATTTATATTATCAAAATAAATCCCTAAATAATATAATATCCATTAATAATTTGATTGTTTTAATTTATATTTAAAAACCCATTTTTGTATGGATAACAATTTATAATACATGTAATAATTTATAATACATGTAATAATTATTTACATAAATAATTAGGGTTTTTAAATAATTGAATTTCTACAATTTTTATGATTTATCATTAATTAAAAATGATATGGTGTTCAATTAATGAATTAATACTTTAAATCATAATTTAAAGTCTATTTTTATAAAAATAGTTATTTATAATATTTTTAAATAATATTTTATAAATTTTATTTAAAGTATTTTTAATTAAATAATTTACAGAAAAATATTTAATGGTGTTAAAAATAACAGAAGCTTTTAAAAATTATTTTTATAATTTTTAATAATTTTTATATATTTTTAAATAGCTTAAAAGGCTTAAAAACATAATTAGGAGGAGGCCGGGTTCGAACCCGCGACCTCCTCCCCATAACCCAACACCCGAACCAGTGAGCCAAAGGCTCCTAATCGTTTAGAACTCCGACCCAATTAAAGTTAAATACAATCCCGAATGTTCATCCCCAAATCAAGAACCCTAGAATTCAATTCGATCAAATTGATACTCAATTCGGAGATGATAATGTATAGGTTCATGGGGCTTTTGTTCCCCATGATCAGTCGAATGTATACAGGTATTCAATTACCTAATTTGAAGTCGAATTGGTGATGATTCTTCGAAGAACAGTCGCGACAGGGAAGAAGATCAGATGCTATCCAAATGATGTTGATAATCAAATTCCTTTTACAGGAAGCTTCTATGGGTATTGATGATCAAAAGCCCTCTGTCAATTTCGAGTTATAATAGTCCTAAGTAGGAGTTCGAGTGTGTTGCAGGTTTCGGGGAAGAAGGGATCGAATTGAGATGAATGTTGTTGTTCGGATGTAATTGGGAGTGTAGTCCGATTAGTAGTATTTATAGCATTGTTGAGATGAGTTTAATTCGATTATTATTTAGTTTCTTGTGCGATTCGGAGTTGTAAAGGAGCCGACAGGGAACACGGGTGTAGATCGATCGCACTATTAATTTGATTCTCAAATTATTGTGGGGTTTTGGTTCGAATCGTTCACATGAGAGTGTCGGGACCATTTGTTTGATGAAAAACCGTGTATATTTGGCGTTTAGAGGGTCGCCGGAATCACGCCGGTGACCGGCCGGAACAGTGGTCGACGGGAGGGGGTTTGGGTTTTTGGAATATTTACAAAATGGCCCCTCGAGTTTTCTGTTTTGTTTATTTCATGTTTTAACTTTTTAAAACATGTTTTGAAAATTACAAAACTAGTCCCTGGACTATTTAATTACTTAATTAATTTTTGTAAATACTAATATTTTCATTATTATTATCATTTTCATTACTAACATTATTATTTTTAATATTATTATTATTATTATATTATTATCATTATTTTGATAATAATATCATTATTGTTATAATTATTATTATTATCATTATTTGTAATAATAATAATATCATTATTATTATTATTATATTATCATTATTCGTAATAATAATATCATTATTATTATTATTATTATCATTATTTTATTATTATTAATATTAATATTAATAATAATAAAAATATATAAATAAATCATAAATTCACATAAAAATCTTATATTAATTCACGGAAAATTTCGGGTTGTCACAACTTTTCATATTAAAAAGGTTTTCAAAAGAGGTAGTTATTCAATGTTTATCATCCCAATTGCTGATATGAGATACTTAAATCTTTGTTCATCAAATGCCTTTGTGAACAAATCAGCATATTGTTCATTTGAGTCAACTTTGATTAACTTTATCAGCTGTTTCTCATGAATATCTCTAATGAAATGATACCTGATATCAATATGCTTTGTCTTGGAGTGCTTCACCGGATTCTCAGTAATGGAGATAGCACTATTGTTGTCAATATGGATAGGAGTAGTCATGAAGTTGAATCCATAGTCTAACATCTGATTTTAAATCCATAGCAGTTGAGCACAGCAGCTAGCAGCAGCAATGTATTCAGCTTCAACAGTTGATGTAGAGACACAGGATTGTTTCTTGCATTGCCATGAGATAATCCTTCCACCAAGAAATTGACATCCTCCTGATGTTGATTTCTTGTCAATGTTGCAGCCACCATAGTCACTGTCAGAGTATCCATAGAGATTGAAATCACTATTTCTTGGATACCAGAGACCTAGTTTAGGTGCTCCTTTAAGGTATCTGAGGATTCTCTTTGCAGCAGCTAGGTGAGACACCTTTGGAGCAGCCTGATATCTTGCACAAATGCATGTGACAAACATGATATCTGGTCTACTAGCAGTGAGATACATCAGAGAACCAATGATTGCTCTATACTGATGTTGATCAGTATCCTCCCCTCAAGGTCAGGGCAAAGATTATGGTTTCTGGGTATGGGTGTCTTGGCTGGTTTACAATCCTTCATTTCAAATCTATCTAAGATGTCTGAGACATACTTAGATTGACTGATGAAGAACCCTTCCTTCATCTATTTCACCTGAATTCCAAGGAAAAAGTCCATTTTTCCCATGGAACTCATCTCAAACTTCTGCTTCATTATGCTTTCAAAGTCCTTGCACATTTGGTCGTTTGAAGAACCAAATATGATGTCATCAACATAGACTTGTACAAGCAAAAGGTCTTCTCCACTCTTTCTGATGAAAAGAGTCTTGTGTATGGTACCTCTAGTGTATCCATTCTTCAGGAGAAACTGAGACAAGGTCTCATACCACAGCCTAGGTGCTTGGTGCAGCCCATATAGAGCTTTATCCAGTTTGCACACGTAGTTGGGGTGCTGTGGGTCTTCAAATCCTGGAGGTTGACATACATAGATTTCCCTATCTATATCCCCATATAGAAAAGCACACTTGACATCAAGTTGGTAGACTGTGAAGTTCTTGGATGCAGCATAAGCAAGGAAGATCCTAACTGCCTCAAG
The DNA here is from genome assembly GCA_024085815.1 of Flaveria linearis. NCBI lineage: Eukaryota > Viridiplantae > Streptophyta > Magnoliopsida > Asterales > Asteraceae > Flaveria > Flaveria linearis. The sequence goes on along the minus strand of CM044016.1, from coordinate 12,576,470 downwards.
TCTTGCAACAGGTGTAAAGACATCAATATAATCGATTCCTTCCTCCTGGGTGTATCCTTGAACTACTAGCCTTGCCTTGTTCTTGATAATCAAGCCTCTATCATCTTTCTTGTTCCTGAACACCCATTTAGTGCCTATGGGTACTTGACCAGATGGTAGTGGGCATAGATTCCAGACCTTTTGTCTTCTGAATTGAAGCAGCTCCTCCTGCATCGATTCAACCCAACTACTATCCTTTAAGGCATCTTCTACCTTCTTTGGTTCCATCTGAGACAAGAAGCATGAGTACAAGCAGACATTCCCATGATGAGTTTGTCCTCTTGTTCTCACACCCTCAGAGACATTCCCTATGATGTTCTCAGTTGGATGAGTGTTGTGAATCCTAAGACGAGGAATCACTTCTAGTTGCAGAGATAAGTCTAGGTTAGACATATTCTGATCAGGAGCTGGATCACTCTGTCCAACTGCTGTTTCAAAGTCATTCAATGAGGACTGATTGAATGATTGAGAAACATCATCAATGGTTGGTTGTGAAGTAGGATTAACAGTTGCCTGTTCCTTCAGAATACTACTTCCCTCAACCTGGTGTTGTAATGGATCACCTGAAGAACTTTGAGGTTGATCAAGTGATTCACTTGTTGAAGCTTCATTATTCATGGAGATAGTTACACTATCAGATCTGTGAATGGTTGAAGCTTGTTGCCTTTCAGCTCTTGGAGAATTTGGAAGAGGTCTGGGAAGCTCAAATAGTTGACTTGCATCAGCATCAGCATCAGCATTCTCTTGAGCACCTATTCCAGCTGAAACATTCTCACAAGATGGTTTAGAATAGTTTGGAAACAATTCTAAATCAAAGATATACTCAGGTCCATTCCCCTAACACAAGGAGTGTGCTCATTAACAACTATATTGGATGATTCCTCAAATTGTTGATTCTTGATATTGTATACTCTATAAGCTTTAGAGCTAGAAGAGTATCCAATAAAGATAGCATCATCCGACTTCTCAGCAAACTTTGCTAAGTTGTCCTTTGTGTTAAGTATGGTACACCTGAAGCCAAAGGACCTTAGAAAGCCAATGAATGGTGGCCTCTTGTTCCATAACTCATAAGGGGTTTTTCCATGGGGCTTAACTACAAGAACCCTGTTCTGCACATAGCATGCAGTGCTGACTGCCTCTGCCCAGAATGTTAGAGGCAGCTTTGAATCAGCTAACATGGTCCGAGCAGCCTCAATAAGTGTCCTGTTCCTCCTCTCAGCAACACCGTTTTGTTGAGGAGTTCTGGGAGCACTGTATTGTCTGGCAATCCCTTTTGAGTCACAGAATGAGTCAAGAACGAAGTTCTTAAACTCAGTCCCTTGATCACTTCTAATGATCTTAACCTTGTGATCAATTTGATTTTCTATTTTAAGAATAAAAGATTTTAAAGTTTTAGCAGTTTCATCTTTACTTCTTAAAAAGAATACCCATGTAAATCTTGTAAAATCATCAACTATCACAAGGCAGTATGATTTCCTTCCAATGCTCATTATACTTGTGGGTCCAAAGAGATCCATGTGCAATAAGTGTAATGGAGTAGTGATAGAGTTAACACATTTGGATTTATGAGATGATCTGTGTTGTTTCCCTTTCAGGCATGCAACACAGTTATCTTTGTAGAAAAATTCTTTTTTAGGCAGACCATGTACCAAGTTATTTTTAGCCAATTTATTCATTGTTCTAAAATTCACATGACACATGCGTTTATGCCATAGTGTTGACTCATCACTATCAGCTTTGGAAAGAAAGCATGATACTTCACCCATAGGAGAAGCATTGTTCATATCCAGCTTGTACATATCCCCTTTCCTGGGAGATCTAAGAAGCACCAATTCAGGAGAAATTGTCATCCCTGGTTTGAGGATAATGCACTCATGTTCTGTGAAGAGCATCTGATGCTTTTGATCACAGAATTGAGAAACGCTTAACAGATTATGTTCAAGCTGTTTGACAAAGTGAACTTTGTCAATGTTTATTCTGCCATTGGATATACTTCCTCTGCCCGAAATATATCCTCCGGCCTCACCTCCAAATTGGACAGGCCTCCATCAAAGTTCTGGAATTGTTGAAGGAGAGATCTGTTCCCTGTCATGTGCCTGGAGCATCCACTATCTACAATCCAGACATTGTTGTTCTTGTCAAATGGACATCCCTGCACATAAGATGAGATGGTTAGTTTTGTTTGAAAGCCCAAGACTTGCTGGTCTTGGGTTCTTCCAATGATAGTGACATAATTGAACCAAAAGATATGCATTGGGGTTCAATAGAGGTCATTGTTGAAGAAGAGGTTTGGGTTGCAGCATCTTCCTTGATCTTCCAATCCATCCTTTGGTTGATCTTTGAAGATGAGCTTGTTGAAGCTTGTGCAGCATGGCCTTCTTCCGAAGCTTCTTTCTTTTCGGAAGAAGCCTTCACCACCTTTTCTTCCGAAGTAGTCTTCTTCTGAGATGGTTTCAAGGGAGCCTTCTTGTTCTTCCGAACCTTAGAAGGTTTGGCTTCCGAAGCCATTTTCCCTTCGGAAGAAGTAGTTTCTTCCGAAAGCAACTTGGCTTCCGAGACCAACTTTCCCTTTTTCATCATTTGGACCTTTTGAAGTGGTCCAACTGAGAAACCTTCTCTGACTCCTTCTTTTCTAACATTATTTGCATAATTTGTGCTTGCTGGATTATAGTAACAATCTTTAGCCATGTGGTTGTGCAGACCACACATTATGCAGGCAATGTTAGTCTTCTGGGAACTTACAGGTTGCTGTTTCTTGGGTTTCTTCTCTTCATCAGCAACTTTCCCTTTCAACTTCTGATCCTTCAGTAGGACAGGAGTGCTGGTACTACACTCCTTTCCTGAATCAGGAGTACCTACCACTTGAAATCCGGCAGAAATGAAGACACCCTTTTGCTTTGGGTCGATCTTAAGCTTGGACTCTGCAACCTTCTTGGCAGTCCTTCTAGCAGCTTTAGCTCTGCTTCTTCTTGCCTTGGTGGTTAGGATTTGGTCTTCACAGGTGGAGATGAGTGTATCCTCCTGTTTCTCCCCTGTGGTGGCTACTATTTTTGCCTCATCCTTTAGTTCCAACGGAGAAGGGTCAGCAGTTGGAACCTCTTGCTCTTTAGTACCACATCTAGGTAGTCTAATAGACTCATAAGAGTGTGGTGAAGCTATTTCATTGGTTCCCAACCCTTCTTTGTTTTGATAAAATATTTTGGAATGAGAGGTTGATGCAAGAATAGTTTGGAAGCTTTGCTCAGCAATAGCTTGCTTCCTGGCCTGAGCCTCAGTTGTGACCAACTGGGCTTGAACCTCAGACAGTTTGGATATCAGATCTTTAATTTGAGTCTTATAATTAGTCTTTTCATGTTTTAAAAGAGATACAGTTTTCTCTAACTCCTCAATTTTCTTTTGATAGTCAGATTCAGCTCTCTTAAAATCAGATTTTAGCACATTTAAAGACTCAACCTCAGATCTGATTTCCGAAATGTAATCCTTATAAAGTTTAACTTTAGCAATACAGGCAGCAGTACAAAGATGTTCATATACCTGATCATCATCTGTTCCGGCCATGAGTGCTTGAGCAGGAGTCACATCCTGTACCATGAAGCTCCAGTCAACTTCTTGAGCCATAGCAGCTATTTCAGTTGACTTTTCTTCATGCTTTGGAGCAGTGGGATGTGTGGAGGCCTGTGGGGTTCCCGGGTTGTTCTTGGGAGCCTTGCATTCCCTAGCAAAGTGACCAAGTTGGTTGCAGTTGTAACACCTTGCTTTGCTCTTATCAAACCCAAACTTGCTGTTGACTGGGTTTTGAGGGAATTGCCTTCCAGTTCTCTTGAATAACTTCTTCGCTCTGTAAGTTAAAAGAGCCATCTGCTGGACAATATCCATATACTCCACATCATCTGGATTGAAGCACTCATGACAGGATCTCAGCCTCTCGTGTTGATCAATTAGATTATGTTTGCAGCGGATTTAGCACATTAATTAGCAATTAAAGCAAGAACATAAAAGATATTGCAATTAAAGCATAAACATAGAGAGAGAAGAGTTCTGCGAAGCAATAAATGTTCAATTGGTCGCACGTTTCGGCAATTAAAACTGTATGGCTTGCCATCCTTATATAGGCGGCAAGAGCATGGTGGTGATGTCCTTTTCTGACATCACTGAATATTCAAATTACAGTTGTCAAAACATAAAACTACTGAAGATGTCAACAGCTGACATCTTCTTACAAAAGTTCCTAAGTGCTGACAAAAGTAAACTACTGAAATCCTACAACGACTGAAGAACAAACTCTTCAGTCGTTTATAACTACTGATACTATAACAACTGAAGAACATGCTCTTCAGTTGTTGTACAACTACTGAAAGTAAATAAACTACTGAAAAGGAAAAACCACCACAACAACTGAAGAAGACTTCTTCAGTTGTTGTGACAAACTCTGAGTCTTCAGTACTTGGTCTTCAGACTTGGCTTCAGATGATATAACAACTGATGACTTCAGTAGATATCATCAGTTGTTGTCTTCAGTCTTTGTCTTCAGACTTTGTGCTTCAGTAGAAGGTCTTCAGTTCTTTAGTTCTTCAGCTTTTGATTCTTCAGTACTTGTCTTCAGTACTTGATGTCTTCAGTACTTGTAAGATCAGTACTTCAGACTTCAGTACTTGTCTTCAGTACTTGAAGTCTTCAGTACTTATAAGATCAGTACTTCAGACTTCAGTACTTGGTCTTCAGTACTTTAGAGTCTTCAGCTGATATTCTTCAGTTCTTTGATCTTCATACTTTGTTCTTCAGACTTTGTCATAACAGCAGAAGGCTGGAGCTAAGATGCTCTCGAGTTTGACATTCAAGCAAGAGAACACAATAGCTGATGAGAGTCTTCAGCAGTTCTAGCAGTGGCATGTGGGACTTAGAGGTTTTCTGATCTTGGCTCATTGGTTCTTTTGGTCCAACAAACTCCCCCTGAACCAATGCAGCCAAAACCTCTAATTATTGGATGTCTCACTTATTAATGGCATAAAGATTGGTCTATTTCCTTCTAGATCAGATTAGAAGTTGACCCAGATAAGCACTGGCCAGAGAGGTAGTCTCAAGTGTTTGTTTGGCTAAGTATGGATGGGAGCTCTGTCTTGGGGAATTGGACACAGAGCTGTTGCCCCATCCATGAGATCTACCTCCCTCGTACAAGCCGGTAGGATTCTCTACAGTAAGCCTGAAGAAAGATCAATTGTTCTTCTTTGGACAGGTCTTCAGGCTCACCTTCGAATAACCCCTCCCGACCGTACAGCTCTGAGAGGTACTTGACCTGTCTTCCATTTTTGAGCTCAAGTGTTGTGATTTGCCTATATGCAAACTCATCAGGGTGTTTACCCTCTAACAACAAAGTGAGCTCATCCTATGAAAATTCTCAAGCTTCTTATAGACCAGACCCTTCCTAACCACCCTATTATCTAGCATTGAAAAGGGTGATTGGCCGGCTCTATAAGCTTTCTCGAATTCATCTACTATTTCCCAGGGTGTTATTACAATAGCCACAGAGATCTCTTCATCTACGATTCTCTTTAGTTGGCTTTTGTATCTCACAGGCATGTCCTTCTGGACTATCCTGTGAGCCACCCTTGGGTCAGGCCAAGTTCTCACCCTCTCCCTTTCATATTGAAAGGTTGTCTGAGGGTGAATAACCTCAGAGCTTCTCTCTGCATATTTATTATAGAGGTGGTAGCAGTATAACATTTGTCAATGCTTTTTAGCATTTCCTCATCATGTCTTTTCTGCTGCTCCTCCTCTTCTAACTTAACCTTCACAGTGTCCTGCTGTGAGGTGGGATTGATGGTTTGTGGTTTGGCTTTGGGTAGAGGTATAACTGCTGAGAGTGGCAGGCTATCCTCCTCATCATCCTTCTTCATCTGCAGCCTCAGCACCCTTCTCTTCTTCTTCAAGGGTGGATCATCGGCTGCGGGTTTTGGTGGTAAAGGAGTTGGTTTTGTGGGTTGTGGTTGGGTTGTTGGTGTGGGAGTGTTGGCAGGCACTGCTAGCAGCCTAGAGATAAGGGCTGGTTTGGTTAGCTTGACTAGCAGTGTCCTGTTCCCAGCACCGGCTTCAGATAAGGCCTCTGCGACCAGTCCCTTTGTAAAATCACCAGCCGAACAAATCTTGGTGGTTATTGCCAAGAGTTTGTCCCTGGTCCATGCCTTAACATCAAGGACTGGTCTGCCCAGGTACTTCGAAGTGAACCTACTCATAGCCTCAAGTTTTTGTCTTTCCTCTTGGCTATGAGTAGTCCATCGGTACTCAATCTCTCTCCTCTCCATATTCCTGATCTCTTGATCTAGCAAGGCAGTGTCCTTGTCAAAGCCTTGTCTGAACAGCGTTCAATGACTTTGTTCATTGAACGGTTATGTTCAGCATCAGCCTCCTTGACAAGGGCTGCTAGATCAGGATCAGCCACCTTCTTTCCCTCTCCCTCATTCTTATCAGTGATACTGAAATCCTTTTGGATTTCAGCCACTTCTATATGCTCTACCTCCCTTACTTCCTCTTCCCCTTCTCCCTCAACCTACTACTCTCCTCAGCCAACTCCCTCTCTACCACCCCACCTCTTTCTCTGCCTCTTTCTCCTCTCTCCCCTCTCCTCTTGTCTTGCACTGATGTCTCCCCCTTTTTGGTTGCATTGGTTGGGGTTTGACTATCAGCAAGAGCCTTAGATACGGCAACATCCACCCATGGGTTGTATATATGTGGGAAGCCTCTCATCAAGGGTTTGAATAACTATATCTTTAAGGATGGTGTGATGAGAGGCAGGGATTTTCTTGAGGATAGCATCCAGCTGCTCAGGGGGGTTCTTCCCTGAGAGCTAGTGCCAGAAGCAGGGGCTGGTGGCTGAGTTTGTGGGAGTGGCTCAGTGTATGTGAGACCTTCAGGTGAAGGTGCCATCTGGGGGTAGGTGGCAGATGGACTTCTATCCTGAGTCATCTGAGCAAGCAGCTCTTTGAGTCTGCTTATCTCATCCTCAAGGATAGGTTTTGAGCTACTACATAGTAGAAGAAGCTCAGGTCATCATCAGCATGAGCTGAATCACCTGACCTCCTGACATTGTCAGGATGAACATGTCCTGAGTGTGGCTCAGTAATGACATGTGCACCTTGTTCATGGTACTGGGACTTCTGGCCTAGGATTGATCCATCATCGGCCATTGCCTCTGGTGAGGTCTTAGAGATGTTACCAGCTTCACCCTGCTCAGATGTCTTGATGCAGGGGAAGTGGCAGCCTCACCAGATGTTCTCTCTCCCTAGCCACCACTGGGAGAGAGTGAACTGATTCTCGTGCTGGGGGCTCTGATCAGCACTTGTGCCCACCCCTCTTCGGTTGGAGTCTCCCCAGTGTAATAGGTTTCTGGGGAGAGGGTGGGAGTGCTTAGATCAGTCAGCACTTGGCTATAACACATGTTGGGCTTAGTGGGGCGGTATCCTCTGTATGTGGGCTAGAACGCGTATGCACATGGGGAGGACTGTGCTCTTCAATGGCAGCCTCCTCAAGTGAGGAAGAACCAGTAATGTGGTTTGCCCAAAATTGGTTGCATCAGGCTCCTGTTGAGAGGAAGCCTGTGCGGTTGTGGTGGGTGGAGTCGTGGTACCTGCTGGGAGAATCGAAACCAGCAGGCACATCCTGCCTTTGTGTGGCAGGGGGAATCCTCAGGGGACTCATCTCCCTGAGTAGCCTTTGTGGGCTTCTTTTGGCTTTTGGCTTGGTGGGACTTTGGATTTGGAGGTGGAGGCTGTGGGTTCCAGCTGCGTGGGTTTTCGCAGCCGGCCAGCCTGTTTGAGTGTGGGGTCAGTGTTGTGCCTGGAGTACCTCAGCTTGAACAGCCATGGCAGGGACCCCAGTGCCAACTAGTCCCTCAGCCTGAAGCTGGTATTCGATCATGGCCATTATGAACCGTGGATATAAGTTCCAACGGTTAGAAAAAGGTTTTGTGGCATGTCCTTGAGTTCCAAAAATAAAGATCAGTAAAATTTAACGGTTTGTTTCTCAAGGATAGAATACAATACCTGCTGCCACCTTGTGGACATCTGGTCCCACGAAGGTCTTGGGAGCCAAACATACATTCCCATGTGGAGATCAAGCGTTGAGGATCAGGAAAGTGTTTCTTCAACAAGGTGGAGGCGGAGAGGTTACCCTGATAGTCATGAGATGTGAAGGAAAGATCAAGGTACCTTTGGGGTAGGAAGTTGGGTGAGTGGCATCATCCAGCTCTAGGGTTTGGGTAGAGCAGCTGGAGTGATAACCAGGGTTTGCCGTTGACGGAGGACCGGAGAGAGACCTCGGTTCTGCTCTCCGGTTGGACGGTGACATTGGTCCAAAACTCCGTCAAGGAGTCGGTGTATAGTGTGGGGTTCAAGAGAAAAGCCGTTTTGTAGTGAGTCATGCATAAGATCAACGGCTTGGTGAAATTGGGCCATATGGCGATTTTGTAAGGTGGGCGACACAGTTGTGTCGAGGTTCAGTTGCATGTTCGCCATTAATGGTGTATGGGAATTTCAGAGGTTTGTAAGGATTAGGTCAAGTGAGGAGTAAATGCTCTGAAGGTGGGGTATTTATAGGGTAGGCAAAGGTTGAAAGAAAACTACTGAAGGTTTTGGTGTTAGTATCAGGTGTTGTAACAGCTGATGACGTGGTTTTAACCTTCAGTGGTTGTAACATCTGAGGACTTGGTGTTAGCCTTCAGTAGTTGAAACTACTGAGACCTTGGTTTTGTCCTTCAGATGTTGTGAACGTCTGAAGAGTTACTGTCAGTCTTCAGTAGTTATTAAACTACTGATGACCTAGTATTCTTCTTCAGACGTTGTAACAACTGAAGACTTGGTGTTAGCCTTCAGTAGTTGTGAACTACTGAGATCAGTAGTTGTGAACTACTGAAGACATGGTATTGCTTCAGTTGTTGTAAACAACTGAGGACTTGGTGTTAGCCTTCAGTAGTTGTGAACTACTGATGTCAGTATGTGTGAACTACTGAAGACATGGTTTGTCCTTCAGTTGTTTGTATGAAACATCAGCTGTGTTATCAGCTGATGAGAAATACTCATCAGCTGTTTCCGTCAAATCAGTTGTTTCATACTAGCCTCTCATTTACTCATCAGCTCTTTGGCTGACTTTCAGATGTTTCATCGACCCTTCAGCTCTTGGAATATGCCTTCAGCTCGTGATCAGATGTTCACAAGTGCTGATGAAATTCTTCAGAGCTGGTGAACAAATTTGTCTTCAGTATTTGTGTAAGATTACAATCAGTACTTGTGAGCAAAATTTGTTCTTCAGTACTTATTTATTGAAAATCATACATCAGTAGTTGTAATCCACTTCACTACATCAGTTGTATTTCAATAAATAATGTACATCAGTACTTTGAGTCAGTTTAGTCTTCAGTAGTTGTGAAAGAGCTGAAGACTAAATTACTCATCAGTACTTATATTTGACCTTTGCTCTTCAGTAGTTGTTGAACTAAGAGTACCAGCATAGGTCAAATCATTCAAGCTGCAGCATACCAAGCCTTAGTACCAAATTTTGGAATGTGGCACTATCTAAAGGCTTAGTAAAAATGTCTGCAAGCTCATCAGCACTAGGCACAAACTTAGGATCAATCAGACCTTTCTCATAGCAATCCCTGATAAAATGATGTCTGATCTCAATATGCTTGGTCCTAGAGTGCTGGACTGGATTCTTAACAATACAAAGAGCTGAAGCACTATCCATAATAATGGAGTCTTAGTCTCAGTAATGCCATAATCCAGAAGTTGGTTCTGAAGCCAGAGTATTTGAGAGGTACAGCTTGCAGCAGCAATATACTCAGCTTCAGCAGTGGATGTAGCAATTGATGTTTGTTTCTTACTCTGCCAAGAAACTAAACAATTGCCTAGGAATTGGCAACCACCAGAAGTGGATTTTCTGGTGACTTTGCATCCTGCATAGTCACTATCAGAGAAAGCAACTAATTTGCATGAATGCCCAGCTGAATACCAAAGTCTAGTGATTGGGTACCTTGCAGATATAAAGATCCTTTTGACTGCAATCAAATGGGATTCTTTAGGTGCAGCCTGAAATCTAGCACAAGCACATGTTGAAAACATGATGTCTGGTCTAGAAGCTGTAAGGTACATCAAGGACCCAATCATACATCTGTAAAGGGTTTCATCAACCGCTTTACCTTTCTGATCACATCTAGTTGTGTGATGCTGCTCATGGGAGTAGAACAGGGCTTACAGGATTGTAATCAAACTTATTCACAACTCTTTGGTATACTTGGACTGATGGATGAAGATTCCATCATCCAGTTGTTTGATTTGCAAGCCCAGAAAGTACTGTAATTCTCCCATAGCACTCATTTCAAATCTCAGCTTCATAAGCTTTGTAAATTCATCACACAACTTTGGATCAGAGGATGCAAAGATGATATCATCAACATAAATCTGAACAAGGAGCTTATGTTGTCCCACAGTCTTGATGAATAAGGTTTTATCAATGGTGCCTCTAGTGAACTTATTCTCTAGAAGAAAGGTTGAGAGTGTCTCATACCAGGCTCTAGGTGCTTGCTTCAGCCCATAGAGAGCCTTATCAAGCTTGTACACCCAATCAGGATGTTTATTGTCCTCAAAGCCTGGTGGTTGACACACATAAACCTCTTCTTTGATTTTTCCATATAGGAAGGCACTTTTGACATCCATTTGATAAACCTTAAGACTGTGAAAGGCAGCATAAGCTAAGAACAGTCTAATTGCTTCTAGTCTGGCACAGGTGCAAAGGTCTCATCATAATCGATTCCTTCCTCCTGTGCAAACCCTTGAACAACCAGTCTGGCCTTGTTCTTGACAATTTGGCCCTTCTCATCTGTTTTGTTCCTGAATACCCACTTGGTGCCTATAGCACACTTACCTTTGGGTAATGGAACAAGCTCCCACACTTGCTGTTTCTTGAATTGAAGTAGCTCAAGCTGCATAGCTTCCACCCATCCATTGTCTCTTAAAGCAATATGATAGTTCTTTGGTTCTTGCTGACTGATGAAGAGAGCATAGAACAAAAGTGGACAATTGATTCCTGGTTGAAACTCCAGCATGAATATCACCAATGATTTGTGAAGTGGGGTGATTCTTGAGCTCTTGATAACTATGATATCTGTGCAAGTGTTTGTAGACCCATCAGCAGCAACAGATGGTGATGGAGATTCCTGAAACCATGTAGAGGATGGCAGCTCAAATGAAGTAGAGCAAGCAGAAATCTCATCAGCATTTGTAGTGGATGGAGCTGCTGAGGCTACAGGAGCATCAGGTTCAGTGGAATTAGGCAGGTTGTCACTGAACCTGAAGAGGTGAGTACTGACTTCATCATCTTCAGTACCACCAGGTGGAGATCTGTTGACAGGCTCAACAGATGGAGGTTGATAAGGAATATTGCAGTATGTCCAGATCAAACAGCTCCACAGGGTTTTGTGGAATCTTGTCCTTTGGAGATTCATTGAACTTAACATGCAAAGTTTCTTCAACCCCTTTGTTCTACAGTTGAAGACTCTGTATGCTTTGTAAGTTGATGAATAACCAACAAAGTACCCTGCATCCACCTTACTAGCAAACTTATGGAGTGGGTTGCTAGTGTTGAGAATGAAACAAGGACACCCAAAGGCTCTAAAGAATGAAATAAGAGGGCCAAATGATGAAGAACTTCATAGGGGTCTTCATCAACCTCTTATTTACTAAGGCTCTATTCTGTACATAGCAAGCTGTATTGACAGCTTCAGCCCAAAAGGTCAGTGGCAGCCCTGAGTCAGCCAACATTGACCTTGCTGCTTCAATGAGGGTCCTGTTCTTTCTCCCACCACTCCATTCTGTTCAGGAGTTCTAGGAATGCTAAACTGCCTTCTAATTCCCTTGGACAGGTAGAAGTCATCAAGTGTGTGGTTTCTAAATTCTGTTCCATTGTCACTCCTCAACACTTGACCTGTAGGGAATACTGCTTTTCTACTTGTAACACAAAGTTCATTATTGTCTTTGCTGCTTCATCCTTGGAGTGCAAGAAGAAAGTCCATACAAACCTGGAGTAATCATCCACAATTACCAGCAGTATTTCTTCTTTGCCATGCTCATCACTCTGACAGGACCAAAGAGATCCATGTGCAGAAGTTGTAAGCAGGCAGTGGACTTTGGTTCTTCTATTGAAGGGAATGAAACTTTGTGTTGTTTTCCTTTCAAGCAAGCAGTGCAGTCATCTTCACACTTGAACTCCTTCAGAGGCAATCCTCTTACTAAACCATGGCTTATAAGCTGATTCATGTTCTTGAAATTAACATGACCCAGCCTTCTATGCCAAAGTGTAGACTCTTGAGGAGATGCCTTGGAGAATAGGCAAGGATGGCCTTTTAGATCCATTTTTGGAAGATCTAAGGCATACACTCTTCCTGTCCTGTTGGCCTTCAGGAGAGTGTGTTCATCCAATGCCTTGTCAATCAAACTCAGAACTTTGGATGACAGAATCCTACAGTTCTGGCTTGTGAAAAGGGCAACATGGCCTTTGTCACACATTTGACTGACACTCAAGAGGTTGTACTTGAGATTCTCCACATGGTTAACATCATCAAACCTTATTTCCCGTTGGAAACAAAGCCTTTTCCAACGATGTAACCCTTTGCATCATTGCCAAAGAAACAATCCCTTCTTTCCTTGAGAGTAGTCATTAAGAAGGGAGCTGCTTCCAGTCATATGCATGGATCCTCCACTGTCTACATACCAGATGCTTCTATGGCATGTTGAAGAACCCTATAAACACAACCATGTGTTAGTTAGTCTTGGAGACCCAAACCTGCTTGGTTTGGGTCTGTTCTCAGCTACAGGTGTAGCACTAACAGGTGTGTTGTGAGTGACAGCTTGAGGTGAAGAAGATGGTACAGAAGCGGAACCCTTTGGCTTGGACTTCCTTTTCTGTGGTTTCAACACAGGAGCATCTAAGTGGTTGACTCTTCCCACTAGCTGCTGAACCATCATCACCAATTGTGTCTGATTCTGTGATAGGGCTTTCAGCTCTTCAGACATATTGGAGTTTGCTGATGATGAGTTCCTATGTTGTACCATCTTTTTCTGAGCAACCTCAGCTGTTGCCTGAGTAATCCCTACCTTCTTGGATTTAACTTTGGCCCTAGGGATTTCAGGCTTGGATGTGCCAGTACAAACTTGGTTTCAAACTCATTCTTCATTTTATTGATGCTCTCAGTAATTTGCTCCTTCTGTTTGAGTTTGGAACCCCTTTTGTACCAGCAATCATCAGTAAGATGATTGAACAAGCCACATATCTCACATGGCTTTTTCTTCATCTTATGCTGATCATCAGCTGAAGAGGATTTAACTGCTGAAGACTTGCTCTTCAGCTGTTTGTCATCAGTACTAGCAGTTTTCTTCCTAGTGCCTGCTTTCCTGGTATCCTCTTTAGCTGTCTTCAAACCTTTCCTACTGTTAGTTTTCTTCTCTTTAGTGCTAACAGTATTTAAGGTTTGAACTTCAGATGTTGTCACTTGCTCTCAGTACCTTCAGTACTTCTAGTGACAACTTCTGAGTTGATCAGCCTTTTGGTCATGTGATAGTCTATCTCTGATGATGCTGATTCAGAGGATAGTAAGTCACATGATGAGAAGGATTGGTTATTGCTCTCCCATCAGATTCAACTTCTGCTCTTGAAATGAAGTCTGTGGGAGGAGCTGTGTGATTTAACCAATGCCAAACTTCACATTGGAAGCTGTTTGCTTGCTAAGAAGCATTTCAAAACCCTTGCAGGATTGCACCCATCGATCACACTCAACTTGGGTGGTTGCAAGAGTTTCCTTGAGGTCCTGTACTTCTCTAGAAGTACATCTTCCCTAGCTTTACTATCTTTGATTTGGCAGTTGAGCTTGTAAATCTCATCATTTTTATCTTTTAGAACAACCTCAAAATCAGCTTTTCTTTTGGAAATAGTGTGCTCAAGCTCAAGATTTTTATCTATTAAAGCTACATTTGCTTCTCTAATAGAAGCAAATGCTGCTATGCATGACTCTGAACAAAGCTTGGCTTTTGCCTCAGTGGATACCTGAGATGAGGCATTAGATGATGACCCTTCAGCAGAATCAAGGGCCATCAGAGCAAGATTTCCAAAAGGTTGATCACCACCATGTGACCAGCACCTTGGAGTAGTGGTTCCAGTCAACAACAGTTGGGGTGAAAAAGCTTTGTTGTGAGGTTGTGTGTGGTGATGAGATTGGGAAGAATGAGGCTCTGGAAGAGCATGAGGTGGTTGAGCCGGGGGTGCTTGAGGTTGACCAGGCTGAGGCATGTAGTAACAGGGGTAAGGATAAGGCATATGACCCTGTGGCACAAAATAAGCAGGTGGTCTTGTGCTTGAGATGGATGGGGAGAACTGTAGGATGGTTGCCCTTTGTGCTGTGAGCTATTGCTGGGAAAAGTCACAAAGGGTGCAGATGAGTTAGATCCAGATGATCTACACTCTCTTGCAAAGTGTCCAAGCCTTTGGCACTTGTGACACCTCAACTTGCTCTTGTCAAAACCAACTTTGGTTTTGCCAGAGAGTCCTGGGAATTTCCTACCAGTTCTTTTGTAGAACTTCTGAGAGCGGATATTTATCATTGTCATTTGGTTCAAAATATCCATCTCTTCCAGATCATCATCTGGAATGCCCTTCAAATCCTCCATCAGAAAACACAAGTTGTCACCACCACCTCCTGAACTACTAACACCAACAAAAGCTTGTTCTGAGTTGGTAGAGAAATCGATATGCTCATCATAAGAACTTTCTGATGAAGCATATTCTGACTCATGACTTATCAAGGCAGCATTACCTTGGACAAAGTCATCAGCAAGTTTGCCAGAAGATGACAACTTCCTCTTTTGCTCTACCTCTCTCTCAAAAGTGAGTAGTTTCCCATGAAGCTGGGTGAGAGATAGAGTGTCAAGGTCAGCACTAGAGCGTAGGACAATGGTATATGTGTCCCATCTCTCAGGCAATGACCTGAGGAACCTGTTATTCATCTGGCTTTTGGAGTACTCTTGTTTAACCATCTTCAGCTCAGAGATTAAACAAGAGAACCGCTCAAACTGCTGGGTCAGAGTCTCACCCTTTCTATATGAGAAAGTCTCATATTGTTGGGCAAGGATTTCCCTATTGTTTGCTAAGACCGAATCAGTTCCTCCAAATTGTTCCTTTAGAGCAACCCATAGGTCATGAGCAGACTCATGATGCAAGAGCCCTGAATATATCTCGTTTGGAATGGCCATGGCTAAAATTCCATGGGCTCTAGCATCAATTTCAAACAGCTTTAGATCTTCGTCCGAATACTGTTCAGGTTTCTTCGCAACCTGTTCATTAGATTCCGGGACGTTCACCATAGGCTTGTATGGCCCATGCACCACTGACTTCCAACAACCAGCACTGTTGACAGCCAAGTGGTGCAGCATACGTCTTTGCCATATGTTATACTCGTTCCTAACCAGCATCGGAGGCTTGGTTGCGGAACCAGTATTGTGAGGATCATTGGTTGGTGTTGTCATCTCAGGGTTGGTCAAGAACAAGTTTAAACACGACAATCGTAACTCAAAACCACCAAAAGACCTCAAGATTTTGGCCGGAAACAGCAGAAACTCACTCTCTATGACTAACTCTTGCAAATTGCTAATTCGATCAAACTGAGAGATCAAAAGAGCAGTTTCAAATGATCAATGGTAAGATCGATCAATGATTAACCTGCTCTGATACCATTTGACAGGATCTCAGCCTCTCGTGTTGATCAATTAGATTATGTTTGCAGGGGATTTAGCACATTAATTAGCAATTAAAGCAAGAACATAAAAGATATTGCACTTAAAGCATAAACATAGAGAGAGAAGATTTCTGCGAAGCAATAAATGTTCAATTGGTCGCACGTTTCGGCAATTAAAACTGTATGGCTTGCCATCCTTATATAGGCGGCAAGAGCATGGTGGTGATGTCCTTTTCTGACATCACTGAATATTCAAATTACAGTTGTCAAAACATAAAACTACTGAAGATGTCAACAGCTGACATCTTCTTACAAAAGTTCCTAAGTGCTGACAAAAGTAAACTACTGAAATCCTACAACGACTGAAGAACAAACTCTTCAGTCGTTTATAACTACTGATACTATAACAACTGAAGAACATGCTCTTCAGTTGTTGTACAACTACTGAAAGTAAATAAACTACTGAAAGGAAAAACCACCACAACAACTGAAGAAGACTTCTTCAGTTGTTGTGACAAACTCTGAGTCTTCAGTACTTGGTCTTCAGACTTGGCTTCAGATGATATAACAACTGATGACTTCAGTAGATATCATCAGTTGTTGTCTTCAGTCTTTGTCTTCAGACTTTGTGCTTCAGTAGAAGGTCTTCAGTTCTTTAGTTCTTCAGCTTTTGATTCTTCAGTACTTGTCTTCAGTACTTGATGTCTTCAGTACTTGTAAGATCAGTACTTCAGACTTCAGTACTTGTCTTCAGTACTTGAAGTCTTCAGTACTTATAAGATCAGTACTTCAGACTTCAGTACTTGGTCTTCAGTACTTTGGAGTTTCAGCTGATATTCTTCAGTTCTTTGATCTTCATACTTTGTTCTTCAGACTTTGTCATAACAGCAGAAGGCTGGAGCTAAGATGCTCTCGAGTTTGACATTCAAGCAAGAGAACACAATAGCTGATGAGAGTCTTCAGCAGTTGTAGCAGTGGCATGTGGGACTTAGAGGTTTTCCTGATCTTGGCTCATTGGTTCTTTTGGTCCAACAAACTCAAGATCATCAAAGCAGTATTGAAAATCACCAGAGTGTCCACTTCCAGAGACAAAGGCACAACTATCCTGAGAAGAGTTGTGTTGAACCTTCTGAGACTTTGGAGTCTCAGGTAGAGTAATGTAAGGTCCGCTGTGTGAGTTGTCAGGGTAACATAGCAACTGATGTTGTGGTTCTATGGTTTCCCTTTCAACCACATGAAGGGCTGAACTCTGTTGGTTATTGGAGTGACCAGAGGAGTTCTGCATGTTCATCTCCATCTGGAATGCACTTAGGATACCATACAACTCTGTCAGAGTAAGAGTCTTAAGGTCCAAAGTTCTCTTGATTACAACACAGTAATGTATCCATAGTTTAGGAAGTGAAGACATGAACTTCCTAACTATGTCTCTGTTCTCAAGAGCAACTCCAATATCCTCCAGAGTATCTACCAACTCAACATACCTGAAGTATTGTTGAGTCAAGGTCTCACCGGCCTTGAAAGTAAAGTTCTCAAACTGCTGCTTCAAGAGATCCTTCTTGTTCACTTGGGTTCCTTGGATCCTTCATACATCAGCTTCAGTGCTTCCCATAGATCTTTGGCAGTTTTGCACTTCTTGAAGCGTCTGTAGACGGAGTTGGGGAGAGCAGTTTGGAGAGAAGTCATAGCCCCTTTGATCCAGCTCTATTCTCTTCCTGTCTTCTTCTGAGTAATCATCGACATCTTTTGGAATGATGCGATTACCAGTGGCAGAAGTGGTGCTTGGTATGAAAGGACCATTGACAATGGAGTCCCACATCCTTGAATCTTGACACTTGATGAAGTCTTCCATTCTGATGCACCATGTGTCAAAGTCTTCAGGGGTGATCAGGGGGACTTGGTCATGGTACCAGTTTCCATATCAGCCTTGGAGAGAGCAGCCATTGAGTGAGTGGTTTGTAGTGAGGAGTGAAAACAGGTTGATTTGGATGGTAAGATCTCACAATCAAGAGCCTGATGCTCTGATACCAATTGCAGGATCGGATTATGTGGGTGGTTTTTCTCTCAACTCACTGTGAACAACACTCAGCAAGCAGTCTATGAAGAGTTGATCACAATATAACAAGTAACAAGCAGTAAGAAAATAACACAGCAGGTAAATTTTCAAGGTACTTTTATATATTGCTTCTCAACTCAAAGGATTACAAGACACTTGGACTCAAATCGCTTATCTAAAGAGTTACAGGGAGAAGATATATATACTACTTACAGCCGGATATACTTTGATACCAGCTGGACACCTCTAACCTACATCTATACTACAAGACTCTAGGTGAGGTCTTTCAGACATTTTGCCTGAGAGTTGGTAGTCAGGACATGTCCCTGACTTACCTTTTGTCACCAACTAAAGTTGGTAACATGTACTATCATAAAAAGGTGAACAGTAGAATAAAGTATGGTCAACAACATGGCTCTTTAGGAAGATGCCATGTTGCATCAGAGGTCTGCAGCGGACTGTCAGGGACCATACTTTTTATCTGCTGGACATAGCAATGTTCTTCGAGGATAAAGTGCATCGGAAGAATAACTTCTTCCGAAGCCACTTATACTTCGGAAGACTGCTTCTTCTTCCGAGGCTTGGAGTCTTCTTGTCTTCGGAAGCAGACTTTGTCTTCAGCTCTTTCATCAGACTTTGTCTTCGGAAGCTCTCAGACTTTGTCTTCGGAAGCTCTCAGACTTTGTCTTCGGAAGCTCAGACTTTGTCTTCGGAAGCTCTCAGACTTTGTCTTCGGAAGCTCTCAGACTTGTCTTCGGAAGCTCAGACTTTGTCTTCGGAAGCTCAGACTTTGTCTTCGGAAGCTCAGACTTTGTCTTCGGAAGATAGTCTTCAGCTGTTGTTCTTCAGACTTTAGGAAGATCTCTTGCTTGGCTTCGGAAGCCCTTCAATGTAGCACCAAAAGTGATATGAAGTGGTTTGGTTGCACCAGCCTTATCATGATCCAACAAAAAGGACCTGAGAAGACTTGGGAATTAGCAGAAGAAAGTCAAATATCATCAACTGTTCGAGTAACCTTCGAATTTCGAGGACGAAATTCTTTTATGGGAAGGAGAATGTAACAACCCGAGCGTTTGGGTCATATGAACTTCGCATTTCATATATTGTCAAACGAGTAGGTAATGGTAAATTGTCTATTTAAGTTTGAAGTTTTTATATGAATTTTATGTATAAAGAGAACGTTTGAATATAATAATCATATATTATATTCGAACCTGCTCCGTTTTTGACGAAACATAGGTTGACTCGTAGAGAAAAATAAGCTCGTCACAATGACATTTTTGAAATTTCGTAATACGCTATATATTAAAAGTTATAAGAGAAAAACGAGTTAAACAACTGAATTAATTATAATAATATAATAACATATAATAAAATAATAATAATTTTACTCAACAATTGCAATTGCAATTCAGCGTCCACATCGACTTCTGAAAATTTCCTCATCCCACATCGCCTCTTAACTCTTTCACTGCTTTCAACTCCCTTATAAATAGAAGCCTTAAGGTGAATTTAGAACATAAGTTTCTTTGGGAATGCTCTAATATAAAGAAAATTCCTAGTTTTCAATACCCTGTTGGGTGT
Source organism: Flaveria linearis (assembly GCA_024085815.1). NCBI lineage: Eukaryota > Viridiplantae > Streptophyta > Magnoliopsida > Asterales > Asteraceae > Flaveria > Flaveria linearis. The sequence goes on along the minus strand of CM044016.1, from coordinate 12,557,025 downwards.
TGCTAGTAGTCGTTTTGGTACCCGAGTAGGAGCGCGACTAGGAGCGCGAGTAGGGGAGACTCTACATCAAAGTTGCCGTAGATAGTTTTCAGGTACGCCCTTGTTTAAGGTTATATTTAATTATTATTTATAGTCGTTATATTATTATTATTATCATTGTATGTATTAGTATTAATATAGTTATTATTAATATTATTATTATCATCTTTATAGTTATTATTATTATTATAGTTGTTATTTTTTATTGTTATAGTTAGTATTATTATTATTTGTTATTTTCAGTGTTGTAGTTGTTATTATTATTATTATTACACTTTAAGGTTATCATTAGGGAATGTATTGGGTAACTCCAAGGGTTGGCTCAGGTATGATGGAAACGCCCGAGTTATGCCAACTAGGAAGGGTTGTATCAAAGGGTTGTCATAGGATAAAAGAAAGTGCCCAAATAAAACCAACAAATAGAAAAAGATAACGAATCATCCCCAAAATTGTTACTAGCTAGAATACAGCTTAAGTAATGTTATTTTGCTTATAGGATAATACCTGATAGCAGTGAACCTGAGCAGACGATATCACTGACTGATTGATTAAGGTGAGTTCCTCTGAACTGTTTTTCTAAAACGGGATGTGATGTTCTGATAACTGGTAATAATTGAAGAATTGATTATCAATAGCATCTGTGATATGTGACAATGCTTGATAGGATGCTTGAGGGCTGCTTGTATGATTCTGCTTTAGCCAGTGGAGTTTGTATACATAGCCTGGTTATGTGAATTTATATTGTGCTTACTCTGTTCCTATCTGTTTGTCATGGCTGTATCTGCTTGATGCAATAGTCAATAATAACATGTTTTGAATTTGAAGAATGCCATGTTTATGAACTCACAAGCTTTATGCTGAGTTCCAAATGTTTTCTATTTTTATGGACACACATCCTAGGTGCCAAGTGATTACAGGGCTTGAAGATTACGAGCTAGTTTATGAGAAAATAAAGTTCTAGAATGTTGTTGAAGATTTGGATCTCTAGTATAGTTAAACTGATGTAATGGTATTATCTATTATAACAAATGTATTATACACGTTGATGTATATTTCAAGTTAGACTTTCGCTGTGTATTCTCTGATCACTATGTGTTCTGTATATCCGATGCGTAACGCTCCCCGGGTATGCCCTGTGAGGCGGGTGTTACAGAGGGGTACAAATCTTCGACGACACCACCACTATCAAGTCTGTCATAATGCATCTCAAAGATACAGCAGCACTTGGTGGAGACGTCGAAGCATGGATATTGAACGGGGTACATGCATAATTAAAACTTGGGTTGAATTCGTTCAAGAACTCAAACGATAATTTTATCCGGTAAAAGCATGGATGTTATTATTATATTATTATTATTATTATTATTATTATTATTATTATTATTATTACTAATTACTATTGTTATTACTATTATGTTACTATTGTTGTTACTATTGTTGTTATTATTGTTATTACTATTGTTATTGTTATTATTGTTATTATTGTTATTGTTATTGTTATTAATGTTATTGTTATTATTGTATTGTTATTATTGTTATTTATTATTATTGTTATTTATTATTATTGTTATTTATTATTATTATTATTATTATTATTATTATTATTATTATTATTATTATTATATTATTATTATATATTATTATTATTATTATTATTATTATTATTATTATTATTAATATAATTAAGAAGGAGACAAGGAGACATACATAAGAAAACACCACTGTCATATAAAAAGTCAAATTTCTCTTAAAACATAAATTTGTGTATTATATCGACAAAGACGGGTCTTGAATTGAAAATGAAACAATTTTATAGCTGTTTTAAGCAAAGAGACTTCGAATGATACACTTTACCGGTTGTCATAAAAAATAAATGTTAGCAAATTATGAATGTAAAACAATTCTTTTGCAACCCTTCGATTGAAAAGTTCTATCTCCATCACGTCTAGGTGAAATACCAGCTACCTTAAGAAAACCACATGACACTCAACTTATTCATTTAATAGTATGTATAAATACATATAATTATAACAAGTTTTTAAATCTGATCCTACGGTTCCATTCATTCGACTAGTAAATTGACATCAGATGCAATCCCAAAACATTAATATTCTAGGAAATTTTTTATTAAAAGTGTGATCGAGCACCCTTTATCTTTTCGGAATCTCGTTCCTCGGTGTCTGACAACTAAATCAACCGTTTGATGGATCGTAATCCAATAAAACCCTTTTATAGTTTAACATACACACCGACAACATTCTCTTCTCATCTGCTACAAATGCAGCATCAATAAGTTGTATTATATTCTTAGATCGCACTCCCTCAGGTCATCTCCTCACCAAAATCATGAATCCTCATGTAAATTATGCTTTTGTCGTTCTATTGATCTTCGCGATCTTCGTTGCATCTAGCGTTTATGCACAGGTACACTCTTTTTGTGTTTACTGATCTGTAATTGAATATGATTCGAGGTGTGTTGTTTTCATGTGTTCAATTGATATCTTGCTTTTGTGTTTTTTTAGGATGTTGTCGGTGATGATGATGGTGAAGACTCAACGGGATCAATTATAGATCTAGGTCGGCGTAGTAAGGTTAGCAAACAAAACCCTACTTTTCAAACTGCTTAATTCTATGTTAAGTGCTGAGATTGCGGTATTGCAGTATTACATGTGATTAATCGTTAATCAGGAGTCATGGTTGTTATTTGAGATTGTTTGTAATGCCAGGAGAAATATGGATCTAACATTTTGATCACTGCATGTATAAGCAGTTGTTTGGGATTTTGGGTATAACACTGAATTCAAGCTCATTGCCTCATTCAACATCTAGTAATAAATTTATGAATTTATAATACTGTGGAACTCTTTTTAGTTTAGATTGTGCATTGGGGATGACTCAACTTTTTTAAGTGATAAGAGCATAAGAGGTGTTGTTTTGGGGTTGGCATCTGCTTACAAACTTGTTAATATGGTCTGGATTTGAGATTGGTAGTGGAGTGATGGCAAATGTTGGAGAGGGTATGCATTCAGAATTCTTGACACCAGTGTTCAAGTTGCACAATAGTGTCAGATTCATGATAAGAACTTTAACAAGACTCTTGGGGTGAGCTTGTTTCCCTAGCAGGCTAGCAAACATTAACCCTGCTGTCCTTTTAGCTCCATGATCAGCCTTTTGGTCGTTAGCACTTGTCATGATCTCTGTTTTTCAATCTGAGTTCAGTTTGATTGGTTGTTTCTTTCAAGTTGACAATTGCCATCCAATATACAAGTTAACAAATTAGATTGCAATTCTCATCACTACAGAAAATTGGCGTAAACCAAATGTAAAGTAAATAATCTCTGTAAGTCTATATACAATCAGTCTCCATTCTGCTATCACACTCTTATCTGTACATCAAAATGCAAATATGGTCGAGATTCGAGAATTGATACTGTGTGTGTATGTATACGCATGTAAGTATGTATACACACACACTTTATGTTGCTGAATTGTGTTAAGGTGGATTTTTTTATTTCAATTCCTATGGTTTGAGTTTGGAATCGAAGAGAAACAAGTAAACCTATCCAATAAAATCCCACTTGAAAACACAAGGTAGGCACCCCTCCTCGGAAACGTTGTTTTGACATACACAATATGCTAATTCAGGTAGCATACACTTTGACTTAGAGAATCAAAGCAACAACTATACAAAGTGCTAATATGATATTATTAAACTATCGCTAGCATAAGGTGGTAATAAAACTATACTAGTAACATGTAAAAGAGCAAAGAGGCAAGAAAATGTAGCACTAATCCCCTTGAAAGGACCTATACATATACAGTTCCTTAAAAAAGTCTATACACCAAGACAACACTAAGGCAAGAAAGTATCAGAAAGCTACGGTCTCATGACAAATCTAAGGCATGTTTATACACTCCCCTAAAAGTGAATAACCTTAATCTGCTCATCCCGTGTTTATACAAATCTAAGGCATGCTTATACATTCAACTAAGAGTCTATCCTCGATCGTGTCCTCTAAGAGGTGTAAGTCTAGCAAATTTTGCCTAATTCGCTCATCCCATGTTAGTTTAAGCTTGCCTAAACTCCTCCCTCCACTGTGATGGTTTCCATGGTCTTTACTAGAGCCGTCATTTATCTCCTATTCGCGTACCAAACTATTTCAACCTCCCCTCCCTTATCTTATACGAGATACATGTCACCCCAATTTCTTATGAGAAACTTCATTTCTTATCCGGTTCATTCTTGTGTGCGCACACATCCATCCTCGAAATTGAAGAGGGAAGAGGTTAAAACTTTTGAAGTCCATATTTAGATTAAATAAGGTCACTTATAATTTATAAATTTAAATGTGTGGAGATTATTGTTCATCCGTGTAAATCACACATTTGGTATTGAATAGGGAGGATTTAGTTTGTTGCATGGGAATGGTATCGTAGGGGCTGGTCACCTCAGCAAGAAATAGGCACAATGATAGCCAAATTAAAATGAACTGACAAGCAAACACGGACATTTTTAAAACTTGTTATATGCTTATCTTAGATAGGAAATAAGGAATAGGCAGTAATAAATAAGTAGGTGGTTACCTGCCTATTCTTTTAAGTAGATAAGCACTTTAAAAATAGCAAACTCAAACACCCCCTAACTCCTATTTAATAGGAACCACAATATCTTCTATTAATTTGGATGAATACCAAATTGATAAACCCTAGCTTTTAGAAATTTGAATCAAACTCTAACATGTATGGTTATGGATTTGGTTTAGTTTGTGTTAGACATATGCCAAGATATGTTGCACATTATATTATTATTAGTTTTTCCTATTACATCTTAATAAAAATATATTTTGAACAGGTTGTTGTGGAGAAACTCAAGAAGAATGTTATAGCTGACAAGATTGATCCAAAAGCTGTATTAAATTTGGATTCTGGTCTTGGAGTTTTTGATGCATTCTTTGCTAGTTTCTCAATGATCCTTGTCAGTGAGGTGCATGTTCTTTCCCCATCTTTTTATAGCCCCACATGCTGACATAAGTTTACTATTTCTGCTCAACACAGAAGATAGGCAGACATGCATTTTTATGTGGTTGATCGTACCATAAGCTTAAAAATGAAATGATATATTTGTTTTTTCCTTCCTTTTAAACTGAATACAAACACACCCATTTACTAGAGGTGATGATTTCAACACATTTACATATAAATGGGTTGAGTCGGGTATGTTTCACCTCTAACCTCTCAAACTAAAAACATTTAAAACATCGGCTCAATGAAATTGTGTTGTGTTGAAATGCCGAACATTGCCCAAAGTTCACAAATATTTAGTAAAACCTCTTACATCACTTTAGTAAACAAAATCTGATAATTATTTATGTAATATAGCTTTTATAATCATATTGGCACAAACTGTAAATTAAAAAACAAATTTGATTTTGGGCAACCACACCGCCTGTTTCAACCCATACCTAAAACTTGCTTGTTTTGACCCTTAACTCTTTTTGACCCCTAACTCTTTTTGACCCCTTACCCACACGTCTATTTTGCAACCTTGACATTTTTACCATCGTGCCAAAGGTCTCTGGGTAGCTAAAACTTAGATTTTTATCTTGGTTGCATCTCTGGTGAGACGTGTGACTTCTGGTTGAATATTTATGGATAGTTAGCTCTAATTTTATAATTATTTTCCCTTCTCAAAAATCAAAATATGCAACTCAGATTTCCATTTATTGATTTCATGTAGATTGGAGATGAGACTTTTATTATAGCAGCTCTTATGGCAATGCGACATCCAAAGTCAATTGTTTTGTCTGGTGCTCTCAGTGCACTGTTTGTGATGACGGTATGTTTGTCACTTCTTGTTTGGTTGTGTTTTTGGTATTTTTTCTTGATATCTTTTTCAAAAGATCATTAATTGCAGTAATGAAGAAAGCCTGATCCAACTTGTTCTTTTTTCGTATTGAAGTTTATTTTGATTACTTGGTATGCAGATACTTTCTACAGGGCTTGGTAGGATTGTTCCAAATTTGATATCCAGGAAGCACACAAACAGTGCTGCTACAGGCAAGTAATGACCCATTCTGCTTAAGTGTTGATAATTATACATAAATACTTGTTATAAAGTACAGAATATTTGCATGTGAATGTTATATAAACTTTATTATCATATTCCAATTTAATATAAAAATGTGAAGATTGGCTGACAGTTAATTAGTTATTCTATAATGCAGTTCTTTATGCCTTTTTTGGGCTGCGATTGCTCTATATTGCTTGGAGATCAGATTCAAAAGCATCTCAGAAGAAGGAGATGGAAGAAGTATGTTTTTATTTATTTATTTGTTTATATATTTAATTAATTATATTTTCACTAGATCATCCCTTAGTGGATGTTAGTGTGTTACAACAGCAATTGTTTGAATATATACAAATTTTACAGAATTCACTAAAGTCTTTTGTCTGTAATTTTGTATGATCAAATGATAAAGTCCTTACACCTTATTATTAACATAAAATTTCTTTTTTGCATGATTAAATCCTTAGTCTTTTTTTGCATGACTAGCTTTTCGTGAAATTGTAGAAGTCAAGGTTGTTAATTTGGAAAAAATCAAGTCCAGGGATTTATGTGCGAATTCAGCTAAAGCCTAGAATTCTTTTTACCAGACTAGTCATTGAGTTTGATGTTGCCGTTTCCGACTTTTAAAATGCAATCTTCAGATCATAACTAGCTGGTATAGGTGGTTGTGATTTTAAATGGTGCAAATAAGTCACATGGCACTAACTTTTACTGTTTGTGCCAATTGAATTCTAGAGTGCACTTTCTCTTTAAATCTATTAAACTAAATTAAACTATGTGCAGGTTGAAGAAAAACTTGAGTCTGGACAAGGAAAGACGGCTGTTCGCAGATTCTTTTCTAGATTTTGTACGCCTATATTCTTGGAGGTATGTAACTGTTGATTAATATTGTTGTTTATATACTTATTATTTCATTTATTTAAGACACACAGACATTGATGAAACCAAGATTTGTAAACGTGCAGTTGTAGCGTATTCTAAAACCAGTTGATCTAGTGTTCTTTGTAAACGTTCAGTTGAAGCATGTTCTAAAACCAGTTGATCTAGTATTCTTAAGTCTAACAAAAAAGTGGTTTAACAATCGAAGTTTGTGATGTCCATTCAAGTTAAATGAAGTTTATGTTTTAAACTCAATATAACATGATCTCCATCTTTTTATTTATTTTCATGTTGTTTGCAACATGAATTAGTCTTGCCAAAATGTTTTTGCTTTCTTGTGAAGAAAGAAAAATTGGCATTTACTTAAAAAAAGTAGCAAACTGGAAACAAAAGTGAGTGATAGATTCTCCAATGTGCTTACTAAAATGTTCACTCTAAATCGGTGTAGAAAGGGGATCTTTTTTGAGTATGCTTCCAGTGTAAAATTTTTGCTCCAGTCTATACACTAAAATTTCTATAGTTTGATGATTTTAATGTAACATGGGTGTTTCTATTCGTCACATTATTTCAATTTTTGGAGATTTCTTTCTGTCATTTTACACTAAAATGGTGTAGAGTGGTACATTTATATTGAAGAGACTCTTAATAATTTATTTCAAAACTTCAAATCACACTGGTGATGAATAATAACAGAACACGTCAATTTTTTAACCTGTTATTGTGATTTGTTCCTTTTGCCTGTATGATTGCTAATTTAACCATGGCCTTTTCTTGTTTTGCTGTGCTTGCAGTCATTTATTTTGACATTTTTAGCGGAGTGGGGCGATAGAAGCCAGATAGCAACAATTGCGGTAAGCTTTTCTTTTGTAACTTTATGATCCTATCTTTATCATGTTTGTCCGGAAATAATCATAGCATCCCTTCCACATCGCATATTATGTTTTGATACAACAATAAGTTGTTTCGAGGGTGGTTGGGATTTCTTATCAGGTTTATATGTTATTGAAATCAACTTTATTTTGAATAAACATTTTTGAAGTTGCTTATTCTAAATCCAAACTATCTACTATCTAGTTGGGTTTTTTATGCTCATTTTCAAAATGTTATTTTGGTAAATAATTAATATCTAAGTAAATGATTACTGAAACAATATCATTACAGTTAACACTTTTTATAGATTAAAAAAGAAAAACCCCATATAGGATGTTCGGATATAAATTGAGTTTAGGCGAATTTAAACAAGTTCAAACCATTTAACGCATGTCCATTTCAGCTAATTTATTCTGATTGACCAGTTTGAAATAAAAAAACCAAATGAAAATCGACCCATTTACAACTGAATGGGTCAAAATTACCACATGTAAATTGACAAAACTTCCTACAGTTAGCGACACATAAAAACGCTCTCGGGGTTGCTGTTGGGGCGATAGCAGGACACACTATCTGTACATCTGTAGCAGTAATTGGGGGAAGTATTTTAGCATCAAAAATCTCACAAGGCACCGTTGCAACAGTTGGGGGCTTGCTATTTCTTGGTTTTTCATTATCATCCTATTTCTACCCTCCCCTACAATAATGGTTAGATTTTATGTGTAATATATCCTGTTTTGTTTTATTCTTTTCTGTTAGTATACGTAAAACATATTAAGAGAAATCACAAAAATAGCCTATTTGACCGAGGGTTGTACCATTCTTACCATTTTTTTGGGATTTTTCACAATATAGCCTTGTGGTTGTGACCACACCATCAAGATTTCGATCACGTTGACATGACTGTCATTCATGAAAAATGTAACGGTCTAGCAATGAAGATCACGACATGTGTGTAAACACATCAAGGTTTAGACCATGTTGAGATCACGGCATGGCTCATCTTATGCCACGTTTTTCTTGTTACAATCATGACATGTTTTTGGATAAAATTTATACATGAACTGAAAACATCACATTTTGAAAGCTATAAAATTAAAACAAAGTATTACAAATACTAAAATAACAAAAAGTGAAAAATAATTAGAAAACAAAAAAACATAAAATAATATTGAAAGGGAGAATAAGTGTCTGCGATTCGAACTTGCACCTGTAGGTAACATTGCACGACCCAGACCGTTGAACCTGTTTAACTTTTTTGTTGATATTTGTTTGCATAACATATAAATATTTAAATATCAAAACCACTATCTATTAGCCATCAGTTTTAACATACAAATTAAAAGGTTGTACTGTTATTCTATAATTGATGGTAAAACACTATTTATCTTCATCAGTTTTAAATAGTATAGCAACTATAATTTGAGACTTTAAAATAGTATAACTAGAATTTGAGACTATGCATAGACACACATGTCTCTTCTAGGTTTAGTATGTGGAATTGTGATCTATGCGTTGTTACGAGTAAAAAAGATTTTGTTAAATAACAGTTAACGTGTCAGAAGAAAGCTTTTAAAATAACAACTTACACACAATTTAAGTCTACTTCTAAATCTAAATTACAAATAATGATTGATTTTCAAAAGCAACTTATTAACTTATTGACTTTTTCTATAAGTTAATAATTTAGTATGGAGTGACTTATTAACTTATTTACGCACAACAATCACATTACCAAACATTATAAAATGATTTTTTAATTTTTTAAAAATTAAAAAGTTAAAAATTGATAAAAAAAAACATTCCCAAACACCCACTAAAACAACATGTCACAGACAAAGATCAAACCTTTGACCTCAAGGAAAACATCACAACTTTAATTCAAGGGCTTGGAACTGGGAGAGAAGTGACAAAATATAACACATTGTTGAATCTAGAAGTAAATATCATCTATCAACATGAATCCATGTTAATTAATCTCATCAATATTTTTTTTTTCTTAAAAAAATGTAGTATATTGTAATTTTCATAAAATTATATAATTTACTTGATTGAGAAAAGACCATATTTCTAACATCTAAATTTTTGTTGTATTTAATATTCCTTGAATATTTTCAAACTTTTGAAGTGGGTCTTTAGAGAAATAAAAGAAAATTTACACTTTTGGATTCAAGAATTTATTAGATTATTGAACACTTATGGAGCGGTTAATTAAAGAATAAAACTTTTTTTCGGCGGTTTGTTCGCAAATTTTTGGAGTAAAGACATGGTTGTATACCTTGCTTTAAACATTACCGACATGTCTACATAATAATATATATAATACTAGTTTTATTAAACCCGTATATTACATGGGTTGAATAAAAATAAATAAATAGAATACAAAATTATTAATTATAAATCAATATTTTAAAATAAGATATGATTGAAATCTTTTTTCATAATAAATAAAACAAAATTTTTATTTTAAAACAAATGTTTTAGAAATGTCATATTTAAAAACTTTCTTCTATGACTCACTTTTAACTATTTTTTGTTTATAAAAGTTTTACTTTTTAAAAACACTATTTATAAAATATTTTATATTTTTTAAAAAGTTTGATGTTCTAAAAAGTTTTTTAAATTATGAAAAATATTTCCTTAGAAATAACAGTAGCAAAAATATATTTTTTAATTTATTAAAAAATAATTTTAATAAAAAATATAATAAATTATTAGTAATTAATATTATTATTAAATAGGAGAGAGAAGCGGAAAAAAATTGTTGAGGAGCAATATGGTGTTGACATGTGTCCTCTTAGATACCTGAGCTCGTACGTACAGGAGGACGGAGAGATACACAGAGATGTAGCTCACCGTGTGCAATCAGGATGGTGCAAATGGAGAGCAGCATCAGGGATCCTGTGTGATAAGAGGTTCCCAGCAAAATTAAAGGGAAAACTTTACAGAGTGGCAGTACGTCCAGCTATGTTATACGGAACAGACTGGTGGGCCATAAAGAAAGCGCACCAGAGACAAATAGAGGTCGCGGAAATGCGTATGCTGAGATGGATGTGTGGACACACAAGATTGGATAGAATAAGAAACGATGCGATTCGACGGAGGCTGGAGTGGCGTGTATCACAGATAAAATAAGAGAGGGAAGATTAAGATGGTTTGGGCACGTAAAGCGAAGGTCGATGGTAGCACTCGTTAGAGCAGTAGAGAACATCACCGTAGAGGGTAGGAGGAATAGAGGCCGACCTAGGTTGACTTGGGACGAAATAATTAGGCGAGATATGGTAGACTTGCACCTCTCTGAGCACATGATCGAGGATAGGAGTGAGTGGAGACGTAGAACTAAAATTAAGGACTTCTAGCGAGACCGGTGGGTAGGAAGGGTACACGTAGATCTTGGGTAGGAAGGGTAGACGTAGATCTGTTGCGGCCCACCTGTCTTCCTATTTCTGCCCTTATACGTGATTCTACCCGCTTATTTGATGTACACGCTTTCTATGTATTTAAGTGATTTAAACCTGTGTGTTGTCTGACTTACTTTATGTTTGCGATTGCGACTATTATTGGTTTTCGTTACCGAGTCGGGGGTCTCTTCGAAAGCAGTCTCTCTATCTCCCATGATAGAGGAAAGACTCGCCGCCACCTACCCCTCCCAGACCCTGCTCTTGAATGGGACTTACTGGGTATGTATGTTTGTTTGTTTGTTTATGTGTCCTCTTAGATACCTTTTTATTAGAGTAGGGAGATATACTACTTTGTTACTTTTATCATCATTTTATATGTAATAATATATATTATGTGAATATATGTCAAGCAAAATTATAAAATAATAGATTTGTTTAGTTTTGCGAGTTAACTGAATAAAATAAGTGAACATTGACTTAGGTAGTGTTTGTTTTTTACAAAAAGTTCTTCCCACCTTTTCATCTGCGCGCACGCAGACGCGAAAAGAGGTTTTAAGAGCGCAGACTGTTTGTTTTCCGGAAGACATTTCATTAAAAAATATCTCCCTGAGGTCTGCATGAGGCAGACATGAACTAGTATCTTCACAGTCTTCAAACCTCTTCTCCCTTCATAAAAAGCATTGATCCCTAATCACAAAACACAACCAGCCACCATCCTCATCCTCCTCTCCTCCAGCAATGACCTCCCTCCAGCCGCCCTCTTCTCCGGTCGGCGGTCTCCCACCAGCCTCCCTCTCCTTCGGTCGGCCTCCCTCCAACCGCCCTCTCCTCCAGCCGCCCTCTCCCTCTAGCCGCCCTCTCCTCCAACATCTCCTCTACATCACCGCCACCATCTCCTCTACATCACCGTCAACATCTTCGATCTCCGGCGAAATCTACGGCGATGATGACGACGTACGGCACGATTCCGACCACCTCCACCGGAGCCACAAACCTTGAATACCTCTCGTCGGTAGTGGTTGGAACGGCGGTGGTGGTGGTTCATACGGTGGTGAGGATGACGGAGGATTTGGGGGATGGTGGTGGTGATGTTGAAGCTGGTGGTTATTGATTATCGACGTGTGTTTGTTGATATTGATTTGTGGTTATTGATTTACGGTGTTTGTTTTGTTGAATTGTTGATAATGGAGTTAGAAAAGTGATTTATAGTAAGAAAGTGTAGTGGATATGTGTTGGAGAGGAATGAAAGGTTACATGCCACGAGGAGGTCACATGGCAAGATATCAATACATGTGGATGACCCTTGTGAGTCTTGCTATTTCGTTACGTGTTGATCGAGTTTGGCTGGTTACACAAAGGAACATTACCATTGTTATTTGGTTATGTATTGATCGAGTTTAGAAATAGGTTTATTTTAATTACAGATTATTTTTGCAGTCTGCAGATGTTAAAAAACAAACAGTCTTAGGTAGTGTTTGTTTTTTTGCAAAAGCTCTTCCTCACCTCTTCATCTGCGTGCACGCAGACGCGGGAAGAGGTTTTGAGTGCGCAGACTGTTTGATTTTTGGAAGACATTTCATTAAAAACGTCTTCCTGACGTCTGCGTGGAGAAGATGTGAACCTACCACTTCTAAACTCTTCTCAACCTCTTCTCCTAAACTCCTCCCCACCCCTGAAACCCACCTTCACTTGTGTGCAACTCTTCCACACCTCTCCTCTTACCACCGGCCAACCTCCACCCAACCGTCGCCGCTCTACTACCCTCCCCCTCCGCCGCGCTGCCCTCCCCCTCCGTCGCGCTGCCCTCCCCCTCCGTCGCGCTGCCCTCCCCCTCCGTCGCGCTGCCCTCCCCTCTACCGTCCTCCCCCTCCGGCTGACCGAGTTGGAAGCAGTTCGAGCTGCTGCTAACAAGAATTCCAGTGATACGAAATTGATTAAGTTGTAGATGACAAAAATTTTAAAGAATTTGCAGACGATTGGGGGTAACAACGGTGGTTCAACTAATGTAGGAGCTGATCTTGGTCATACATCTCGAGAATTCGGAGAATCATTTAGCAATCATAGTCAGAGCAGACTTACGAAGATTGATTTTTCAAAATTCAATGGCGAAAACATGGAAGGGTGGTTTGTGTCGTGTAGAACACTTCTTTGCTGTGGACGAAACGCATGAGCAATCAAAGGTACGCTAAGCCCTAATTCACTTGGAAGACATAGCTCTATTATGGCACCAATCATTTTTGCAATCGAGAGGAGGATTTATCGTTGGTACGTTGGGTCCGAGTATAAGAACTACGTAGCATTCAATTTGCTCAAGTTCTAAGGCAAGATGCGATGTGCGCATTGGCTGCTTTGTGACAACGAGCGGTAAGACCTGAGATTGGTTATCCATAAGGATTCTGTTTCGTTTTCTCCGGCTGATGTCGAAGGGTTTTTCGGAGCTGACGGTATAGCGTAATCGGTTTCGTGTTTTTGTTTGGTTTGTTGGTTTAGTTTGTTCTTATGGATTTTGTTTAGGGTAGTGATCAAGTAAATGTTTGTTTTTGCAAGTAATCTGATTTCATAAACTGCTCTGCTCTTCTGTTCCTTTGTTCCATTACACAATCTTTGAACCAGAAATTCACTCAAGAACTTGATTGTTTCTGCATATGCCCGACTACCCGGATGAATTGAAGATGAAATATCGTGATTCTGCTTTTGAAATGTTGAAATCCGAACTCCGATTGATGCAAGATTGTTTAATAATATTCTTGAGTTCAATTATTTATATATTAATGGTAAATTACTTTTTAAAGTTTAAAAAATAGGTTTAATTTAATTATAAAATATTTCAGTATTCTGCAGATGTTAAAAAAACAAACAGTCTTTTTCTTGCAGACTGCAGACGTTTGGTCCACCCCTTCTGCTGCAGATGTCTGCAGATGTGGTCCGCAGACTGCAGACGTTTTCCTGCAGAAAAAACAAACAGCACCTTATTCTTGCAGACTGCAGACGTTTAGTCCACCTCTTCTCCTGCAGATGTCTGCAGATGTGGTCCGCAGACTGCAGACATTTTGTTACAGAAAAAACAAACAACACCTTAGGCTCATCTACTAAAGAAGCTTATTTTTAGGTTCGAGCTTTGGCTTGGCCTTGTGTATCAAACAAGCATATATTTAGATTTAGGACTTAATTACACGGGTGGTCCCTGTAGTTGGGCCTGATTTCACTTTTGGTCCCTAACTCTTAGAAATTACAAGGTTAGTCCAATACTTTACACGAACGTAACATGGTTGGTCCCTGCGTTGGATGGACGTTAACTTTGACTGTTAAATAGGCGTAAAATGACATAAATACCCTTGGTATTGGCTAGCCACACCTTCATCTTCTTCACCCATTACCACTACGAATCATCTCTCCGATCGATCTCCGCCCTCTGTAACCCAATCGCCACCATGTTCCGGCAAGTAGCTCACCGCCTCCTCACCCGATCCACCACCACTTACTCCGCCTCCGCCGCTGCCACCATCCGCCACCCTTACTCCACTGAGGTATCCACCGACGCTTCCGCCGGCAACAGCGCTTTCGCGGAGGCGTGGAAGAAGGTCGCCCCCAACATGGATCCGCCCAAGACCCTGATCCAGTTCATGGAGCCACTCCACTACCATATCTTGGCTAGCTATACCACCACCGCCGGCTAGGCATAACACCACCACCACATCACCACCTAGCTCTACTATCACCAAATCACGACCTAGCCCTGCCAGAAACCACACTATTTTTCCGGTCGACACCTAGCTCGACAACTTCAGCTCGACAACTTCACCCACTCATTTTTCCGATCATCTTCTCCGGCATAAGAAGATGAATCCGGCAGCACACCAGACAACCACCACCGTATACCATAGTACTCTGGTTTGCTATTCTTGGAGCGTGGTCGACGAGGGTGGATGGGTGTGGTGTTCGCCGGCGATGGTGATGGCTGAAGGTGGTGGTGGGTGGGGAGGGGAAGACAATGGGGTGGGTTTTTAATGTATTTAGTTTTTAATGGCTGAAGGTATTTTAGGTATTTTATAAATATTAACAGTCAAAGTTAACGTCCATCCAACGCAGGGACCAACCATGTTACGTTCGTGTAAAGTATTGGACTAACCTTGTAATTTCTAAGAGTTAGGGACCAAAAATGAAATCAGGCCCAACCACAGGGACCACCCGTGTAATTAAGTCTAGATTTAGGCTTGAGTTCATTTAAACTTGCTTTGATTCGGTTTCTCTGCGCTCAATTCATCCGACTTGAGATTATAGCAGATGTAAAACAACGATTATCCCACGAAACCGTTAATGAAGTGTGATTGCATGGACTATGATGAGGGGCAAAGAACCCCGTGAACAAACATGCTTTCCTAGTTTGAAAGAGGCTGGATTCGTATGTTAAACGTGAGGAAATTGTTGGAGATTTATTGCATCAGATAATTTGAGAGAGATGTGAAATGGGGTTTGATTTTGGTATGAAATTTGTAGGAGACGAGGATGAATCTAGGTGGTGTACTTTCATTTAGAGTTGCACAAATTGATTTGGACTCAAAAACCGGTTTGGTTATGAACCGGTTCTTTTTCTGGTCAATGCAACCCCGGTTCCAGGGAGAAAGCAGTTCAATTAGGAATCGCTTTGGGGAAGGCTATAAGCCTAACTGATGGGAACCGATCAGGGCTAGTCGGGACTAGGGCTTAAAATCGGTTTAGTTAAAATAACATATTTTTTAATAAATTAGAAATAGATATATGAAATAAATTGTTATGGATACAGACAATTCTATGTTTTAGGTCCGGTCCATTGTTTATAGACTTTATGGTTTTGTTAGCATATATATTTGTGTACTTTGTAGTCTTGATGAATGATGGTGATGAACAAAAATCAGTTTTTTTTTTCACTAATTTGTCTCTCATATTCTCTCTTGCTTTTTTATAACATTATCAGAACTACTCTCCTAAAAAGAGTTTTTTTTTATTAACAGAGCAGCTCCCAACAATTAAGCCAACGGAAACTAAGTTTATGAGTAGGAATAATAGAACAACAAAGGAATCCTTGGTTTATACACAACTGATTAAGGAGTCTTTACCATGCTCATTCGTAAAAGGCCACACCATTTTAGACGTGTGCAAATATACGCAAATATAAACCACAAATAACATAATCCATGTCATTTGGAAGAATGTATATATGTTGTTAACCTAAAATAACTCAATAACACACAACAAAACTTATAAGGCGCACAAAGTGTATCGCTGATCACGCAAATAACTTTAACATCAAAATAACTTGTTATACCTAATATGACTTTATATAACCTAAAAGAACTAACAGGTAGTAAAGCTCCATCAATGTACTAATCATCATACACATGTCTTTAATAGTGAAATGACTTGTTATACCTAATGTACCTTTTTGTAACTCAAACAACTTAACAATAAGGCCGAAGCAGTTGGTAATTCCATTACAGAAGAATTATCCGTCGATTATATTCAGATCAAACTAGATTCATCATCCACAAATTCATTTCGTCCTACACCCCTTTCCCTCCTTTCCCTATCAACACTCTCGACCGACCATCACCACTTCTTTTTGACCATCGGCAAAAACTAACCATCACCACCATCAATACAAACTCCCAACCTTGTTGATCTCTCTATGTCATGAACCACCACTGTTAATCTCTTTCCAACATGAATAAATGATATGATCTTCAGGCTAGCTTTCCTTGTCTCTTTGTAGAAATATGGTTAATTCATGTATTCCACTATTTTGTTGTATAATTCACGTTGAAGTTAGTTTCATATGTATTGTGTTGTTTTGTTTCTCATTCATATTTTACAATTATCATATAGTTTTGCCTAGTAGTGTACGTTGTTGCCATAAGGTTAGCTATGTTCGCATGGACCTTGTTCTTGTGTTCTAGCTAATTTTACGAATTGTGAAACTTGATTATTGTAGAATGCGTATGGAAACAACTCGATCTTATTTACATTTGGTTATATGTAACTTTATTTGATTATACGTGTTAATGTTCTATTGTACATATAACGTATGTAGTATGTGTATGGAAACAATTGGAAATATGGTAGTTCTTGAGGAGATTTGTGAATATACAGTGGTGTTGTTTAACTTGATCGAATTTGTAGAGTTTCATACTTGGATTTGTTGTATTTGCGACTTGAATTTAGAATCGTTTTGTACTTAGTTTGCATGAGTTTGACCAAATGAGAGCCGTTTAACCTAATGTGACCGTGTTTAGCCAAATATGACATGTTTCACCTCATTTCACTATCTTTCACTCATGCACGGGCACTTTTGTGTAAGTACATATTTAACACTTACACGCATATTTAAGTTTATGTTATAAACTGGTTGTGTAGCATGTCGTGTGTGTGTGTATATGCACAAGGGTTGTACTATTAGGATCCCATCCTAGACGTATGGTGCAAGAGCTTACAAAATCGGTTTTGTGACATTATGATAGATGTGCACAATACTGCCAAGAGAAAGGAGGCGCCTAAGATCGATGGCCGGGTGTTTGATGATGATGATTTTAGCATCATCAGGCATGGCAAGATCGATATGATTAACAGAGTACTTAATAATTTTATAACCTAATGTGTAGTACGATTTTATTTTACACTAATTATGAGTCACTTCTATGTAAGGTGTGGACACGTACGTAAAATTGGAATCCAGGTCGAGGCCCTTTAAACCAGTTGTAACCCGTAACAACTATTGTCGATCAATATTGTACGACATCTATGATGGTTAGTTTTTAAGTTGGTTTTACATTTTTATTTTTTAGTAACTAATTAACTAATGTTTGCTTCTAAGCCATGGAGTTAGGACCCAACGAGCATTATTTTTTACTCTTCGATTATTTTGCCTTTTCTTTCTTATATATATATTTGCTTTTCTAAAAATTTCATTTTCTTTTGTTACTAATTTCCTTAACGAATTTATCGTTTCGATGCGATCTTTAACAGTTTTGATTGTTAATGTAACTTTATCAACATTAAAGATTTCATTTTTTATATAAAGTTTTGAATTTTATTAATATTTACGTGACAATGCGTGATAACAGAGTTGGTGAGTCCTACTTACACCGCAACGCGCAAAGCAAGTCATAACATGTGAGGAATTGACATACTCATGTTTATTACCATTTTGACGTCAAACTTCTTTTATGGTTTTCTAGTACGCGTGGGTCATAATATTCGTTCCTTCACAAAATCCACGGTAAGATCTTACCCACGACATTGAATCACCGACAGATTACCGACATGGACCCGCCTCACCGTGGAACATACATCCTTTAACAATCGGATCCATCTGCTACAGACCGACAGCTGATCAGCCCTCCTTTTGTTACCTGTGTGAAATAATAAATCATAAATCTATTGTAGGGAACAAAAGAAGGTTCGGTGATCCATCAACTTGTTAGGATTTTTGGCTATATGAAAATGTTCCCATCCCACATTGTCAGCATTGGGAGGGTTGTTGGGGATCCTTGAGACCGCTTGTTTCCTAACACAACTTAACATCAACTTTCGTCCGTTGCATGAAAACGTCATAATGAGTTGGAGATGCTCGGAGAAATTTATGGGTTAAAAAAGAATCGAAACACACAGCTGTTAGAATTAGAATTCAAGTGTACGTGTGTATATTAATATTAATATAATATATAAGACAAAATCATATTTAGCTATATAGGTTGTTTGATTAGATTCCTCATACATGAATTTAGCATCTAAAGATCCATTCTTGAACTATCCGAAGCATCACATAAACTAATGCTAGCTTCCTAAATTTGACAAGAATTGTCGTAACTTCCCATGAAAGACTATATTCCCTCATTGTCTTTATAAACGACCATTCTTCTGTAGTGCATCATTCACTTGCTCGCTTCGATCGGTTTCTTTCGTTGTTCTTTCGTTATATCTTTCTATTGATCTCTTTGTTCTATATCCATAGCATCATGGAAGCTTTAGAAGACGAGCGTCTTTTGAGCTTTGGCCTCGCAATCATCATTGATTCGGGGTGCAAGAGAAAGTTGAAAAGAAAGCGAAGGGAAAGTTTTAAGTATTCGGATGATATTAACCGTGTCTCTGAAGGAAAGATGTTTAATCTTTTAGAGACACGGGAAATGATGTTGAAGAGTGAAAAGAAAAGAAGGGAAGTGACCGCGGGCGAAGATGGGAAAGGGCTTCGTTTGATCCATTTGTTGCTCGTGTGTGCTACCTCTCTTGAACAAAACAAACTCGACTCAACCATCGAGAATCTAAGCGAATTGTATGAGAATGTGTCTTTGAATGGTGACTCGGTGCAAAGGATGGCGGCTTATTTTGCGGACGGGTTAGTGGGAGGCTTCTCACCCGTCGTTCGCCCTTTCATGAGATGGTAATGAAGGAGCCAACGCGCGAAGAAGAGTTCTTGGCATACATAGAACTATACAAAGTATCTCCATATTACCAGTTTGCTCATTTTACCGCGAACCAAATGATCATGGAAGCGTATGAAAGGGAAGAAAAATATAATAATCGAGCATTGCATGTGGTTGACCTAGATGTAGGTTATGGTTTCCAGTGGCCTTCTCTGATGCAATCACTTTCAGAAAAGGCCACTAATGGAAACCGTGTGTCTCTTCGAATCACGGGGTTTGGAGAAACCCTAGATGAACTTGAAGAGACGGAGGCGAGACTAGTTGGTTTCGCCAAAACCTTCAGGAACTTAAACTTTGAGTTCCAAGGAATGGTCAGATCAGATTGCGGAGTGGAATCAATACAAAGAGGAAAAGCGAGACACTTGTTATAAACTTGGTCTTTTATTTAAACTCCTTGCGTAGCTTCACACGCATATCCAATATGTTAAAATCGATACATACGTTGAACCCTTCGAAGGTAGTTTTGATTGAACAAGAAGGCGGTCGCAGCCCAAGAACATTCCTATCAAGATTCATCGAGTTCTTGCATTACTATGCAGCCATGTTTGATTCATTAGACGACTTTCTTCCTCTTGATAGTCCACAAAGGCTACAGATTGAAAAGAACCATCTCGGCAAAGAGATAAAACGGCTATTGGACTTTGATCACGACGAGGCGAATTCGCCCAAATACGAGATGATGGAGACATGGAAAGAAAGGATGGAAAATCATGGGTTTGAAGGGATGGGTGTAAGTTCAAAGTCTATCATTCAAGCAAAGCTCTTGTTGAAGATCAATAGTCATTATTGTCCTATTCAATTAGGCGGCGAAAACGGAGGGTTTACCGCCTTCGAAAGAGAAGATGGTAATGCTATTTCTTTAGCTTGGCAAGACAAATGTTTGATCACAGCATCATCATGGCAATGTGCATGAAGAAGATGATCAACCTGATATATTAACTTTGTACATTAATATATTATATATATATATATATATGTGTGTGTTATACTATGTGTCAAGTAGCAAGTTAACACACACTATGTGTGATAAGTTTGTAAATACTTGCATGTTTTAACGGTTTAACTAATCATAAAAATATAACATGGTTATGTTTTCAATTCCTAAATGTCCTGACTTTATCCTTTTTTGTATAATGTTTATTATTACAAATAGGAGTAAGATTTTAGTCATGTAACAGTAGCAAGTAATGTATGATTTTCTCATATCACCAACCCTAGAAAGTGCAAATTCCATAAATTACTTAAAGTAAAGATGTAACATAATCCAAGTACAATCCAAAAGATTTTTTTAAATATCTTATTACAAGTCCTTACATCCAAAAAGTGAAGTCGTGTTAACAAATTAAATGTTATGGATTTAAATTTTACAGAGCGAATGTATAATGAATTTAAAAATAGAGAAAGTGTAACGTAGATCGTGTGCTTTTGCTCATAAAATAATAATAATAATAATAATAATAATAATAATAATAATAATAATAATAGTAATAATAATAATAATAATAATAATAATAGTAATAGTAATAATCATAATAATAATAGTAATAATAATAATAATAATAATAACAATAATAATAATAATAATAATGATAATAAGAGAAAATTACAAAAATAGTCCCTGCGGTTTAATGATATTGCAAGTTTGGTTCCCACATTTTGAAAATTACAAATTTAGTCCAAATATTTGATAATTTGTTGCAAATTTAGTCCCCATCGTTAGTGTCCTTTAGTTTTTAACGATCTGGGGACTAAATATGCAATAACCAATTGCGTAATTTTCTCAAAAAAATTAAAAAACTAAAAAAATTAAAATTTAAAAGATTCAAATAAACATTAATAAAGAAATTAAAATAGTTAAAATATAGAATAAAGGTTAAAAAATTAAACCAAATTTAAAAAGCAATTAAAAGTAACAATAAAATACATATAAAAATAGAAAAAAAGAAAATAAGAAGTATGCTTAATTTTTTTATTATAATTATTTTTTATGAAGTTCATATGTCATATTTAAATTGAAGAATACAAAAACCTTATGAAAGTATAAATTTAAAAAACAAAAAATGAAATCAAACCGTTTTTTTATTTTATTAACTTTAATATAATTTTTTCAATATTTATTTTGAATTTTATAAATGTTTATTCGATTGTATTTTTAAGTTTCATTTAGTTTTATTTAATTTTTTACTTTAATAACATAATTCTTTTTTAATACTTTTCACTTTCTCTTTTTATGTATGTTTTATTTTTACTTTTATTTAGTTTTGAATTTGATTTGATTTTTTAACCTTTATTTTATTTTTTTAAAAGCTATTGAAATTTATTATAGATGTTTATTTGAATTTTTTATGTTTGATTTTAATTTATTTTAAATTTTATTTCATTTTCATTTTTTTATTTTTAGAGCAAATTGCACCATTAGCCCTTATGGTTTGATCATATTGTATATTTATTCCCCAGATCATTAAAAACTAATGGACAGTAATAGTAGGACTAAATTTATAACAAATTTTTAAATGTTTGGACTAAATTTGTAATTTTTAAAATTTGGGGACCAAACTTGCAATATGATCAAAACACAGTGACTATTTTTGTAATTTTCTCTAATAATAATAATAATAATAATAATAATAATATAATAATAAAATAATAATAATAATAATAATAATAATAATAGTTTATTTGAACATTCAATTTAGAGTAAATTACATTTTTCGTCCTTTGTTTATATATAGTAAATTTCAGGTTTCATGCTTAAACCAAGAAAATTACAATTGATGCAAGTTTGTAATAGTTTATGTTATTTGCTCTAACAGAAGTTAATTTTTTTCGTTAAGTCATGTCACATGCCTTCTATATGAGGGTAGTTTGGTATTTTTATCATTATTAATTAAAATAAAATATTAGATAAATATATAAGTAATTAAACCCCAATCCACCCGATCATCCCTCAGCGGATTATGACACACACATCCTCTCTCTACTCTCTCTTTACTCTCTCTCTCTCTCTCTCTCTCTCTCTCTCTCTCTCTCTCTTCTCTCTCTCTTTCTTTCTAAAAACAAGGAATACCTCCATCAACCACCACCACTCTCCACCACCATCATCGATCACTATCACTTGTCACCACATCCTCCACCATTATCGGTCGCCACCACTCCACCGTGGCGAATAAGAGTATGAAGTTATAGATCTATGGTGGTTGTAGGGTGTTGGGATGAAGAAGACGATGGTAAGTGGTTAAATCTGTGTATTTGGTGCTTTTATGATGGAAACAGTGGTGGTTTTATGGTGGCAGAGGTGGTGGTGGTTTTATAGTGGCAAAGGTGGTTTCGATGATGGTCTTATGATGACAGTGGTGGTGGTTTTTGGTGGCGGTAGCGGTTTTGGTGGTGGTTTTACGGTGGCAAAGGACAGAGGTGGTGGTGTTTTCGGTTTTGGGTGGTAGTGTAGTATGTAGAGAGAGAGAGAGAGAGAGAGAGAGAGAGAGAGAGAGAGAGAGAGAGAGTTGAGGGTGAAAATGGGTGGGTAATTTAATCAATATTCTATTTTAATTAAAAACAATAAAAAGATCAAACTACCCATATGTGCAAGGTACGTGACTAATTTAATGTCCCTTAGAGTAAATGACATAAGCTGTTATAAAATTTAATCATAAAGGTTGTTTTCTGAGTTTAATGACGAAACCTAAAATTTATTATAAAATTAAAGGATGAAAAGTGCAATTTACTTTTCAATTTAATTGTTAAAAATCTCCATATCCTCTTCACCCTTCCTTAGGAATCTCTTTAGTACATGTAATGAAGTAAAGAGAAAAAACAACGAAAAGAAACACAACTAAATAATTACTCGGTAACAAAAAAAGATAGTAGCAAATGTCACGCTCTGAAGCCCAAGGCGCACGATGAAAAGACTAAACTTCTCAAAATATACGCAACATAGACTTCAACTACTAATTACATAAATAAGAATAATGTAATACTACAACTATTATAGTGTACTTCTACATCAGCTAAGCTTTCCATGCGTCCTCAAAACACAAGTATGCCAAACATAGGGTTTGCGATGACATAATACCCGGCATGCCATGCCAGTTTAATAAACACTTACCTCAAAATAATGTACTAAAATAGTCAGCTTGTCTTGACAAGTCTACGTTTTAAAAGCTTCATAATGAAATTACTAAATTAAAACATTTACAAATATAAAAATAATTAGACCATACCAAATTCAAGTATTGCCCACCATGAAGAAAACTATCATTTTAATAAGACAACAAAACATACGCATGACCCTTACCACCATTTACATTGCTATAGTGTAAACTACATTTATATCGTTAAATACGTTCTTAATTTGGAAACACAACTTGGTGAAATCATTTACAAATTCTTGGTAAGCGTTAAGTTCACAACATGTCTTTACCACCCTTCATAGCGTAGACTATACTAGATATTTAGGACTTCGTCGTGTCTGATTTATTCAAAGTGAACTACACTTTTGATGGTAAAGTCATTTACCACTTCAACTACCTGTGGGACTTGTTTGAGTCACCACCCGTAAATTTTGAAGTGCACTACACTTCTGATGGTAAAGTCATTTACCATTTTAGCCGCTCGTGGGCTTTGTGTAAGTCACCGTCAGTAAATTTCAACTATACTACTACTGCATACTTCAACTAACCACACTTTCTTTGATTCAACAAAAAACCTTCCTAAACTCTCAATCAAACACCACACCCAAACTCTTATTGAAAAACTTGTTTTAAAACTAACTTTTAAACAACACATAATGGTCAATTTAATAAAATTAATAACCACATTTTAAAGTAATTATAACCAAACCATCATAAAGCAATTGGATTGAAATGGGTATTCAAGACAAACAAGATGCAAGTTGAAAATCTTAAAAAATAAGGCCCACTTGAAAGCAAAGTGTTATGTGCAAGAGGTGTACGCTCGATCAAGAAGTCTATAAAAAGATCAATTACGATCAACTTTACTAGTTGGAGTCTATATTGACAGTCTGATGATAGTAAGCGGGTTTCGAAAGGACAAAACTAAAATTTTCAAATATTAATGAAAGAGAAATTTGAATTGTGTGATTTAGGTTTGTTAGCATATTATTTAAAAAAAAATATGACCTAAACATGGGGTGAAAATATAATCTAGCAAACTGGCTTGCAAATTATATTCTCAAAGATGCTAGCATGCTAGTATGAAACAAAGATACAAATAGATATAGGACTCAAATTGACTAAGACCGAACGAATAGGTCCAATTGATGCTACAGAGTACCTTAGCTTTAGTGGTTGTTTAAGATATCTCTTACATACGAGACCATATTTATGTTATCCTATTGGATTACTAATCCGTTTCGTGCAAGAACCAAAGGGCTTCATATAAAGTCCATCAAACACACACTAGATCATGTCAAAAGAGCTGTAGACTTTGGAATAACATACCATAGAGTGGTGGATGGAAAATACTTGGCTGTAGTGATAATAGTTATGGGTTATCCTAGGAGGGGGAAATGAAACTACAAGAATAGTATTCTATTTAGGAAACTCTCTTATTAGTTGGTGCCCTCAAAAGCAACCGACCGTAGCACTATCATCTTGAGAATTTGAATTTATGGTAGCAACAATAGCAACATGCCAAATATTATGGTTAAAGAGACTACTCAATGAAATAATACGTTGAAGACCAGAAAAGGTAACTATAATGGTAGACAACAAATTTGCTATTGCTTTAGAGAAGAATTCTCTGTGTTCATGGTAGAAATAAATACATTGACACGCGATATTACCTCATAAGTGAATGTATGGAAAGGAACAAATCATCATAGAACACATAATTGGAGAACTTAAAAGAGTAAACATAGTAACACATATGTAGAGTAATGCATCCCTTGGAATATAAACCGTCATAACTACCCTGCATCACTATCACACACACTATGTTTGTTCATTCATTTCATGCGACAACGTTGATCATGACATACTAGCAAACCATAAACCTCAACCATTAGTTGAAATCAAGAAATGGTTGTTTTCTTGAAAGGCAAATTTTTAGCAAAAAAAAAAAAAGGCTATCAACATGCTAGAACAAATAGCACAAAACCTATGTTTACAATGTCTAGAAAGATATAAAATTAAAAGTACACCATAAATTCCATTCTAAACCATAACGTTTAGCCCTATTTTTATCCAAAAATAAGAGTTTCACTTAATCTCCTACGTTATCTCTTGCGTCGTTGTTGATAAATGGTTTTTATTAATAAGAATTATTTTCTTTGGGGTGGGGTGGAGAAATTATAGAAGAATATGTAATGCTCAACTTAAAATCACCAAATCGAAAGATGCTTGGAAATATTTATGGGAGAAAAAAAACTTAAAGAATCAGATATGCAACTAGAAATGTAGTGTTAAGGCATCTTATATTTGGATAAGAAAGTCCCTTGTTATGTTGGTTTATTGGATTCATCATACTTATGTTTGGCCTCTAAAGATATTTTCGTGAACTACCACAAAATATTTAAAGATCTTTAAATATTTTTTGTGGGAGATGATCCAAACTAAGCTGAATAAATTTTTATATTTATCTCTAAATAAGGTTAAACGTCTAGAAAGGAATTTAAACATAACTTTCAATGCATGTCGAGTGATATTGCCTACAAGCAGATTCCCCAACTCCAACTCTTGAACATAAAATTCCTTCATATTTGTGAGTGCGCTTTTATTCTAAATCGCATCTAAATATCCTTTCTTAGAGATCTAACTTCTTTATAACATATAACTACAAGAACCAGATGCTTGAAAATGACATAAGAAGTTGGATATGCTCGGAGAAGTTTAATTAGGGAAGGAAAAGGAAAGATAAGAGCAATTAAGTGCTAATTATGGCATCTTATACTTGGATAAGACAAGTCCATGGTTAAAGATCCCTTCTTGAACGACCTGAAGCATCACTTAATATTAATGTTAGGCATAAATATTCTAACTCAACTTGCAAATATATCCCTTTATTGTAGAAGCATGTCATGCCACCTGCCAACAAGAATTGTAGAAACTTTTCCACACATAAAAAGAAAGAGAAGGGAATGTTTTAAGCATGTATGATCACATGATGACTCAAGCACTACATCCCCATTGTAAATAGTCTTCGTAAAAGGACTTTTTAAAGAAAATAATGGTGACTTTTAGGAATGGTCGAATTAGTGAATTTGATCCGGTAAGGCATGAATATGTTAGAAGAATAAAAAACAAAGAAATTGATAGTCATTACCTTGGGCATAATGTGTAAAACGAACTTATTACCATGCTTGTGACACCTCACAATATCAAGCAAAGAACATTGTGGGTTTACTGTCACATTAGTGTGATAGTTTAGATGATACAGATGGATTTAATGAACAAAATTTTAGAAACATTCAAGATATTCCCAAATCAGAAAGGAAACTTAAGATTCTTCTTGTTGAAGATCATATGGTGAATGTGATGGTGTGTAGCATCTGTCATGTGACAACCCGTATATTTCGGGTATTATTATTAGTACGTATTTATTATTAAATCAAAAAAACAATTAAACATAATAATAAAAAAAATTAATAATAATAATAATAATATGGTTATTAATAATTGTTAGAATTATTAAGAAAATAAACAATTTAAAAAAAAAGATTTATAAAGTCTAGGGGTTAGTTTTGTCATTTATCAAATTACAAAAGAAACTTAACAACATGAAATAACAAATCAAAAACCACAGGGACCGTTTGTGAAAATTAAGAAATTACAACCCAACCCCCCGCCCATTCCCCGCTTTTCCGGCCACCGGAATCTCGCCGCCGGCCGCGGCTCCGGCGAAGCCAAAAACCGGCCTTTTGGCCGCGGTTTTAACCCCATAATATATCAAAATACTCGTGGGACAGAGTTGATCAATAATACACGCATTAATCGGGAAAAAGTTTCGATAATGGTCCACTAAACCCGACCATTTTGCTTTCGGCCGACCCACCCACGAAATCGAGCACTATATCACTAAATTAATACAAATAATCGAGTATAAATAGTCATCGACCTGTTCCTAATCGAATGCACCTCTCAATACAACCTAAAACATACAAACACTTCAAATTCGATTCCCATTTTCTTTCGGACCTGCAACTCAATTGAAGTCGAACCTCCGAGTTTTCTTGTACGAAATTGACATAGGGCTTTGCAACTACAACATCACACGAAGCTACACACGAAGTTAATTTGATTTTCATTGAGGTTTGCACACGAATTGGATTCAAACTCCATCGCGACTTGCTCATCATCTGTGTTCATCGAATTCGACCATTTTTGGGTAATTAAACACATCCTCACACTCGATTTCATATGGGCAATGAAAGCCCTAAGTTTAAAATCATTAACAGGATCGAATTGGGGATCAATTTTGGATCTGTACAAATTAGGGTTCATGGCAATTTGGGGGTTCTTTCTGTTAATGTTTAAAACCAATTGGAACCATGGTTTACCGCGGCTGCGGCCTTGGTTCACCGGTCCATGGTCCCCTTGCCATCCTTGAGGTCCCGGGTTCGAACCCGGGCAACCTCTTTTATTTTTTTGAAGCCTTTTTAAGCTTTAAAAAAATACATAAAAATTTCTAAAAATCGTAAAAATAAGTTTTATAAACTTCCCTTATTTTAAATGCTTCATAATTATTTTCTGTAAATTTATTTCATTTAAAAACCTTAATAATTTTTATAAAATATTATTTACAAATTTTACACATAATTATTTTCATAAAAATAGACTTTAAATAAGGGGTTGAATCACTAAATTATTATTTAGGGTAAACCATTATCTATATATCATTGTTTAAAGCAGAAATATTAATATATATATATATATATATATATATATATATATATATAAAGGTTATTTAAACTTGTCTTTAAATTTTAATGTTTCTTTCTCTAAATTCAAATGGTCAAATAGTATATTCCACTTTCATGGGATCACAACATAACTGTTTATATCATTTTATTTAAATTAGATATTAAAACCCCCAAATATCAAATGAAACCCTAATCCTCGATTTAACGTTGATCGTATTATTAAACTTAAATATTGTAACATATATATATATATATAATCGACACCGAACCGATTTGTGAGACGCGAAACCGTACAGTTATTATATTTATAATTAATAATTGATATTAACTATATATATATATATATATATATATATATATATATATATATACTGAATGAAACACAGGTTGATTGGAACCCGATCTTTTGTGCTTACAATTACTTGTTGCTCTACACTCGAGGTGAGTTTCACGGCCCCTTTTTACTTTCTTTTCTTTTTGGGGGAGAAAACATGCAAACACTATTTTTGTCATGGTTGCCAGTATTATTGATATCGCTTGTTATGTTAGTGCGAAACGCATTTGAAAGTCCTTACAGTATCAAACTGTTAGTAACGCGATTAGCGAGGTAATTTTGAGTAGTACTACTGGGTCTGACAAACCCCGCCCGGGCTAGTCGCGCTAGCTTGATTGGAGGTCGAACGGGTGCTAAATTGACCTGTAACGATTGCCGCGGTCGGTTAAGACGTGGTGGAAAGGCACTAAACACACACAGTCAGCTTCGGTTTGAAACACTAACTAACTTGTTTATAGGTTCGCGACCTATCGATATGCTTTATATACTAAACCATGTGAAACGCTTTTCGAACACATGTCTGGTTGATGAAACTATGTGAAACGCTTTTCGGACACATGTTTGGTTGATGAAACTATGTGAAACGCTTTTCTGGTGCATTTCTGGTTGATTAAAACCTGTGGACTCACCAACTTTATGTTGACACATTTTAGCATGTTTTCTCAGGTCACAGAAACGCACAAGGTTAAGAACTCAGCTAGGATGCATGCATGGCATACATCACAACACATCTGGTTTAATTTGTG
The DNA here is from genome assembly GCA_024085815.1 of Flaveria linearis. Classification (NCBI taxonomy): domain Eukaryota; kingdom Viridiplantae; phylum Streptophyta; class Magnoliopsida; order Asterales; family Asteraceae; genus Flaveria; species Flaveria linearis. Next base: position 12,527,355 of record CM044016.1, on the reverse strand, counting down.
AAACGCTATTGATTCATATGGTTGAAACGCATGTTGAAACGATTCACTGTTGATTGCTGCTTTCGAAACGCTTCCGCAAGTCTGAAACACTCATGTTTGATTTAAACAACTAATTACTTAATGTGATGTTTTGTAATTACTGTGTTTGGTGTAACTGATGCTATCTGAGATCCTGGTGTGTCACACGCCTGACGGTAAAATCCCGTTAGCGGATTTTGAGGCTGTGACAGATTGGTATCAGAGCATTAGTTATAGCGAACTAAAATGGGCTTTGCATCTCATTTGCATTGCATTTTAGACTATAGCTGGATTTGCATTAGTTACACACACATAGATTACTAAGCTGTACTTATTAACTTTAGATGCCTGAGAACTGTTGCTTTAACATATTTCTGTGACACATAGATACCTGAGGAAAAGAAAACTGATAACTCTGAGAACTGTTGCTTTAACATATTTCTATGACACATAGATACCTGAGGAAAAGAAACTGATAACTCGTGCCTTTAATTTCTCTCTAAAGTTTTATTCTATGAACCAAAGAAATTTGTGTGACACATAGACACCTGTATTCTGGATTTCCTGGCAAAAGGCCTTCGGGCTAAGGCAAGCATATCGCATAAATCTCATTGCGAGACCTGGTATGCTTACCTGGGGATTTCTGGGATGAGTGATAAACTATGGTCAATATACACAAATATCTAGGTCACGTGTATCATCCTCAACTAATAGAGGGGTGGGGAGTTCCGCTCGCTCACTTCCAACATCTGCACATGATTCTTCACTCTCGAAGTTGAAGCAACGACAACTCGAACCTACCCTTACCACTTGGAAACGCGAAACTCTTTTCAAACACACACGATGACAAACAAGGAGAACAACACACATTACTTCCTTAACTCTATCGTACATGTCTCGGTTCTCATGAAACCTCACTATCGATATGTGTCACACCCTCAAATTCCGGGTCTGGAATCTATCACGGAGGGGTGAACAAACAGGATCGAACACAGTAGTTACACAGAGATGCAGTTATCTATATGATAGTTTTTAGATAATCATTACAATAATTTATGCGTAGCGGAAGTAAATATAGATTGTTTTCGTGACAACATGTCTTAATCATATTTCAGATAATAATCAATAGGTATCTTGAGCTCTTATATGATCCTACGTGCATATCCATAAGCTCCTAGTAGATACCTGAGAATACATGTAAATCAAGTGTCAACACAGGGTTGGTGAGTTCATAGGTAAGTAAAATATACTGATAAATCATTAATTATCATCAATTAGGATTTACTGTAAAAGTGTGAGTTTATTTTACTCACCGGTATATGAATAGCCTGTCGGAACCCTTTTATATTAAGGTGAACTCGCTATCCCACATACCCACTATGTACAAGCCCAACAAATCCTACACATAGGATTTGCCCATGTACCATAGTTTAATATCCTTTTCATGTGTATATTATATTTTCATAATAATTTCAAATCAGAGGGAGCAAATCCTCCTTTACATTTATCCTCATATGGGTTGTAAGTGGAACTATATTGCAAACTATATATAGTGCACATCTGCCTTCTCACTACAGAAACAGTCATCCCAAATGACAACAAGATCTTTGTGCATCTGATATGGATCACATGTCCATACCTTTGTGGGGGTAAGTCACTCCCCGATAGTACTATCCAAAAGATCCCTGCTTATTTATAGTCCAGTTTACAGAGAAGGATTTTCATAATAACCATATGTAATCATAAATGTGATCAAATTATTATTTAACATAATACACAAAATAATTTGTAATTTCAGTTACAACATGTATTCCAGCCCCAAAATATTTAAATGATTAAAAGGGGAATAGTTATGAACTCACCTCAGTTCCTGTGTGGTGTTGACAACCTAGTAAATTCCTGTTAAGGAATTATAATTTCACGTAAGCAAACAGATACAAATCCAAAACCTAAATAAGTTAGATCTTGAACCTGGCGTTCAATTGATCTAGGGTTTGGTTTTCTAGGATTTGTTATAAACATTAAATCATTTAATTATTTTGTTAATTCCTTAATAATTAAAGATTTATATAAAATTTAATTAGTTTAATAATGATTTTAATATATCATTATATTCTAAATAAATCGTAGATACTATTTAAACATGTAAGTCTATATTTAATTTTGTAAGATTTTATAAATATTTAAATTTATAAAAATCTACTTTGTATTTATATTATCAGGATAAATCCATAAATAATATAACATTCATAAATAATTTTGATGATTTAAATTATCATTAAAAATCCACTTTATAAGGATCATAATTTATAACATAGGTAATAATTATTTACATAAATAATTAGGGTTTTTAATTAATTAAATTTCTACAATTATTATGATTTAAAAATAATATGGTGTCCAATCAATGGATTAATACCTTAAATCATCATTTAAAGTTTATTTTATAAAAATGGTTATTTATAATATTTTTAAATATTATTTTATAAATTTATTTTAAGGTGTTTTTAAATAATTAAATTACAGAAAATTATTTAAAGGTATTTAAAATAAAAGAAGTTCTTAAAAATTATTTTTATGATTTTTAGTAATTTTTATATATTTTTAAAATGCTTAAAAGGCCTTTAAAAAAATAATGGGAGGGGGCTGGGTTCGAACCCGTGACCTCCTCCCCATATTCCTACGCACAAACCAGTGAGCCAAAGGCTCTAATCGCAACAGAATCCCATTTTAATTCCTTTTAACAACAATCCCAAAGGTTTCCCCCAAATCAAGAACCCTAGATTCATGGATCGACCAAATTGATCCATGATTCGTTCCTGTTAACAATCAAATTCATGGGGCTTTTGTTCCCCATGATAAATAGAACAAATAGGTGTATTTAATTTACCAGAAAGATGTCTGATCGATGATGAACACCTCGAAGACCAGTCGCGATTATGCAAGGATCGATTTTAGGGGTAATTGTTGATGATAATGAAATTCCTTTCACAGGAAGTTTCTAATTGATGAAATTATGAAAAGCCCTAAATCAATTGTGTGATTTGAAACTCGTAAAGTAGAATCCGATTGAGTTGCAGGTCGCGGGAAGACAGAGATCAAATCGAGGTTTCTGTGTGTTTTAGGTTGCAATTGGGAGCATAGTTCGATTGGTAATACTTATAAAATCGTGTACAAGTAGTTAATTCAATTATGGTTGTGTTCTTAGTGCGATTCGAGGTTGTAAAGATGGCCGACAGTGATCGGGGTGGTTAGATCTCCCCACCTGTTCGAATTTTTAAATTAACGAGTGGGTTAGGTTCGAATCTAGTAGGTGAAGCTGTTGGGGTGTTTGTTCGGGTTAAAACCGCGTTATTTTGGCGTTTTTGATTTGGCCGGAATGTTTGCCGGAGAAGGTGGCCGGAGGGAAGTCGACGGCGGGTTGAGTTTGGAATAATTACAGAATAGTCCCTGAGGTTTTCCAATGTTTCCAATTCATGTTTTAAAATTTATAAAACATGTTTTTTTTTAAAAAAAATTACAAATTGACCCCTGGACTTATTAAATCAATATAAATTATTAGTATTAATATTATTTTCATTATTATCATTATTATTATTATTAACATTATTATTTTTAATAATAATATTATTATTATTATTATTATCATTATTTTGATAATAATATCATTATTATTATAATTATTATTATTATCATTATTTGTAATAATAATAATATCATTATTATTATTATTATTATTGTTATCATTATTTGTAATAATAATATCATTATTATTATTATTATTATCATTATTTTTATTATTATTAATGTTATTATTAAATAATAATAAAAATATAAAAATAAATCATAAATTCACATAAAAATCTTATATTAATTCACGAAAATTTTCGGGTTGTCACATCATCCCCCTGTTAGAGGAATTTTCGTCCCGAAAATTAAGATGTACTAGTAATATTCTTGAACAGGCTAGGATATTTGCGCATCATTTCGTCCTCTCGTTCCCAAGTGAACTCAGGACCACGCCGGGAGTTCCACCGAACTCTGACAATTGGAATCTTGCTATGCTTCAGTTGTTTAACTTCCCTATCCATGACTTCAACTGGTTCTTCGACAAACCTGAGTTTCTCATCTACTTGTAGTTCCTCTAGAGGCACAACAAGTGATTCATCGGATAAACATTTCCTTAGATTGGATACGTGGAAAACATTATGCACACCACCAAGTTCAGCAGGTAGATTTAATTCATAGGCTACTGGGCCGATCCTTCTGACAATTTCAAAAGGTCCCACGTAGCGAGGGTTCAATTTCTCCCGTTTCCCAAAGCGTATAACTCCCTTCCAGGGAGATACCTTTAGCAAAACTTTATCTCCTTCCTGAAATTCCAGTGGCTTGCGGCGTTTATCAGCATAGGTTTTCTGGCGATCCCTGGCAGCAGCCATGCGTTCTCTTATTTGGACAATTTTCTCATGAGTTTCAAAGATCAACTCTGGACCAGTAAGTTGACTATCTCCAACTTCTGCCCAGCAAAGCGGTGATCTACATTTACGTCCATATAAGGCCTCGAATGGTGCCGCCTTGATGCTCGAATGGTAGCTATTATTATATGAGAACTCTACTAAAGGTAAATGACCTTCCCAGTTCTTTCCAAAATCAATAACACAAGCCCTGAGCATATCCTCAAGAGTCTGTATGGTTCTTTCACTTTGACCATCAGTTTGAGGGTGATAGGCTGTGCTCATATCTAGGCGAGTGCCTAGAGCTTTCTGAAGTTTACCCCAGAAAATTGATGTAAACCGTGCATCACGATCAGAGATAATAGACACTGGCACTCCGTGTCTAGAGATAATTTCTTTGATGTACACCCTTGCAAGCTTCTCCATCTTGTCTTTCTCACGGATGGGTATGAAATGAGCGGATTTGGTGAGACGGTCAACGATAACCCAAATGGTGTCATTGCCCGTTTGAGATTTGGGTAAACCCGTGACAAAATCCATGGTTATCATTTCCCACTTCCACACGGGAATTTCTGGTTGGGTCAACATTCCTGAAGGCTTTTGGTATTCGACCTTGACTTTAGAACAAGTCAAGCACTTTGAGACATAGGTTGCAATGTCTGCCTTCATTCTTGGCCACCAGTAAACAAGCTTCAAGTCGTAATACATCTTATCTGCACCTAGGTGGATAGAGTATCTAGACTTGTGGGCTTCATCCATGATCAAGCTCCTCAGATTCCCGTATAGGGGTACCCAAATCCTTCCTGCTATAAAGCATATCCCATCCGAATGAACTTCAAACTGTTGGTCTAGCCCTCGAAGGTTTTCATCTTTAATGTTCTCTTCTTTCAGGGCTTCAGTTTGAGCATTCAAGATTTGTGCCGGCAGGTTGCTTTGAATGGTAAGTTGTAGAGCTCGCACTCTACGAGGTTTCACATGTTCTTTCCTACTCAAAGCATCAACCACAATATTTGCTTTACCAGGATGGTACTTGATGGCACAATCATAATCGTTTAATAGTTCAAGCCACCTCCTCTGCCTCATGTTCAACTCCTTTTGATTATACAGGTGTTGAAGACTCTTGTGATCGGTATAAATAGTGCACTTAGTACCGTACAAGTAATGTCTCCATAATTTAAGAGCAAACACAACAGCTCCCAGTTCTAGATCATGAGTTGCATAGTTCTTCTCATGAGACTTTAACTGTCTTGAGGCATAGGCTATGACTTTGTCTAGCTGCATCAAAACACATCCCAGACCCTGAACAGAAGCATCACAGTAGACTACAAAGTCTTCAATACCGTCGGGTAGGGACAATATAGGTGCACTGCACAACTTCTGTTTCAGTGTTTGAAAAGCAGCCTCTTGCTTGAACCCCCAATGATATGCTACCCCCTTTTGGGTAAGCATGGTCAATGGTTGAGCTATCTTGGAGAATCCCTCGATAAATCTCCTATAATAGCCGGCTAGTCCCAGAAATTGTCTAATTTCCGTTGGATTAGAAGGTGTAGGCCAACTTTTGATGGATTCAATTTTAGCTGGGTCTACATGAATTCCATTAGCATCAATCACATGACCAAGGAATTGAACTTCTTTAAGCCAGAAATCACATTTCGAGAACTTAGCATAGAGCTCCTCTCTCTTTAGTAGTTCAAGAACCAATCTCAGATGTTCTTCATGCTCACTCTCATTTTTGGAATAGATCAAGATGTCATCAATAAAGACAATGACAAACTTGTCTAAATAAGGCTTGCATACACGATTCATGAGATCCATGAATACGGCAGGTGCATTTGTTAGCCCAAACGGCATGACTGTGAACTCAAAGTGACCGTATCGAGTTCTGAAAGCCGTCTTCATAATATCTTCATCTCTGACCCTCAGCTGATGATAACCGCTTCTAAGATCTATCTTGGAGTAAATGCTTGAACCTTGCAGTTGGTCAAATAAGTCGTCAATACGTGGCAAGGGATAACGGTTCTTGATCGTCACTTTGTTCAGTTCCCGATAGTCAATGCACATTCTGAAAGTTCCGTCTTTCTTCTTCACAAATAACACTGGTGCTCCCCATGGTGACGAGCTAGGTCGGATGAATCCTTTATCAAGGAGTTCCCTAAGCTGGTCAGATAGTTCTTTTAATTCAGAAGGTGCGAGACGGTATGGTGCCCGAGCTATAGGTGTAGCTCCAGGTACTAACTCGATTGAAAACTCGACCTCTCTTTTAGGGGGCAACCCAGGCAGTTCATCAGGAAACACTTCAGGAAATTCCCTGATAACGGGTACATCTTCCATCTTCCTTTCCTTCTTATCTTTGTCAGTGACTAAGGCTAGGATAGCAGTATGTCCTTTTCGAAGACATTTTTGAGCCTTCAAGTAAGAAATAACTCCCATCACGACACCAGTCTTATCTCCCTCCACACACAGGACTTCATCATTTGGTAGGGGGATACGAATCATTTTGTCTTTACAGATAATTTCTGCAGAGTTTTTGGATAGCCAATCCATACCAACTACCACATCGAAGCTTCCCAAAGTAATGGGCATGAGGTCTATTGGTAGGATATGACCTGATAAATCTAATGTACAATTTTTCAGGATTTGTGATGCGGTTAAGGATTTACCATTTGCTACTTCTACAATATATGGCTCATCTAGGGGTACAGGTTCTACATTCAAGTGCTTATAGAAAGTATTGGATACGAAGCTTCTATCAGCTCCCGTGTCAAATAATACTATAGCATAAACATCATTCACCAAAAATTTTCCCATAATAACGTTAGGGTCTTTGAGAGCCTCACCTTTGCCAATAACGAAGGCTCTGCCCTTGGCTGTATCTTTCTTTTCCCCAGTGCAGTCTTTAGCAATATGGCCCTTTTCTCCACATTTGAAACAAATAACTTCCTTCCTTCCACCATTCTGCTGATTACCATCCTTCTTTCCTTGGTCTTGAGTCTTGGTTCTACATTCAGGAGCAGTGTGCCCCCTCCTGTTGCATTTGTAGCAAATGATTGCAGTACATTTGCCATGGTGACGCTTGCTACACCTCTGACATCTAGGCGGAATGCCCTGATTGTCATGGTGCTTTTTCTGATCTTGATTCTTGCTTGTACCTTGACTCTCACTTTCTTTAGCATCTTCAAACTTTCTCTTTCCCGAGCTTTCAGCAGCAACGCCCTTACCCTTGTTTCTTGGTGGTAACTTCCCCTGAGCCACAGCCTCATTAGTCAGCTTATGAGCTAACCTAATGGCCTGTTGGATTGAAGTTGGGTTGGAGGAAGTGACCATAGATTGAATGACCGGAGACAGTCCACGGATGTAGCCTTCAATTCTTCTGTGAGCAGGCTCCATCATATGAGGACACAAAGTTGCGTACTCATGATTTTCGGTGGTATACTTTTCAATTTCAGATCCCACCATTTTGTGGTTCCAGCATTCGGTTTCAAACCTTTGTACTTCTTCTCTCGGGCAGAATTCTTCCATCATCAGCTGTTTGAATTCCTCCCAATCCATAGCATTGGCTAGGGAGAGAGTAAGTCTTGAAACTTCTGTCTTCCAGAACGAGAGTGCAGCTCCACTCAAGGCTCCGGAGGCATACTTGGTCCTACTCTCATCGGGACATTCAGATATAGCGAAGATGGATTCACATTTCTCGAACCACCTTATGAGCCCAATGGCCCCTTCTGCACCAGTGAAGATATCTAGTTTGCAGTCTAGGAACTTTTTATATGAATAGTGATGACCATTCTGAGCTGCCTGAGTGGCTAGGGCTGCAGCAACACCTTGATTGACCAAGGCTTGTATTTCTTCAGGAGTCATCCCTATTGGGTCAGTTCTTCTGGCGCGTCCTCTACCTCTGCCTCTGCCCGCTGGTGCGTCCATCTATCATGAAATTGTTTGATGAGAATTCACACTTTGACATATTCAATAGATGCATTTTATATCAAATATTCAAAGTATGGACATTACTGTAGGACAGATGGGAATTTAAGAAAACTGGATTTTTCGATTAAATTCGGCAAGGCACGAGTACTAAGGAAACAAGTCTCGCTTTAGGTTAGGACAAGCGTAGCTTAGATTATCGAATGGAACATATCAAAGTAATTTGACCTATTTGCCTTAAAGTCTTGTGTATGATCGCAGTAACTTCACGTGCTACAATAGCAGAAATCTTACAGCCAGAGTTTCTAGACCGTGAACGGATTTGACAAGAAGCCATTCTGAAAGATCATTAAGGATTTTTCATGGATATTGGGTAGTATGAGCTATTCAACATGAAAACGACAGTCGAGAATTTGGCATAATAGCAATGAGATGTTCCAGGTGTAATCGTTTGATTCGTAAATCAAAGCGAGTACGTTGACTAATCAAAGTATTGAGTCAATCACAACTTTGTTGAAGACATGCGTACCTATAAGCAGATACTCATCCCAAGGGTTCCCAGGTAAGGTAAACAGGTCCATCGGTTGATTTGGATATATGCGAATACCTTGCCTAGACAGAACACCCCGAGATACAGGCATCACGCTCTTCCAGCATTACATGTTTCAAGTTGTAAGACACAGACTTTGACGAGAATAAAAATTGATTTAGGCATGATGATAAGTGTAGATCCCACATGTCGTTTGAGAATAAGTTTAGGAATTATCGAAAAGAGTCAAAGAGTCAAGTTATGTTTAGGAACACAACTATCTAAGTTTAAGCATATAACTTCTTAATCCTATTCTATCTCTAACTAAGGCAATTTACTTTGTGCAACTATTGTGTGTGGCTATAGGCTAGATGCAATTCCTAACTCACTATAACCAATGGCTCTGATACCAATCTGTCACACCCTCAAATTCCGGGTCTGGAATCTATCACGGAGGGGTGAACAAACAGGATCGAACACAGTAGTTACACAGAGATGCAGTTATCTATATGATAGTTTTTAGATAATCATTACAATAATTTATGCGTAGCGGAAGTAAATATAGATTGTTTTCGTGACAACATGTCTTAATCATATTTCAGATAATAATCAATAGGTATCTTGAGCTCTTATATGATCCTACGTGCATATCCATAAGCTCCTAGTAGATACCTGAGAATACATGTAAATCAAGTGTCAACACAGGGTTGGTGAGTTCATAGGTAAGTAAAATATACTGATAAATCATCAATTATCATCAATTAGGATTTACTGTAAAAGTGTGAGTTTATTTTACTCACCGGTATATGAATAGCCTGTCGGAACCCTTTTATATTAAGGTGAACTCGCTATCCCACATACCCACTATGTACAAGCCCAACAAATCCTACACATAGGATTTGCCCATGTACCATAGTTTAATATCCTTTTCATGTGTATATTATATTTTCATAATAATTTCAAATCAGAGGGAGCAAATCCTCCTTTACATTTATCCTCATATGGGTTGTAAGTGGAACTATATTGCAAACTATATATAGTGCACATCTGCCTTCTCACTACAGAAACAGTCATCCCAAATGACAACAAGATCTTTGTGCATCTGATATGGATCACATGTCCATACCTTTGTGGGGGTAAGTCACTCCCCGATAGTACTATCCAAAAGATCCCTGCTTATTTATAGTCCAGTTTACAGAGAAGGATTTTCATAATAACCATATGTAATCATAAATGTGATCAAATTATTATTTAACATAATACACAAAATAATTTGTAATTTCAGTTACAACATGTATTCCAGCCCCAAAATATTTAAATGATTAAAAGGGGAATAGTTATGAACTCACCTCAGTTCCTGTGTGGTGTTGACAACCTAGTAAATTCCTGTTAAGGAATTATAATTTCACGTAAGCAAACAGATACAAATCCAAAACCTAAATAAGTTAGATCTTGAACCTGGCGTTCAATTGATCTAGGGTTTGGTTTTCTAGGATTTGTTATAAACATTAAATCATTTAATTATTTTTGTTAATTCCTTAATATTTAAAGATTTATATAAAATTTAATTAGTTTAATAATGATTTTAATATATCATTATATTCTAAATAAATCGTAGATACTATTTAAACATGGAAGTCTATATTTAATTTTGTAAGATTTTATAAATATTTAAATTTATAAAAATCTACTTTGTATTTATATTATCAGGATAAATCCATAAATAATATAACATTCATAAATAATTTTGATGATTTAAATTATCATTAAAAATCCACTTTTATAAGGATCATAATTTATAACATAGGTAATAATTATTTACATAAATAATTAGGGTTTTTAATTAATTAAATTTCTACAATTATTATGATTTAAAAATAATATGGTGTCCAATCAATGGATTAATACCTTAAATCATCATTTAAAGTTTATTTTATAAAAATGGTTATTTATAATATTTTTAAATATTATTTTATAAATTTATTTTAAGGTGTTTTTAAATAATTAAATTACAGAAAATTATTTAAAGGTATTTAAAATAAAAGAAGTTCTTAAAAATTATTTTTATGATTTTTAGTAATTTTTATATATTTTTAAAATGCTTAAAAGGCCTTTAAAAAAATAATGGGAGGGGGCTGGGTTCGAACCCGTGACCTCCTCCCCATATTCCTACGCACAAACAAGTGAGCCAAAGGCTCTAATCGCAACAGAATCCCATTTTAATTCCTTTTAACAACAATCCCAAAGGTTTCCCCCAAATCAAGAACCCTAGATTCATGGATCGACCAAATTGATCCATGATTCGTTCCTGTTAACAATCAAATTCATGGGGCTTTTGTTCCCCATGATAAATAGAACAAATGGGTGTATTTAATTTACCAGAAAGATGTCTGATCGATGATGAACACCTCGAAGACCAGTCGCGATTATGCAAGGATCGATTTTAGGGGTAATTGTTGATGATAATGAAATTCCTTTCACAGGAAGTTTCTAATTGATGAAATTATGAAAAGCCCTAAATCAATTGTGTGATTTGAAACTCGTAAAGTAGAATCCGATTGAGTTGCAGGTCGCGGGGAAGACAGAGATCAAATCGAGGTTTCTGTGTGTTTTAGGTTGCAATTGGGAGCATAGTTCGATTGGTAATACTTATAAAATCGTGTACAAGTAGTTAATTCAATTATGGTTGTGTTCTTAGTGCGATTCGAGGTTGTAAAGATGGCCGACAGTGATCGGGGTGGTTAGATCTCCCCACCTGTTCGAATTTTTAAATTAACGAGTGGGTTAGGTTCGAATCTAGTAGGTGAAGCTGTTGGGGTGTTTTGTTCGGGTTAAAACCGCGTTATTTTGGCGTTTTTGATTTGGCCGGAATGTTTGCCGGAGAGGGTGGCCGGAGGGAAGTCGACGGCGGGTTGAGTTTGGAATAATTACAGAATAGTCCCTGAGGTTTTCCAATGTTTCCAATTCATGTTTTAAAATTTATAAAACATGTTTTTTTTTTAAAAAAAAATTACAAATTGACCCCTGGACTTATTAAATCAATATAAATTATTAGTATTAATATTATTTTCATTATTATCATTATTATTATATTAACATTATTATTTTTAATAATATTATTATTATTATTATTATCATTATTTTGATAATAATATCATTATTATTATAATTATTATTATTATCATTATTTGTAATAATAATAATATCATTATTATTATTATTATTATTGTTATCATTATTTGTAATAATAATATCATTATTATTATTATTATCATTATTTTTATTATTATTAATGTTATTATTAAATAATAATAAAAATATAAAATAAATCATAAATTCACATAAAAATCTTATATTAATTCACGAAAATTTTCGGGTTGTCACAATATGCAAACAAATCCTCCATTCCTACTAGTATGAAACAAATTAATGTTATTAATAGTTATATTTCGATAGTGACTGTCGTACATTGTGAATTGAAGAATCATGTCTAGAAGGAGACCTGGACGCCCGAGGGGACACGGAAACATCAACCTGACTCAAGCTGAGTTGGATGCCATCATCAATGAGCGTGTTACTAATGCGCTCACAGCCCATGAACAGATTCGTAACCAGAACCAGAACAACCAGAATCCGAATCAAGGAGGCCCAACAGCCTGTACCTTCAAGATGTTTATGGATTGTAAGCCTCACTCTTTCAGCGGTTCTGATGGTGCTGTCACACTACTTCGCTGGCTAGAGAAGCTCGAGTCAGTGTTCGCCATGTGAGGACCAGCCTTGTACGCCTCCGGCACACTAGAAGGACCAGCCTTAACATGGTGGAACTCACAGGTTCAGACTTTAGGACTTGATGCTGCTAACGGTATGCCTTGGGATGATTTCAAAACACTGATGAAAGAAGAATATTGCCCCAGAAATGAGGTCCAGAAGCTAGAAGCAGAGTTTTGGAATCTCAAAATGACTGGCTCTGAAATTGAGGAATACACGACTCGCTCACACGAGTTGGCTATTCTATGTCCCCAGATGGTGACCCCGGCCTACAAACGAATTGAAAAGTGCATTGATGGCCTAGCTCCTCAAATCCAAGCTAGTGTTATAGCTGCTGATCCTGCCATAATTCAGCAGGCTATTCGACTGGCTCACAAGCTCACTGATCAGGCAGTGGCACATGGTATCCTACCTAAACGTGGCGCCATCTCTGGACCATTCGAACACAAAAGGAAATGGGATGGTAACAACAGTAAGTCTTCAAGCTCCGATCAACAACCAATCAGAAAGTTTGATTCATCTAGAAGCTTCAGAAACAACAATCAGAACAACAACAACAATGGTCAGGGATCGAGCAACTACGTTGGCAAAAACCCAAAGTGTAACAAATGCAACTTCCATCATTATGGTCAGTGTGATCGTTTTCGTTGTCAAAGATGTGGCAAGACGGGTCATATTGCTAGGGATTGCAGGAGTGATCTAATGGCTAGGCAACAACCTCAACAACAACGCCAGGGCGGAGCGACTAAGGGCTGTTATGAGTGTGGTAAGGAGGGACACTATAGGAAGGATTGCCCACAACTGAGGAATGGCAACAGGGGCAATGATGGAAACAACAACAATGGAAATGGTGCCAAAGGTCGAGTTTTTGTGATTGGTTCTGGTGAGGCAAGGGATGATCAGGATGTGGTTACTGGTACGTTTCCCCTGAATGGTCGTTTTGCTTCTATACTGTTTGATATCGGTGTCGATAAGAGTTTTGTTTCCAACAAGTTTATTAAACTCCTAGACGTAACCTTAGTCGATATGAAACCTAGTTACACTGTAGAATTAACTGATAGGAAACTAATTGAGGCAACTCACATCATTAAGGGATGTAAACTCGGATTATCTGAACATGAGTTAGGAATAGAATCTGATGCCTGTCACACTTGGTAGTTTTGATGTAGTCGTTGACATGGATTGGTTATCTAAAAACCAAGCCGAAATTTTCGTGCATGAGAAGTCTGGCTAATCTTACCATGAGATAACGATCATGAGTATTACAAGTTTCTATTCTATACCCTAGGGTGCTAGGATCATAATTCTAGTAAGACCTTGTTAAGAGTAACAAAACATTACTAACACTTGCTATTACTTAAGTCCTGTCCTACTTAGAGCCTTCATGGTATTTCCAATCATTTTAAGAGACATTCCTCCACTTAGTATTTCAGTAACTGAGGAACTGATTGAATGTTTAGAATGAAAGTGGACTACAGGAAATATAGAAGAGTGATGATACTCTCTAAACATATATTACGGGATGATGTTAAGGAAAATTAGGATGTCGTGTAACCGGTATACCGTTGATGCTTATATATAGGGTTATTGAGGTGAGTTCAAAGCCTTGGTGATTGAGTACTATTACTTAAGGAATGAAATGCAAAAGTTAGAATTGTAATTCTAAAATCGTGCAATGGTAGGATTAGGTTGTGCTCTTTATACTGACAAACTCCATGAATTGATAAAGCTGATGTCATACCTTATGACATTAGACCAAATAGGATTAAGAAGGATACTAGGCAAATCTAGTGAGTAGTAGAAAGAAGTTGGAGGGTTGAACAAACAATCTAGCGGTAAGGTAGACAAGAATGCTAATGCTGTGAACCTGGCTATGTTGGTTAATACGATTGAGCTAACATGCGGGGACATCACCATAAGTGTGCCCTAGGTCGATTAGGACCCAAGGACAAGTTAGAAACAATCAGAATTAGGAAATGGCTATAGCTAGAAAGTAAGAACAGTTAAATTATAGAAAAAAGGTAATACATCACGCGATCATACAAATAAAGCATAGCAAGATTCCGGTTGACAGAGTTCGATGGAACTCCCGGAGTGGTCTTACTTGGGAACGAGAGGACGAAATGATGCGCAAGCATCCTAACCTGTTCAAGAATGTTGCCAGTACTTCTTAATTTTCGGGACGAAAATTCCTGTAACAGGGGGATAATGTGACAACCCGTATATTTCGGGTATTATTATTAGTACGTATTTATTATTAAATCAAAAAAACAATTAAACATAATAATAAAAAAATTAATAATAATAATAATAATAATATGGTTATTAATAATTTGTTAGAATTATTAAGAAAATAAACAATTTAAAAAAAAAAGATTTATAAAGTCTAGGGGTTAGTTTTGTCATTTATCAAATTACAAAAGAAACTTAACAACATGAAATAACAAATCAAAAACCACAGGGACCGTTTGTGAAAATTAAGAAATTACAACCCAACCCCCGCCCATTCCCCGCTTTTCCGGCCACCGGAATCTTGCCGCCGGCCGCGGCTCCGGCGAAGCCAAAAACCTGCCTTTTGGCTGCGGTTTTAACCCCACAATATATCAAAATACTCGTGGGACAGAGTTGATCAATAATACACGCATTAATCGGGGAAAAGTTTCGATAATGGTCCACTAAACCCGACCATTTTGCTTTCGGCCGACCCACCCACGAAATCGAGCACTATATCACTAAATTAATCCAAATAATCGAGTATAAATACTCATTGATTGGTTCCTAATCGAATGCACCTATCAATACAACCTGAAACATACAAACACTTCAAATTCGATTCCCATTTTCTTTCGGACCTGCAACTCAATTGAAGTCGAACCTCCGAGTTTTCTTGTACGAAATTGACATAGGGCTTTGCAACTACAACATCACACGAAGCTACACACGAAGTTAATTTGATTTTCATTGAGGTTTGCACACGAATTGGATTCAAACTCCATCGCGACTTGCTCATCATCTGTGTTCATCGAATTCGACCATTTTTGGGTAATTAAACACATCCTCACACTCGATTTCATATGGGCAATGAAAGCCCTAAGTTTAAAATCATTAACAGGATCGAATTGGGGATCAATTTTGGATCTGTACAAATTAGGGTTCATGGCAATTTGGGGGTTCTTTCTGTTAATGTTTAAAACCAATTGGAACCATGGTTTACCGTGGCTGCGGCCTTGGTTCACCGGTCCATGGTCCCCTTGCCATCCTTGAGGTCCCGGGTTCGAACATGGGCAACCTCTTTTATTTTTTTGAAGCCTTTTTAAGCTTTAAAAAAATACATAAAAATTTCTAAAAATCGTAAAAATAAGTTTTATAAACTTCCCTTATTTTAAATGCTTCATAATTATTTTCTGTAAATTTATTTCATTTAAAAACCTTAATAATTTTTATAAAATATTATTTGCAAATTTTACACATAATTATTTTCATAAAAATAGACTTTAAATAAGGGGTTGAATCACTAAATTATTATTTAGGGTAAACCATTATCTATATATCATTGTTTAAAGCAGAAATATTAATATATATATATATATATATATATATATATATATATATATATATATATATATATGGTTATTTAAACTTGTCTTTAAATTTTAATGTTTCTTTCTCTAAATTCAAATGGTCAAATAGTATATTCCACTTTCATGGGATCACAACATAACCGTTTATATCATTTTATTTAAATTAGATATTAAAACCCCCAAATATCAAATGAAACCCTAATCCTCGATTTAACGTTGATCGTATTATTAAACTTAAATATTGTAACATATATATATATATAATCGACACCGAACCGATTTGTGAGACGCGAAACCGTACAGTTATTATATTTATAATTAATAATTGATATTAACTATATATATATATACTGAATGAAACACAGGTTAATTGGAAACCCGATCTTTTGTGCTTACAATTACTTGTTGCTCTACACTCGAGGTGAGTTTCACGACCCCTTTTTACTTTTTTTTCTTTTTGGGGGAGGAAACATGCAAACACTATTTTGTCATGGTTGCCAGTATTATTGATATCGCTTGTTATGTTAGTACGAAACGCATTTGAAAGTCCTTACAGTATCAAACCGTTAGTACGCGATTAGCGAGGTAATTTTGAGTAGTACTACTGGGTCTGACAAACCCCGCCCGGGCTAGTCGCGCTAGCTTGATTGGAGGTCGAACGGGTGCTAAATTGACCTGTAACGATTGCCACGGTCGGTTAAGACGTGGTGGAAAGGCACTAAACACACACAGTCAGCTTCGGTTTGAAACACTAACTAACTTGTTTATAGGCTCGCGACCTATCGATATGCTTTATATACTAAACCATGTGAAACGCTTTTCGAACACATGTCTGGTTGATGAAACTATATGAAACGCTTTTCGGACACATGTTTGGTTGATGAAACTATGTGAAACGCTTTTCTGGTGCATTTCTGGTTGATTAAAACCTGTGGACTCACCAACTTTATGTTGACACATTTTAGCATGTTTTCTCAGGTCACAGAAACGCACAAGGTTAAGAACTCAGCTAGGATGCATGCATGGCATACATCACAACACATCTGGTTTAATTTGTGAAACTCTATTGATTCATATGGTTGAAACGCATGTTTAAACGATTCACTGTTGATTGCTGCTTTCGAAACGCTTCCGCAAGTCTGAAACACTCATGTTTGATTTAAACAACTAATTACTTAATGTGATGTTTTGTAATTACCGTGTTTGGTGTAACTGATGCTATCTGAGATCCTGGTGTGTCACACGCCTAACGGTAAAATCCTGTTAGCGGATTTTGAGGCTGTGACATGTCACTAATAGACCGTCAATCAGCCTTAAGCTCGTTAACTCACCGTGTATGTATTAACGATCCTCACGTATGTTCATAGTCTATTTATCGTGTTAACCGAATTATCTTCGTATACATGTTCCATGTGTGTTAACTATCCTTACGTATTATTATATATATATATATATATATATATATATCGTTTAGTTGAATCTCTCGTATACACGTTCGTGTTAGTAATAATAATAATAATAATAATAATAATAATAATAATAATAATAATAATAATAATAATAATAATAATAATAATAATAATGATAATAATAATAATAATAATAACATAATAATAATAATAATAATAATAATAATAATAATAATATAATAATAATAATAATAATAATAATAATAATAACGAATAATAAAGTCCAGGGGGCATTCTGTCATTTTTGAAACTTAAAAAGAAGTTTTAAAACATAAAATAACGAATGCTTAACCTCAGGGACCAAATCTGTAATTTTCGAATTTACAAACCCAACCCCCCGCCCCTTTTGATTTTCCGGCCAAATTCCGGCCGAAGTCCGGCAATAACTCCGGCGACTTCAAAACCGATTTAAAACTCAATTTTAACAGCTCAAATTACACCCAATCGCCTCGTGAACAGGATTCGAACCCAATGCATCTGATAAAAAGCGTAGAAACGGTCAAATTAACGGTTATAATCTTTATCACTTTATCCCCGACCGTTCAACGGTCGATTAATCCACTCAAACAACAATTATAAACAAATTGATACCACTAAATCGAACATCTATTTAAACCTGATCGAATGCAGCTTCTAATTGCAAACAAAACACACACACACACCATTATCGATCACCATCTTCATCCTCGACCTGCAACTCATTCGAATTCCAACAGTGGGGTTCCAATACACGAAATTGACAGAGGGCTATTGATCTTTAACATCATTCAAAGCTGTCTGTACAATTAATTTGATTTTCATCAAAGATTGATCCCCATTTGAATTCAAGATAGTCGCGACCTGTTCTTTACTGTCCTTATCATCAAATCAAAACAAAACAGGTAATTAAACATCTATACATACTCGTTTACACATGGGGAATCAAAGCCCCATGTTTATTTCAGTAATTATTATCGAATTCGAGTTCAATTTGATCAAATTCATTCTAGGGTTTATACGGATTTGGGGGAAACTGGGTATCACGACTTAAAAAGAAATGGGGCGCAGTTCTGTCGCAGCTGTATGCCTTGGTTCACTGGTTGGTGCGTGGGATTTTGGGTTAGAGGTCCCGAGTTCGAACCCGAGCCTCTGCCATTATTTTTTAACACCTTTTTAAGCTTCTAAAAATTATGGAAAAATTCCTAAAAATCATAAAAATAAATTTTATAAACTTTCTTATTTTAAACCTTACAAAAATTATTTTCTATAAATTTATTTTATTTGAAAACATTAAAAATCCTTATAAAATATTAGTTATAAATATTACAAATAATGATTTTTATAAAAATATACATTATATCGTATTTAATTATGAAATAATCATGGAAGACCATAGAAATTATACAATATATAATTTCACAAATCATTTATAAATGTAATTATAGGTTATATTTTTATACTTTAATTAATAAATTATTATTGAATTACACAAAGAATACATACATATACTTCTTGCAAATAAATCAAAAATACAAACAATTTCATTACTTGTCCAAAATCCCACAATTCAATTTAAATCCTAATATCATTAGGTATAAAATCAAACTCAAATATATACATAATCGTGTACGTCAACCTGAATCCAACCAAATATATCTATTCGCAAATCGAATCCATTTTAAAGACTTAATTACAATCAATAATAGGTGTTGAACGTGTTTGATCGTGCATTGCCTTATTCTGTGAAGTCTTTGTGCATTACATCAATTCAAGGTGAGTTTTGTGGCCCCTTTTATGCTTATACAAGTTTTCAATGTTTTCAATCAATGGGGGAAAAGTATGCTCATCCGTTTTCAATGCTGTACATCATATATTCAATTTTCATACTTGGAATCAACGTGATACTGTTTTGCATGCATACATGGTGTTATTGTATGGATCATTCTTACAACCATTAATTCCCGGTTTTGGGAACCCGCGGTTAGGTATTGGTAGTACTACTGGGTTGACACCCCCACCCATCGACGATTGGTTACTTGTGAGTTGCCAACACAGCTGTCAGTAATCAGGCCATGGGTGAATATATTCCGTCTAATTTATATGCATAACGTCATTAGGTTTGGTTGTCTAAAACACATGTTATGTGGTTTTTGCTTGCAGTATGATTCCACATCAAATTCTATACAGTATCAATTACATGTTTTCAATTTAAACCTACGGAACTCACCAACATTATGTGTTGATATTTTTGAGCATATCTTTTCAGGTGATCATAATCAAAGAGGATAGCTAGAGCAGATGTCTTAGCAGAGACCCTCAGGATTTCAATAGATCTGCATTAGTGATTGTATATTATTTGTTTTCATTTGTGAACTCTGTGTATTTTGGATTTAGAATCAATAAGACTATGATAGTCGTGGAACTGACTAACCACGACACAAGTCACCATTATGTCGGGCGACGTCATGACACGAGGATTTTACATGTACTATGTC
Source organism: Flaveria linearis (assembly GCA_024085815.1). Classification (NCBI taxonomy): domain Eukaryota; kingdom Viridiplantae; phylum Streptophyta; class Magnoliopsida; order Asterales; family Asteraceae; genus Flaveria; species Flaveria linearis. Next base: position 12,507,144 of record CM044016.1, on the reverse strand, counting down.
TCTGTAAACAAACCAAGTGTTATGACGATCCCGTCCGTCGCATCCTCGTGTTTCCGCTCTAAGCGAGGGTGTGACAGATTGGTATCCGGGCCTTGGTTATAGAGAATTAGGTGGAGAATTTGACCTAGACTATAACCTAAGAACCTTCATATAGAATGCATGCTAGGGACTGTGTGCATTTGATTTTACCTAAATGTCATTCATGATATGTGTGACACATAGACACCTGTATTCTGGATTTCCTAGCAAAAGGCCTTCGGGCTATAGCAAGCGTATTCGTATAAATCTAATTGCGAGACCCGTTACGCTACCTGGGGATTTCTGGGATGAGTGATAAACTATGGTCAATACATAAAACTACAATACAAATGGGTCAAGTATATTAAGTCTATAAACTTAATATACAGGTATGTTCCTACATACTTGATTTATACATATACACGTGTTATCTGAACATCCCGAGGAAGACATTATTACTCTTAGTCTAATTTGATACTAGAACTTTACGCTTGTATGCACACAACATCATATTATTAGGGAACTTCGGTGATCACGCGTAGCATCGATCTCGGATATTGAATCCGATCCTATCATGGTTATGACTGAAATCCTGAAAGTATGACGGGTATGCAGTTATCATTAGACATAATGTGCTTATATGCTTACTTGCTATTATATGCTACTATTGGAATACTGGCTCATGGACATGAGGACATTACATTATTTTTGCTTGTTGAATCTAAATAATACTATGATGTTAACTTGGGGTAAGTGAAGCTAAGGGTGATCATGCAAGGTAAATTACCATTACGGGTGCACACGTAATTGCAATTCGCCATGCATGAGAAGTCTGGTTAATCTTACCATGAGGTAACGATCATGAGTATCACACGTTTCTTTTCTATACCCTAGGGTGCTAGGGTCATAATTCTAGTAAGACCTTGTTGAAGGCAATCAAACATTATCATTTACTCAAGTCCTGTCCTACTTATAGCCTTCATGGTATTTCCAATCATGATATTGACCTTATGAGACATTCCTCCACTTAACGTTTCGGTAACTACTGATTAATGCTTAGAATGAAAGTGGAATACATGAATGTAGAGGAGTAATGATACTCTCTACCCATCCAAGACGTTATTCTTTGAGTAAGTGCTTAGGAAAATTAAGATGTTATGTAACTAGTTTAAGTATTATTCAAGGTATATCGTGGGTGTGGTGGGAACGCTGCGGGGAACCCTATATATAAACATCACCGGTATACTAAGAATGTGCTTAAGCTGGGCTACATAATGATCCTGATGGACCGAAGCATAGGTTATTAGGAATTGATGAGTGAAATCATGCGGTAACTAAAGTTCACATCTTTCTGTAATCAGAAGATGGCGCCTAGAAGAGTCACACGTAAGGCTAATCAAGAAGCTGAAGCCCCGCAAAACAAGGGAAGGGGTAGACCACCAAGAGCTGGTAGTGCTCCAACTGATAATAATCAGGGAACTGGCAACCCTGATATAGCTGCTCTGATTGCTCAGCAGCTGGCTGCATTGAATCCTAGTAGGCTAGAAACTAGCTTTTCCGTAGAAATGGCAAACGGTAGATTCGTATAAACAGATAAGATCATTAGACAGTGCTCCATAATATTAGAAGACCATGCCTTCGACATAGATTTAATACCTTTCGAGCTAGGGAGCTTCGACGTGATTGTGGGAATGGATTGGTTGTCGAAGCACGGAGCCGAGATCGTTTGTCGGGAGAGAGTAGTACGAATCCCCATGCCTAATGGGGAGGTACTCAAGATTCAAGGAGAACGACCAGGAAGAACTCTAAAGCTTATTTCCTGCACGAAGACGCGTCGATGTCTACGGAAGCAGTGCTACGCACTCCTGGCTCATGTTGTAGAAAAGAAGGAAGAAGGCATCAAGTTGGTAGATATTCCTGTGGTGCGAGATTACCCGGAAGTATTTCCTGATGATTTGTCGGGTTTACCTCCTCTACGACAGGTAGAATTTCGTATCGAGTTGGTTCCTGGAGCTACACCGGTAGCAAAAGCATCATATCGATTAGCACCATCTGAAATGCAGGAATTATCCAGCCAACTACAAGAGCTATTGGAGAAGGGATTCATTCGGCCGAGTCATTCACCATGGGGAGCACCGGTTCTGTAACATCCTGTATTTTTGTTCGTTTTATTTATGCCATCTTATAGCATCACTAGTAAAATATTTTTATATATATATAAGAATAATAACAATAATAATAATAGATAATAATAATAATAATAATAATAATAATAATAATAATAAATATAATAATAAAAAAATAATAATAATAATAATAATAATAATAATATACTGTTAATAATAATAATAAAATAATAAAACTTAGAATTAAAGTGCAGGGGGTTGTTTTGCCATTTTGAAAACTTTGAATAAAAGTTTAAAACATAAAATAATAACACTCGAAAGAAGAGGGACCATTTGTGTAAAATCTGAAACCCAAACCCCCCCTTTCTTTTCTCCGCGTTTTTCCGGCGACTTGGCCGGAGCTCCGGCCGAGCTTCGGCAAGCTTCAAAATCTCATTTAAAACCGATTTGACCCCCAAATTAAACCCCCAACACTCTCGGCCCCATGTTTCGAACTCGAGACTCAATCCAATTTGAAATTCCCGCTCGTTCCTTTGCCAAAATCAAACCCGTATCTCCTTTACAAAATACGAAACCAAATCCCGTCCAGGTACATGAATTCAATCAAATTAATCATTTCTAAACTTAATACGCGTCTTAAACAATCAATCAATCAATTATAATTACACAATTACAGCTCGAATCTCTCAAATTTGGTAAACGGGAACGCGGTTTCAAAATCAAACGAGTTAAGCTCGAATCCATGAAATCAAAGCTATAGTGGCCTTTCGGTTTATTGTGGAGTTCCTAAACTCCCTGAACCTCCAATTTCACAAGAAAACCACTCGATCAGAAAACCCCAAACCAAGAACACCCGAAACCTAAACCGAATTCGAAATCACCTTTTATCTCATCAAAACAGGTAATTGAAACCTGTTTTCTACTCGTTTTTGATCAAGGATCAAAAGCCCTATGACGATTTAGGTGATTAACACCGAATCGAGGGTCAATTTTGATCCTGTTGAACCTAGGGTTCATTCGAATTGGGGGAAACCTGGGAGACAGAGCTTAAAATTAAAACAAACCAAGTGAAACCAAGGCCTTGGCCCTGGTTCACTGGTTCCTGCGCTCCAGGTTTCAGGGGAGCCCCGGGTTCGACCCCGGGCAGCCCCCTTTTCCTTCTTTTCTTTTTCTTTTGTGATTTTTTTCTTTTCTTCATTTCTTTTTATTTATTTAACCTTTTTAAATTCTGAAAATTTCTAAAATTAATTTTATAAAATGCAGATTAATTTTCTTATTTTTGTTTAATTAATTTGTGACTAAATTAATTTTTATAAAATACTTTTGTATTTATAAATACATAATTTTAGTTTTAAAAATACAAAAGAAATGAGTAAACATAATACTTGTATATGTATATATTTTTAAATAATTAAATTGTTTAATTACTTATACCTATATATATATATTTTATATATAGTTCTTTTAATAACTAAATCACTTAATATGATATTATAATTGTTTAGTATGTATATTTATATATATATTCAAACAATTAAATTGTTTAGTTATTTATACCTATATATATATATATATATATTTATATATGTTCTTTTAATAGTTAAATCACTTATTATGATTATTATACACAATATTATAATTGTTTAGTATATATATTTATATATATATTTAAACAATTAAATTGTTTAATTACTTATACCTATAAATATATATATATATTTATATATAGTTCCTTATAATAGCTAAATCACTTATTATAATTATTATATATAATCCTTAAAATTCGGTTTAACGTACAATTAAATCAAGTTTTATTTATTCTTTCTCTTACGCGCAAACAATTGATTATACCAAGTATAAAAATCCATTCGTTCCATTTAACCGATCACGTTATTAACATGTAATAAATACGAATAATTATTAAATCCTATTAGACCTACAATTAATCATCAAACAAATTATAACGCGCTACTTTATTTCGTTTAGGTGCGTTGTGACGTTTGTGTTGGAAATCTTATTCGTGGTTATTCTTATTACGTCTACAAGTCTCCTTTATTAAACACGTGAGTTCTTATGCCCCGCTTTACGATTATTTCACATATTTCGGGGTGAAACATGTTACGTATTCAAACTTACACATACACGCTTTGATACTTATTACACACGTGCAATTCTTTACATAGTCGTGGTTGTTTGAATATGTTAAGTAATATATGAGATGTGACATACGTGTGCAATCATTAACTATTGCTAGCCTAGCGAAGTCTTAGATCTTTGGGCCTGACAAGCCTATTTGGTGCTAAAGTCGATGTATTGCCGACTCCTAGGAGCCGTATGCTTGTGCACTAGGGAACCAAATACACTTAGCTAATCATGCTTATTCATATTATTCAGTCGAGGCTTGATTGTAACTATGCATGTTCTATATACTTGCTATCTTGTGACCATTGACTAGAATTGCCACATTTTGTATACTTATTGTATTTAAAACCATGAGAACTCACCAACTAGTTAGTTGACTTTATTTTCAACATGTTTCAGGTAATGTGCAAGCTTAGCAATGATAGAAGGAATGCTTAAACCTAGAACATGGACCTAGGCTTAACAAAGACAATTGGATTCTTGTTTTCATTTGATTTATTTTGAGACATTGATGTATGTGGTGTTTGAAACAATTGATAAATGGCATTTTACATTTTAACATAGCGTTATGTGGCTGTGAACAATCTTAACCCTCACACCTCGACGTTTCCGCCGTCAAGGTTGGGGTGTGACAGATTGGTATCAGAGCCCATAACTATAGGGATTTAGGTTATTAGAAATGGTGACCTAGACTATAGTTTATGCATGAACCTTATAGAATAGTATTCTTATGAATACATACTTATTGTTTGCATGCTGCCTAACGCTATGCCTTATTATGTGCAATGTGATGCCTTAGCATAGGTGCCTTTCTGCATGATTACATATTGTTACACGTCTCCCCTAGACTTATCTTAAACATTGATTCTCCCCAACAGTTACTATTTCTTAAACTTATTCTCGTCTCCGAGTAGAATCTATTGATAGGAATTCTTTAGACTTTAAGTCTAATCTTGTAAATATCCCATCAAGATTTTTGATTTCATGAACCAAAGAACTAGTGTGGTACATAGACACCTGTATTCTGGATTTTCTGGCAAAAGGCCCTCGGGCTAAGGTAAGCATTTCGCATAAATCCTACGGGACCAGTCATGCTTACCTGGGGATTTCCGGGATGAGTGATAAACTATAACCAACATACACAAGTTTCTGAGGCGAATGGGTCAATTCATCTTGACGTGTCAACGTTTCCAAATGGTGATGCGTCACCAAATGGAATCATTCTGTATAGTTCATGATTCTTACCTTAATTGCTCATCCTTATTATCCTTTTAACCGATCCTAACCCAATCTGTATTTTTCCAGCATGTCTCGTTACCACGGAAACCGAGGAAGATCCGGCCGTAAGCTTGCCGCCATGATTGCCCGGCAAATGGCTGCAGTCATCCCGACCATGGTGGCTGAACTCAGCAGCACTATGATCGCAAACGTCACGAACAATAGCAACGGCCAAGGGGAAAATAGTGCGAACCAACGGTGTAACAACCAGTCTTGCACCTTCAAGCACTTTAGTTCATGCAAGCCTCCCAGTTATAGTGGCAAGGAAGGTGCCACCGGTCTCTTGGAATGGTTTGAAGGGATAGAGAACACCTTCGTCAACTGTGAGTGCCCCGAAGCACTCAAAGTAAGGTATGCCACCAGTATGCTGCAGCAACGGGCCTTAACGTGGTGGAACAGTGAAAAGAGGAACCGAGGCCCCGACGCAATCTTGGCTTTAACTTGGGAGGAATTCAAAAACATAGCCATCGCCAAGTTTTGCCCGAGAAGTGAAATCCAGAAACTAGAGGAGGAATTCTGGAACCTGAAACAGGATGGCGGGAACCATCTGGCTTATTCTACCCGTCATCATGAATTGAGTATACTGCTGCCACACATGGTGGATACTGTTTCCCGTAATGTGGAAAAATTTATTAAGGGAGTACCGCCTCAAATTCAGGATGCTGTTGTGGGTAGCCGACCCGCAACTCTGGAAGAAGCCATCACTATCACTGCACAGCTGACGGAGAACTACATCCGAGCGGGCACTATGTCTGCAAAGGGTGCTAAGAAGACCGAGAAGACGACCCCGAGGAGGTCAAGGAGGTCAAGCCTGATAACAAGAAACGAAAGTTTGTACCGGCACGGAACTATGTCGTGGCTGCTCCTAAACCGCCCCAAAGACAGTGTACCACCGGGGCTACACTGGAAGCACAAGTGCCCGTGGTAAGGGCTTATGCGGGCCCTCTACCTATGTGTAACACGTGTAGGTATCATCACCTGGGCAACCTTCCGTGTCGCATCTGCACACTATGTGGCAAGTACGGGCACCTCGTGGCAACATGCCGCCGAGCAATGGGAAACGCAGTGACGGAACCAAATCGGGTCTGCTACAATTGTGGAGAACCAGGTCACTACCGTCCCCAATGCCCTCGTCTAGTGGGCAATGTTCCACAAGCTCGTGGACGTGCCTTCAACATCAACGCGAACCAAGCTCAGGCGAACAACGAGGTGGTGAACGGTACGTAAAAAAAATTGCAACCCTATCTCCATAGAATTTCTCTTAAAATTCCTTACTTATGTCCTTAAGTGCTTTTAAAACCCACACAGGTATGTTTCTTATTAATGACACCTATGCATACGTATTATTTGATTCGGGCGCCAATAGAAGTTTCGTTTCCTTAGAGTTCGAGCCGACACTTTCTAAACCTCGCTCAAATCTTGAGAGACCTCTCACCGTCGAAGTTGCTGATGGAGAACCCATCACCATCGACGTGGTTATCCGCGATTGTCTATTGTGCCTCGACAACCATAACTTTCTTATTGACCTCATTCCAATGAAGCTTGGAAGCTTCGACGTTATTATTGGCATGGATTGGTTATCCAAGAACCATGCCGAGATCATCTGCTTCGAGAAGTGTATTCGCATGCCCTTACCCTCCGGTGACACGATGAAGGTGTTCGGTGAACGGTCCTCCAAAGGACTCAAGCTTATGTCATGTACTAAGGCTCAGAAATGCCTAAGTAAGAGTTATCCGGCATTCTTGGCCTATGTAGTCAACACCAAAGCCAAAGAGAAGGAACTCAAAGATGTTCCAGTTGTACGAGAATTCCCTGAGGTCTTTCCCGATGATCTTAGCGGGTTACCTCCAGTACGCGAAGTAGAATTTAAAATCGACTTGATTCCGGGAGCAAGCCCCGCGGCTAAATCACCTTACCGACTCGCACCATCGAAAATGCAAGAACTCTCTAGCCAACTCCAGGAATTATCCGAGAAGGGGTTTATACGCCCTAGTTCTTCTTCTTGGGGTGCACCTGTCTTATTTGTGAAGAAGAAAGATGGGTCTTTCCGCATGTGTATCGATTACCGTGAACTCAACAAGTTGACCATCAAAAATCGATATCCTCTTCCTCGTATCGACGACCTCTTCGATCAACTTCAAGGAGCTACAATCTTTTCAAAAATCGACTTGCGTTCGGGTTATCACCAACTGCGAGTCCACGACGACGATATCCCAAAGACTGCATTCCGCACTCGGTATAGGCACTACGAGTTCATGGTTATGCCTTTCGGCTTAACCAATGCTCCAGCGGTCTTCATGGATCTTATGAATCGGGTGTGCAAGCCATACCTAGACAAGTTCGTCATCGTTTTCATTGACGACATTCTTATTTATTCCAAGTCTCGCTCCGATCATGAACTTCATCTCCGTGAAAATCCTCGATCTGTTAAAGAAGGAACAACTATACGCGAAGTTCTCGAAATGTGAGTTTTGGCTTGAAGAAGTACAATTCTTAGGGCACGTTGTGAATAGTCAAGGAATTCACGTCGACCTTGCGAAGGTTGAAGCTGTAAAGAATTGGAGTGCTCCTACAACTCCGAAGGAAATTCGATCGTTTCTTGGTCTAGCCGGGTATTACCGGCGATTTATTGCCAACTTCTCGAAAATCGCAAAGCCACTCACGTCCTTGACTCAGAAGAACAAGCCTTTCGAGTGGAAGGCCGAGCAAGAAGAGGCATTTGAGACATTGAAGCACAAGTTGTGCAATGCTCCTATTCTGACGCTACCGGATGGGAATGACGACTTCACGGTATACTGCGACGCGTCGAAACAAGGCCTTGGTTGTGTTCTCATGCAACGGGGAAAGGTCATCGCATATGCCTCGAGACAATTGAAGGTTCACGAGGAAAATTATACGACGCACGATCTCGAGCTCGGAGCGGTGGTCTTTGCTTTGAAAATCTAGAGGCACTTTCTATAAGGCACGCAATGTATAGTCTACACGGACCACAAGAGCCTCCAACATGTTTTCAATTAGAAGGACCTCAACATGAGGCAACGTCGTTGGGTGGAACTAATTAGCGACTACGATTGTGATATCCGATACCATCCCGGCAAGGCAAATGTCGTAGCCGATGCGTTGAGTCGAAAGACGCACCAAAAGATGATCTCCGTTCAAGAGATTCGCGACCGACGCCAATGGTTCGATACATTGGGAGAGTTTGACACTGAAGTCCGACTCGATGTCAACAATGCTACAGTGTTATTGCAGAACTTAAAGATCGATTGTGACATCGAGGCGAGTATTCGAGAAGCACAACAAGCGGTGCAAACCGAAGGGAGTATGAATGAAGAGCTCGAGCCAAATCTCTTAGCCCAATTGGAAACAAGAGTCAATGGGTTAATGTACTTCGCAAACCGAATCTGGATTCCCAAACGCAATAACCTTCGGGCTTCTATCATGAACGAAGCACATCGAACTCATTATTCTATTCACCCGGGCTCCGATAAGATGTACATGGACTTGCGGAGTCAATATTGGTGGCCCGGGATGAAACGAGACATAGCAACCTATGTTGCTAAATGCCTTACATGCACGAAGGTTAAAGCGGAGCATCAACGTCCAAGTGGATTACTCGAACAACCCGAAATTCCCATGTGGAAGTGGGAACATATATCCATGGATTTCATAACCAAGCTACCTCGGACATCTCGCGGGCACGATAGCATATGGGTAATCGTCGACCGATTGACCAAGTCGGCACATTTCATACCCATACGCGACACGTATAAGACATCAAGGTTAGCCCGGATTTACATCGACCAGATCGTAAGCCGTCATGGTGTGCCTCTTCACATTATATCCGACCGAGACGCTCGATTCACTTCTCATTTCTGGTCTACTATGCAAGAACTTCTAGGTACGCAGTTGGATTTAACCACGGCTTACCATCCCCAAACCGATGGCCAAACCGAGCGGACGATCCAAACCCTGGAAGACCTGTTACGTCTCTTTGTCCTTGATTTTAGGGGCGACTGGGATACGCACCTACCGCTCGCAGAATTCTCCTACAACAACAGTTACCACTCAAGCATCCAAATGGCACCGTTTGAAGCACTTTACGGTCGTAAGTGTCGTTCACCAATCTGCTGGACCGACATTGGCGAGAATCTTATTACCGGTCCCGAACTCATACAAGAGACGACCGACAAAGTCGCTATCATCCGCAAGAACCTGGAAGTGGCCAGGAGTCGACAGAAGAGCTACGCTGATAAACGTCGCAAGCCATTGGAATTCCAAGTTGGGGAGATGGTCCTTCTCAAGGTCTCACCGTGGAAGGGTGTGGTTCGCTTTGGAAGGAAAGGCAAGTTAGCTCCGAGGTTTGTAGGGCCTTTCAAGGTTCTGAAAAGAATCGGGAAAGTGTCCTACAAACTAGAACTACCCTCCGACCTTAGCGGAATTCACCCGGTCTTCCACGTCTCGAATCTGAGGAAGTGTCTGGCCGACGATAATTTGCATGTACCATTGGAAGACATTCAGATCGACGAGTCACTACACTTCGTTGAGAAACCCGTCGAAATCATGGATCGGATTATGAAGAAGACTAGGACCTCTACGACCCCAATTGTAAAGGTTCGATGGGAGAAAAAACGAGGAGCGGAATTCACTTGGGAGCGTGAAGAACATATGAAGAAGACGTACCCTTCCTTATTTTGTAACCCCTTTTTGATTCTTAATTTCGGGACGAAATTCTTTTAAGTTGGGGAGACTGTAACATCCTGTATTTTTGTTCGTTTTATTTATGTCATCTTATAGCATCACTAGTAAAATATTTTTATATATATAAGAATAATAACAATAATAATAATAGATGATAATAATAATAATAATAATAATAATAATGATAATAATAAAAATAAAAATAATAATAATAATATAATAATAATAATAATAATAATGTTAATAATAATAATAAAAATAATAAAACTTAGAATTAAAGTGCAGGGGGTTGTTTTGCCATTTTGAAAACTTTGAATAAAAGTTTAAAACATAAAATAATAACACTCGAAAGAAGAGGGACCATTTGTGTAAAATCTGAAACCCAAACCCCCCCTTTCTTTTCTCCGCGTTTTTCCGGCGACTTGGCCGGAGCTCCGGCCGAGCTCCGGCAAGCTTCAAAATCTCATTTAAAACCGATTTGACCCCCAAATTAAACCCCCAACACTCTCGGCCCCATTTTTCGAACTCGAGACTCAATCCAATTTGAAATTCCCGCTCGTTCCTCTTGCCAAAATCAAACCCGTATCTCCTTTACAAAATACGAAACCAAATCCCGTCCAGGTACACGAATTCAATCAAATTAATCATTTCTAAACTTAATACGCGTCTTAAACAATCAATCAATCAATTATAATTACACAATTACAGCTCGAATCTCTCAAATTTGGTAAACAGGAACACGGTTTCAAAATCAAACGAGTTAAGCTCGAATCCATGAAATCAAAGCTATATATTGTGGCCTTTCAGTTCATTGTGGAGTTCCTAAACTCCCTGAACCTCCAATTTCACAAGAAAACCACTCGATCAGAAAACCCCAAACCAAGAACACCCGAAACCTAAACCGAATTCGAAATCACCTTTTATCTCATCAAAACAGGTAATTGAAACCTGTTTTCTACTCATTTTTTTATCAAGGATCAAAAGCGCTATGACGATTTAGGTGATTAACACCGAATCGAGGGTCAATTTTGATCCTTTTGAACCTAGGGTTCATTCGAATTGGGGGAAACCTGGGAGACAGAGCTTAAAATTAAAACAAACCAAGTGAAACCAAGGCCTTGGCCCTGGTTCACGGTTCCTGCGCTCCAGGTTTCAGGGGAGCCCCGGGTTCGACCCCGGGCAGCCCCCTTTTCCTTCTTTTCTTTTTCTTTTGTGATTTTTTCTTTTCTTCATTTCTTTTTATTTATTTAACCTTTTTAAATTCTGAAAATTTCTAAAATTAATTTTATAAAATGCAGATTAATTTTCTTATTTTTGTTTAATTAATTTGTGACTAAATTAATTTTTATAAAATACTTTTGTATTTATAAATACATAATTTTAGTTTTAAAAATACAAAAGAAATGAGTAAACATAATACTTGTATATGTATATATTTTTAAATAATTAAATTGTTTAATTACTTATACCTATATATATATATTTATATATAGTTCTTTTAATAACTAAATCACTTAATATGATATTATAATTGTTTAGTATGTATATTTATATATATATTCAAACAATTAAATTGTTTAGTTATTTATACCTATATATATATATATATTTATATATTGTTCTTTTAATAGTTAAATCACTTATTATGATTATTATATACAATTTCATAATTGTTTAGTATATACATTTATATATATATTTAAACAATTAAATTTTTTAATTACTTATACCTATAAATATATATATATATTTATATATAGTTCCTTATAATAGCTAAATCACTTATTATAATTATTATATACAGTCCTTAAAAATCGGTTTAACGTACAATTAAATCAAGTTTTATTTATTCTTTCTCTTACACGCAAACAATTGATTATACCAAGTATAAAAATCCATTCGTTCCATTTAACCGATCACGTTATTAACATGTAATAAATACGAATAATTATTAAATCCTATTAGACCTACAATTAATCATCAAACAAATTATAACGCGCTACTTTATTTCGTTTAGGTGCGTTGTGACGTTTGTGTTGGAAATCTTATTCGTGGTTATTCTTATTACGTCTACAAGTCTCCTTTATTAAACACGTGAGTTCTTATGCCCTGCTTTACGATTATTTCACATCTTTCGGGGTGAAACATGTTGCGTATACAAACTTACACATACACGCTTTGATACTTATTACACACGTGCAATTCTTTACATAGTCGTGGTTGTTTGAATATGTTAAGTAATATATGAGATGTGACATACGTGTGCAATCATTAACTATTGCTAGCCTAGCGAAGTCTTAGATCTTTGGGCCTGACAAGCCTATTTGGTGCTAAGGTCGATGTATTGCCGACTCTTAGGAGCCGTATGCTTGTGCACTAGGGAACCAAATACACTTAGCTAATCATGCTTATTCATATTATTCAGTCGAGGCTTGATTGTAACTATGCATGTTCTATATACTTGCTATCTTGTGACCATTGACTAGAATTGCCACATTTTGTATACTTATTGTATTTAAAACCATGAGAACTCACCAACTAGTTAGTTGACTTTATTTTCAACATGTTTCAGGCAATGTGCAGGCTTAGCAATGATCGAATGAATGCTTAAACCTAGAACATGGACCTAGGCTTAATAAAGACAATTGGATTCTTGTTTTCGTTTGATTTATTTTGAGACATTGATGTATGTGGTGTTTGAAACAATTGATAAATGGCATTTTACATTTTAACATAGCGTTATGTGGCTGTGAACAATCTTAACCCTCACACCTTGACGTTTCCGCCGTCAAGGTTGGGGTGTGACAGGTTCTATTTGTCAAGAAGAAAGACGGGTCATTTCGTATGTGTATCGATTATCGTGAGTTGAACAAGTTGACTGTGAAAAATCGATACCCTCTTCCTAGAATTGATGATTTGTTTGATCAATTACAAAGAGCTTCGTATTTCTCCAAGATTGATCTTCGTTCTGGATATCATCAACTGAGAGTTTATGAGGGTGACATACCGAAAACAACATTTAGGACTCGTTATGGGCACTATGAGTTCTTAGTCATGCCCTTCGGGCTGACTAATGCACCAGCTGTGTTCATGGACCTGATGAATCGAGTGTGCAAACCATACTTGGATAATTTCGTAATCATGTTAATAAACGATATACTTATCTATTCTCGATCGAAAGAGGATCATGAGAAACACCTTCGAGCAATTCTAGAATTGTTGCGGGAAGAGAAGCTTTTCGCCAAATTCTCGAAGTGTGAATTCTGGCTTCAAGAAGTGAAGTTTTTGGGCCATGTGGTTAACAAAGATGGAATTCACGTGGACCCTGGCAAGATTGAAGCGGTGAAGAAATGGGATACACCCCAAACACCTTCCGAGATACGGCATTCTTAGGATTGGCCGGATACCATCGTCGCTTCATCGCGAATTTCTCGAAGATCGCACAACCATTGACCATGCTAACCCAGAAGGACAAGAAGTTTGATTGGGGACATGCACAAGAACAAGCTTTCCAAACGTTAAAGGAAAAGTTATGCAATGCTCCAATACTGTCCCTTCCGGACAGAACAGACGACTTCGTGGTGCATTGCGATGCTTCGCATCAAGGATTGGGATGTGTGTTAATGCAAAGAGACAAGGTGATTGCATCGCCTCACGACAACGAAAGGTGCACGAAAAGAACTGCACAACTCATGATTTGGAGTTGGGTGCTGTAGTTTTTGCACTTAAGATACACTAGTACAAAATCGGGCTTCGGTGACACACAAAAATCGTCACTGTAGGTAGTTAGTGACGATTTTTTTTTTCGCTAAATATGTCACCAAAGGTCGAGCCATTGTTGATGTTGTTCGGTGACACACAAAAAATCGTCACTGTAGCATATAATAATTAGTCACCGTAGACTAGAGGTGTCACTATAGACCAGTGATTTTTGTTCCAATTTTATCAAATAATGTCAATATAAACCATTTTCAGTGACACATGTTTTTTTGGTTAGTGGCAATATATCAACAATTGGTCACATGAATTTTTTTTTCAATGTGACGTTTTGCTTGAAATTGGTCGCATTACACTATGTTCAGTGTGACTATTGGTTGGTATTTGATCACAAATAGAAATCTAAGTTGTGACTATTACATACCTTCTAGTGACATAACACAAATGAAAATGTGACCTAAAACGTTTAATATAAACTAGTCTTATTTTAAGTGTCACTGTTGTGTATCCTTTAATCACACTAAGTTTAAAATTTCATGTTACATTTCCATTTAGTGACATATATTACATAGTTACATGACCCTAACACACTTGTTGTCACACTATTATTAAATAAATGTGAGTTTTTATGTATTTTAGTGACAAATAATTTTGAACAGGGTGACTATATGTAGTTAGTTATCACACAATTGTTAATCTAAGTTGTGACTATTACATACCTTCTAGTGACATAACACAAATGAAAATGTGACCTAAAACGTTAAATATAAACTAGTCTTATTTTAAGTGTCACTGCTGTGTATCATTTAGTCACACTAACTTTGAAAATTTCTTGTTACATTTCCATTTAGTGACATATTTTACGTAGTTACATGACCCTAACACACTTGTTGTCACACTATTATTAAATAAATGTGAGTTTTTATGCATTTTAGTGACAAATAATTTTGAACAGTGTGACTATATGTAGTTAGTTATCACACAATTGTTAATCTAAGTTGTGACTATTACATACCTTCTAGTGACATAACACAAATGAAAATGTGACCTAAAACGTTTAATATAAACTAGTCTTATTTTAAGTGTCACTGCTGTGTATCATTTAGTCACACTAACTTTGAAAATTTCTTGTTACATTTCCATTTAGTGACATATATTACGTAGTTACATGACCCTAACACACTTGTTGTCACACTATTATTAAATAAATGTGAGTTTTTATGTATTTTAGTGACAAAAAATTTTGAACAGTGTAACTATATGTAGTTAGTTATCACACAATTGTTAATCTAAGTTGTGACTATTACATATCTTCTAGTGACATAACACAAATGAAAATGTGACCTAAAATGTCTAATATAAACTAGTCTTATTTTAAGTGTCACTGTTGTGTATCCTTTAGTCACACTAACTTTGAAAATTTCTTGTAACGTTTCCATTTAGTGACATATATTATGTAGTTACATGACCCTAACACACTTGTTGTCACACTATTATTAAATAAATGTGAGTTTTTATGTATTTTAGTGACAAATAATTTTGAACAGTGTGACTATATGTAGTTAGTTATCATACAATTGTTAATCTAAGGTGTGACTATTACATACCTCTAGTGACATCTCTTATTTTAAGTGTCACCGTTGTGTATCCTTCAGTGACACTATCTTTGAATATTTGTTGTTACATTTCCTTTTAGTGACATATATTACGTAGGTACGTGACCCTATAACATGCCTGTAGTCACGGTCTTTTCTAAAGACTATGACTGTTTTTGGGATGTAGACACAAATATTTATGTAGGCAGTGATTATATGTTGTTAGTTATCACACAATTGTTAACACAAAATTACCAATATATACCTTTTAGTGACACTTGTAGTGCACTATCTTTAATGAATGTGACCATATATATATATATATATATATATATATATATATATATATATATATATATATATATATATATATATATATATATATATATATTATATATATATATATATATATGTTAGACACAATTATTTAATAAAATTTAACTATATATAGTTATAATCACCCAAATATAACCTTTTAGTGCCATGATAATTTAAAATGTGACCAAAAATAAATTATAATCACATGAATTTGATTGCAATTCACATTTAATGTCATTTGCGAAATTAGTATAATAATGGATAATATATAAATGAAACGATACAAAAATATTATTAAAACAAAATGAAATTCTTCTTCATATATATAAATTTTTAAACAGGGGTAATTAGAAATATGCATCCAAATCTAAATCTCACTAGTTGAATTAACTAAGTCGGCTTAGCTGCTGCATTATTACTACTCCTGGTTAACTTCGATTTAATATTATTCAACTGAACATATTGTACTTGTCCTTTTGTCTTAGGTGTTTTTTTGACCTTTGAATCTTTCGGTTGATTCCGCTGTTGACCATCAACATGTTTAGTAGTTGTCCCGTTTGTAAAGTCGTTGACCTTTTGATTTTCAGTTTGTTGATCATCCTGTGTCAACACCATTTAAAAAGGAAAAAAGCACCTAAGTTGTTTGAAATAGTTTAATAATTTAAAGACCATTATAGACAGTAATTACAGAAACTCACATCAATAATGCAAAGATCCTTCGGCCAAGGAACAAAACTGCCAACTGCATCCCCGACTGTTCGCGCATCAGGGATTTCATGAGGTAAAAATGCTGCATCTTGTATCGATCGGTCAATAGACACTTTGTAGCAGTCCTCTTGGACTGGAACATTGTGACATGTTTGTAGACCTTCGGACAAGTAAATCCTACCTGAAGCGACAACGTGTCTCTTGGACACAATTGCTAGTCGACACTTGATAGTCTATAATAATTTTTGTCATTATATCATAAGGAAAAAAATACAAACACATATTTGTAAAAGTACATACCCGTTCTCCTTTTGGTGAAGGAGTATTTACTTGCACAGGTGAGCTTTCCGCGTTATTTTTGACGGTTTTGGAAGATTCCTAAATAATATTTTATAATTCCCACAATTAATTAATGAAGATTGTAAATTACTGAATTATTCAAAGAATAACTTACTTGATTGACTTTCTCATATGTACAATGTTTCCTTTTGCCTGTAGCAGAAGTGGCTCGGTCATTCTTACCGGACAAAGTTGTACGAGTAGTTTTTTTCAGTTGGCTGCTTGGAGACTGATTTCCAGGACCTGTCTCATTAACGGTGTCGTCATTCTGATTAGTAACGGTGTCGTCATTCTGATTAGTAACGGTGTCGTCATTCTGACCCACCGAATATGCAGTTTGATTCTTCTGGGACCCACCGGAATGAGACGGAGATTGCTTTTCATGAGTACAATGGATTAGCAATGGATTAATTGATTTATATTTATAAAAATATTATAGACAGATTCACTTACTTGCGGTTGATTCGGTTTTGTCCCCACCTGAATCCCCTGATTAGCAAGGCTGGATAGTAACGCTCTCATGTCAGCTTGTTGTTATCAAGCGCATTTTTCATGAACATAAGTTCTTCACCTTGTTTCTGTCTTTCTTGTCTCTCTTTTTCCTTTTCGTCTCTCTCAGACTGGACCATAAGTTGAAGCTCCTTTATTTGTTCTTTCGTCGATCCTCTAACTCGTCGTGGACCGTGAAGATATATAGAAGGCTTTACTCCAGTTCCTACCCCTCTTACGCAACCACGTTTTTCGTGGCTAAAGACCAGTGTCATGGCATCCTCGCCTTGATCAACCTACAACTCCCAGCATTGATTTTTTTTTTCATTTTCCAGCTACACAATATAATATATTGTAAAATCATTCAACTTCAAATAATATGTAAAATCATTCAACTTTAGCAAAAACGTATGAATAAATTTAAAGATAGTCTCCCGAACTCACTAGTTGCTGTGCAAGCGTTTTAACCTCCTCATCTTCTATTTCACCATCTTGTTTTGACGGGCTTTATACCACATCAGACACCGGGAGGGAGGTACATCTTTCTCAACTTCGTTGTTTGCAAGCTTGTTATAATTTATAAGAAAGTGCATTAGTATTATATCACATAATCTTTTTGAAGTCCTAAGCATGTATTTAGGGAATTTTTAAAGAATAAAACATTTACCATTTTTTCTTCAAGAGTAGCATATCCACCTCTTCCCAACCGGTGGTTGTAACGCGACTTTGCACGAGCTTCCTTCCTTATGTCCGACGAATCCTTCATGAAAGTTAAATCTCACATATGTCAATTCTTAATTAAATTTATAGATATGAAAATATGAAAAATGATGAAATTATATATGTTGATGACGATAAAAAGATCGACCTATACCTTGAATTTGTCGGATTGTGTATACGCGACAAAGCTGTCCCAGTGATCTTGGTTAAGGATTATTGTCCGAAACCGTCTTGGAATTCTAGCTAACTTCTCTGGTTTGCCTAGGTTGGGGTGTATGTCCCGTTTAAACACCCTACTTCTAAAGCTTCTTAAGAGCAAACCGAGACGAGTCATAACAACTTTTCTTTTGTCTTCGTCTACTTTGTAATAACGCTGAAATAACAATTACAATTAGAATAGAATATAATGTATGCAAACAAATAATTGATCAGGCATTTTACCGTAATCTCTTCCCACAACTTATCCCTTAGTTCTTTGGATGCTTCCCTCCATGTAAGAACACTGAAATTCACTTTCTCCCTGACCAGATCTCCTAAGAAACTCACGAATTCAGATCTGTACTTTCCACTAAACCTGCCAAACGCATCAACGACTCTTATTGATCACCATTAACTCTAACTAATTATTAACAACTTAAAAGGATGATCAACGACTCTCATTGATCTTTTTTGACTCAAGTTACCGATCAACAACCCTAACTAACCACAAATTACTATAACCGATCATTATTGACCCTAACTAGTAATGAGTGACCATAAATTGATCCTACTTGACCGTCAATATCCATGATTAACTATTAAGGACTTACAACGATGATTAATAACTCTAATTGGTCATTGACTCTAATTGAACATCAACGATCCTAATTGACCATAAATAACTTTAATTGATCATCTACAGCTGTAAAACCATCAATGATCATGATCATAACTAAGTACTAGTCATGTACAAAAAAACCGGTTCGGAACCGGTTCACCTAAAAAAACCCGAACCGGATTCAAAGAAAAACCGGTTTGGACCAAACCGGTCCCGAACCCGACCCGACCGTCGGTTTCTATACCGGTTTGCTAGCCCCGCACTCAAAATCGGTTTAAAAGTTAAAAACCGGTTAAACTGGTAAGAAAAACCGGTTTGGGTAAAAAACGGTTTTAATCCGGTCCGAATCGGTTTGATAGGTTTGAGTTTTGATGAGCCAAACCGGTTTGAAGATAAACGGGTTTGACCCCACCATGAAAAAACCGGTTCGATTTTAAACCCAAACCAGTTTGGGCATAAAAACCGGTTGTACACCTATATAACCAACTCTAATCTCTTCATAAACTCTAGCAGGTGAATAATGACCATCATTGACACGAATTACCCTAATTGACACATAATGACTTCATTAGCCATTACTGGTTCAAAGCGCCAGTAATGGTTTAACTTTATGCCGACTATGTGTAGAATTTATATATATTCATTATTTTGTAACACTACTTGTTTTTTTAATTTTAATTAAATTGTGCATAGCAAATTCATCATAAAGTATAAATAATTTATCATAAATACATATATTTAATTTTATTTTATCATACATGTATATATCATTATTTGTAAAATTATTTATACTTTGCAGCACATCCGTTATTTTTTATTTTAATTAAACTGTAAGTAGCAAATGCATCAAAAAGTATAGACAATTTTAAGACATATTTCCAACGCATCCACTATTTTCTATTTTATTTAACTAGTGTGTAGCAAGTACGTCACAAAGCATATATTTATTTGCGACACATATGTGACGCATCCATTATTTTCTATTATAATTAAACTCGTGCGTAGCAAATACGTCACATGCACCAAATGTATAAATAATTTTGCAACACGTTTGCAGCACATCCATTATTTTCTGTTTTAATTGAGGCTTAGCTCAGGACCCCACTACTCGTCGTATTTGGTCATCTTCTGAAACCAACACTTTTGATGTTATTTGACGTACAATAATTTTTGAAACATTTCCGGTCGTTTTGGTAGACGGGAAGAAAAGGACGTTTTTTTTGTATTTAACTATTGTGCATAGTAAATGAGTCACATGTATCAAAAATTAAAAATGTTTTTTTCTACGTATTTGCGACACATCCATAATTTTTTGTTTTAATTAATGTGTATGTAGCAATGTGTAACAAAGTATAAAAAAACCATTATAAATACATATTTTTTATTTTATTTATTGCTATATATTGATGTAAATAAGAAAAATAGGTTTTCCTACACTTTTGCGACGAAGGTTTGTAGGAAAAAAATAGGAAATTTTGTTTTGATACAAATTTGTAGCAAAATTCATAGCAAGTTTGAGGATACCTTTGCGTAGCAATTTTGTTGTAAATCCATCGCAATTTGCGACAAAAAAAAATGCGTAGCAAATTTCACGTAGCAAACACCCTTATTTTCTAGTAGTGTCCAACAACTTATACGCATGCGTACGAAGATGAGGAGTTTAGTACGGTGATTAGTTATGAGAATGAAAATGTATTGCCCCTGTAGACAGAAAAGATTTGGGGAAGGAATCCCGAGATGACTATTACCGCAATGACGGTCGGGATTTAATTATACGTACTAAGGTATGCTTTCTTTCTTGATAATATACTGATGCATTTGTTAAATATGAAACGTTAAGTTGTCAACATGTACATTTGTACAAGTGTAGCTAACGCTTTCATTTGATTGTATCAGGCACAAGTGGACCCTTTTGATTATCACGGACGTCTACCATTGGCTCGCATCATTACTTAATATTAGACTAGTATAATATAGTTGTAATATATTATGCAGTGAGTGGGTTTGCAAATTATTTTTTTGTGGTGAACCGGTTTGACTCATTTCTTTGGTTTGCTAATGGTTAGTAATGAACATTTAGTCACACCTAAACTAGTCTTAAACTAGTGGAGTTACTTTGTCACGTGTTCCAATGCTGACCGACAAACTATTTGTTTATTGTCACATATTCCAATGCTGACCGACAAACTGGTTGTTTAGTATTAATAACAGGTCCCTTAATAACATCGCCTTTATAAATTTTATCACACATCCGAATTGGAGATGTGAGAAATAAATACTTATACATCAATAACGTTGCCTTAGTATTAGAAATTTTTAGTCACACCTACTAAAATGAACTGTGACTATAAACTACTTAGATTTCACTTATACGTTTTCTTAGTATTAACCGTTAGTCACACATAATAAAGTGAACAATCACCAAATTGTAATTCTCGTCACATGTTTTTTCCATTAACCATGACCATAATATATAATTTGTCACACATCCATATTCGAGCTGTGACCATAATCTTCTTATACATCAATAACTATTTCGTTAGTTTACATTTTTAGTCACACATAATAAAATGCAAGCTGACCATTTGTTACTTCTAGTCACATGTTTGTTACATTTGTCATGACTATTAGTTATCGTTAGTGACACACTGTAATTTTCACTGTCACCATAAACTTTAACATATGGTAACACAATTAATTAGTGTGACTAATAAACATAAACTTAATGTCACACAAAAAAATGTTTACTGTCATTGTAAATTACATTTACTCACAGTACATTATGTCACTGAATGTGCGCCATTATATAGTGACACAAACAATTGCCATATGTGACCATATGTTTATCTATGGTATCACAAAAAAATTTACATTTGTGACTAACGAAAAACGTGACCAAATAGTGACATTTGGTCACATTGCGATTAAAAGTCACTAATATTTGTAACATACGTTATGTTTAGTGTGACTAAAGAGGTGATTCTCTACGCAATAGTCACACAACCCCGCTGAAATCGTCACCAAAACATTCCAGGAATTTTCAAGCATACATACGGTAACACTATTCTTCGAAAGTGTCACATAGACCTGGCGGAGTGTATGTCACTAAAAGTCGATTTTGTACTAGTGATATGGAGGCACTATCTGTATGGAACCAAATGCATCATCTATACCGATCATAAGAGCCTTCAACACATCCTGAATCAGAAAGAGCTCAACATACGACAACGACGTTGGGTAGAACTACTTAGTGACTACGATTGCGAAATCCGGTATCATCCGGGGAAAGCAAATGTGGTGGCTGATGCCCTCAGTCGTAAAGAACGCGTAAAACCACTACGTGTTAGAGCTTTGGGATTGACTATTCAAACGAACTTGAAAGCTCAAATTCAAAGTGCACAAAGTGAGGCTCTAAAAGAAGAAAACCTTGCTGGAGAAGAATTCTGAGGGTTGGATAAACAACTGAATCGCAAGGATGACGGCGTACATTATTTCATTGATCACATATGGGTTCCCAAATGGGGAGGTGTACGTACACTAGTCTTGGATGAAGCACACAAGACTCGATATTCTGTTCATCCCGGTGCAGACAAGATGTACCACGATCTGAAGGATCTGTACTGGTGGCCGAGTATGAAGAAAGATATTGCTCTATATGCGAGCAAATGCTTGACATGTTCAAAGGTCAAAGCTGAACACCAGAAACCATCGGGATTATTGCAACAACCTGAAATTTCCGAGTGGAAATGGGAGAACATCACTATGGATTTCATCACCAAACTCCCGAGAACGCCAAGCGGGCACGACTCGATATGGGTCGTAGTAGATCGACTGACTAAATCCGCTCATTTCTTGCCTATCCGAGAAGACTATAAAATGGATAAGCTGGCAAGATTATACATCAAAGAGGTCGTGACACGGCACGGAGTGCCGGTGTCAATAATATCCGACCGAGACAATCGATTACTTCACGCTTTTGGCAGACATTACAGAAAGCGATGGGCACTCGATTAGACATAAGTACAGCTTATCACCCCCAGACAGACGGCCAAAGTGAACGTACAATACAGACGCTTGAGGACATGCTACGTGCATGTGTCATTGATTTTGGTGGCAGTTGGGATACTCATCTACCGTTGATTGAGTTTTCGTACAATAACAGCTACCATACTAGTATTGGGTGTGCACCATTCGAAGCGCTGTATGGCCGAAAATGTAGATCACCTGTATGTTGGCCGAGATTGGCGAGAGTCAGCTAACAGGACCCGAAATCATTCAAGAAACAACCGATAAGATCTTCTTAATCAAAGACAGGCTTAAAGCGGCTAGAGATCGCCAAAAAAGCTATGCCGACAATCGTCGGAAGCCGTTAGAGTTAACGTTGGGGATCGAGTGTTACTTAAAGTCTCTCCTTGGAAAGGAATTGTTCGGTTTGGGAAGAAGGGGAGGTTAGCCCGAGATACATTGGACCATTCGAGATCATAAAGAGAATAGGTCGGTGGCATACCGATTAAGGTTGCCACAAGAGCTTAACAGTGTGCATGATACTTTCCATGTATCAAACCTCAAGAAGTGTTTAGCTGACGAATCACTTCACGTGCCTATTGAGGACATCAAAATTGATCAAAGTCTCCATTTTGTGGAGGAACCTATTGAGATCATGGACCGAAAGGTCAAGAAGTTGAGACGCAGTAAGATACCAATTGTTCATGTGAGATGGGATTCCAAACGAGGTCCAGAGTTTACATGGGAACGTGAAGATCAGATGAGACTTAAATACCCACATCTATTCGAGGATGACACTCTTGGACCTAACACCAATTGAATTTCGGGACGAAATTCCCACAACTGGGGGATACTGTGACACCTCACAATATCAAGCAAAGAACATTGTGAGTTTACTGTCACATTAGTGTGACAGTTCAGATGATACAGATGGATTTAATGAACAATGTTTTAGAAACATTCAAGATATTCCCAAATCAGAAAGGAAACGTAAGATTCTTCTTGTTAAAGATCATGTGGTGAATGTGATGGTGTGTAGCATCTGTCACCAATAGACCGTCAATCAGCCTTAAGCTCGTTAACTCACCATGTGTGTATTAACGATCCTCACGTATGTTCATAGTCTATTTATCGTGTTAACCGAATTATCTTCGTGTACATGTTCCATGTGTGTTAACTATCCTTACGTATTTATTATTATTATTATATATATATATATATATATATATATATATATATAATATATATCGTTTTAGTTGAATCTCTCGTATACACGTTCGTGTTAGTAATAATAATAATAATAATAATAATAATAATAATAATAATAATAATAATAATAATGATAATAATAATAATAATCATAATAACAATAATAATAATAATAATAATATAATAATAATAATAATAATAATAATAATAATAATAATAATAACAACAATAATAATAATAATAATAATAACAACGAATAATAAAGTCCAGGGGCATTCTGTCATTTTTGAAACTTAAAAAGAAGTTTTAAAACATAAAATAACAAATGCTTAACCTCAGGAACCAAATCTGTAATTTCCGAATTTACAAACCCAACCCCCCGCCCCATTCGATTTTCCGGCCAAATTCCGGCCGAAGTCCGGCAATAACTCCGGCGACTCCAAAACCGATTAAAAACCCAATTTTAACAGCTCAAATTACACCCAATCGCCTCGTGAACAAGATCGAACCCAATGCATCTGATAAAACGCGTAGAAACGGTCAAATTAACGGTTATAATCTTTATCACTTTATCCCCGACCGTTCAACGGTCGATTAATCCACTCAAACAACAATTATAAACAAATTGATACCACTAAATCGAACATCTATTTAAACCTGATCGAATGCAGCTTCTAATTGCAAACAAAACACACACACACCATTATCGATCACCATCTTCATCCTCGACCTGCAACTCATTCGAATTCCAACAGTGGGGTTCCAATACACGAAATTGACAGAGGGCTATTGATCTTTAACATCATTCGAAGCTGTCTGTACAATTAATTTGATTTTCATCAAAGATTGATCCCCATTTAAATTCAAGATAGTCGCAACCTGTTCTTTACTGTCCTTATCATCTAATCGAAACAAAACAGGTAATTAAACATCTATACATACTCGTTTACACATGGGGAATCAAAGCCCCATGTTTATTTCAGTAATCATTATCGAATTCGAGTTCAATTTGATCAAATTCATTCTAGGGTTTATACGGATTTGGGGGAAACTGGGTATCACGACTTAAAAAGAAATGGGGCGTAGTTCTCTCGTGGTTGTATGCCTTGGTTCACTGGTTGGTGCGTGGGATTTTGGGTTAGAGGTCCCGGGTTCGAACCCGAGCCTCTGCCATTATTTTTAACACCTTTTTAAGCTTCTAAAAATTATGGAAAAATTCCTAAAAATCATAAAAATAAATTTTATAAAATTTCCTTATTTTAAACCTTACAAAAATTTTTTCTGTAAATTTATTTTATTTGAAAACATTAAAAATCTTTATAAAATATTAGTTAAAATATTACAAATAATGATTTTTATAAAAATATACATTATATCGTATTTAATTATGAAATAATCATGGAAG
Organism: Flaveria linearis; assembly: GCA_024085815.1. Classification (NCBI taxonomy): domain Eukaryota; kingdom Viridiplantae; phylum Streptophyta; class Magnoliopsida; order Asterales; family Asteraceae; genus Flaveria; species Flaveria linearis. The sequence goes on along the minus strand of CM044016.1, from coordinate 12,481,557 downwards.
ACCATAGAAATTATACAATATATAATTTCACAAATCATTTATAAATGTAATTATAGGTTATATTTTTATACTTTAATTAATAAATTATTATTGAATTACACAAAGAATACATACATATACTTCTTGCAAATAAATCAAAAATACAAACAATTTCATTACTTGTCCAAAATCCCACAATTCAATTTAATCATAATATCATTAGGTATAAAATCAAACTCAAATATATACATAATCGTGTACGTCAACTTGAATCCAACCAAATATATCTATTCGCAAATCGAATACATTTTAAAGACTTAATTACAACCAATAATAGGTGTTGAACGTGTTTGATCGTGCATTGCCTTATTCTGTGAATTCTTTGTGCATTACATCAATTCAAAGTAAGTTTCATGGCCCCTTTTATGCTTATACAAGTTTTCAATGTTTTCAATCAATGAGGGAAAAATATGCTCACCCGTTTTCAATGCTGTACATCATATATTCAATTTTCATACTTGGAATCAACATGATACTATTTTGCATGCATACATGGTGTTATTCTATGGATCATTCTTACAACCATTAATTCCCGGTTTTGGGAACCCGCGGTTAGGTATTGGTAGTACTACTGGGTTGACACCCCCACCCATCGACGATTGGTTAACTTGCGAGTTGCCAACACAACTGCCAGCAATCAGGCCATGGGTGAATATATTCCGTCTAATTTATATGCATAACGTCATTAGGTTTGGTTGTCTAAAACGCATGTTATGTGGTTTTTGCTTGCAGTATGATTCCACATCAAATTCTATACAGCATCAATTACATGTTTTCAATTTAAACCTGCGGAACTCACCAACATTATGTGTTGACATTTTTGAGCATATCTTTTCAGGTGATCATAATCAAAGAGGATAGCTAGAACAGATGTCTTAGCAGAGACCCTCAGGATTTCAATAGATCTGCATTAGTGATTGTATATCATTTGTTTTCATTTGTGAACTCTGTGTATTTTGGATTTAGAATCAATAAGACTATGATAGTCGTGGAACTGACTAACCACGACACAAGTCACCGTTGTGTCGGGCGACGTCATGACACGAGGATTTTGCATGTACTATGTCTCTGTAAACAAACCAAGTGTTATGACGATACCGTCCGTCGTATCCTCGTGTTTCCGTTCTAAGCGAGGGTGTGACAATGCTAGCATGTAAGATTAAAACTAAAATTCTTAAAATAATTAAGAAAGCTAAATATCTTTATATTATACATGATTGTGAACCTGACAAGTCATGAATAAAAAATCTCTATTATCTTATGTTTTTAGAACTTTCATCCTAATCCAATAAAAGTTGAAAGAGTATTTTCTTACATTTTTAAAAGTAGATGATATAACCACTAAAGGTCTATTTAATGCTAGTATTGAACATATTAATAAACTAGGACTTGATGTAAATAGTATTAGAGGACAAAGTTACGATAATGGATCAAATATAAAAGAAAAACATCAAGGTATACAAAAGCAATTATTAGATGTTAATGCTAGAGCATTTTATACTCCTTGTGGTTGTCATAGTTTAAATTTAATACTCTATGATATGGCTTGTTCCTGTACTAAAGCTAGTGAATTTTTGGAGTGATACAAAGTATATTATTTATTTTTTTCATCCACTAAATGACGGGAAATTTTAAAAGATCACATACCTACCTGTAACTCTTAAACCATTATCACAAACCTGTTAGGAGAGTTGAGTTGAAAGTGTTAAAACAATAAGATTTTAAGCTCCACAGTTAAAAAAATGCATTGTTGGCCTTATGTGATGACTGTAATGATTTAAGACTTAAGAGTGAGACTAAATCCTTAGCGACTTAAGAAATAGGAAATTTTGAGTTCTTATTAGACATGGTTATTTGGTATGATGTTTTGTATGCAATTAATTTAGTTAGTAAGAAGATACAATCAAAATACGTCTTGATGATGCTATAGATCAACTTAATAGACTTATTTCTTTGTTTTTTTAACAATATAGAGAAGTTGGATTTGAAAAGGCTATGATTGTTGCTAAAGAAATAGCTAAAGATTTTAATGTAGAACCTAAATTTTATGATCGATAAACGTAAGATCAGGGCCAACTCAACATTTCTGGAGGCCTAAAGCGAAACAAAATTTTGAGGCCCTCACCTATATTGTGACAACCCGAAAATTTTCATGATTTAATAAAAATTTTTATGTGAATTTATAGTTTATTTTATATTTTATTATTATTAATGATAATGATAATAAAAATAATAACAATAATAATAATATTATTATTATTAAAAATAATAATGTAAATAATAATAATAATAGTAATAATATTACTAATAATAATAATTTATAAAAAAAAAGTATTAAAATGGATTTATAAGTCCAGGAGGGATTTTATAATTTCCAAACTTGTTTTAGAAACTTAAAATACAAAATTTAAACATTTTAAAACCACAGGGACCATGCTGTAAATTAATTAAACCCAACCCCCGCCTGTCTCCCCTTCGATTTTCCGGCCGGTTCTCCGGCGACCCTCCGGCAGCCCCAAAAGCCATTTATATCGCGATTTTAATTCGAACCAACTATCCCGACATCTTCTAGAGGATGAACCGAACTCGGGGACCATTTCAATTTGATAATTCAAGTCGGTGTAGTGTGTTTACCACTAAACCGAATTTTTTGGCCGACCCACTCACCATAAACGCATTACCACTGTATTATATTCAAATTAATCGAACGGGACTGCCTATATAAGCATTCCTAAGCTAATGATACACTCACACACCTCTCAAACACTTGAAAACTATCGGTTCGATTACCTCTCTGTCGCGGACCTGCAACCGATCGTATACCCACAGTAGAGCTTCGAAACAGGTAAATACACACACCATTGTGCTCGTTTTTACAAGGGGAAAAATAACCCCATGAATTCTGATACAATAGAAATCGATTTGGGATCAATTTGGGGTGGATCGAACCTGGGCTTCTTGGTGATTTGGGATTACTGGAGTTTAAGTTTAAAAGGATTAAATGTGGGGTTTTAACGCGGCCTGGTGCCTTGGTTTACTGGTTGGTGTGTTGTGATGGTGAGCCGGAGGTCAGGGGTTCGAACCCTGCCCCCAACACAATTTTTTTAAAAGCCTTTTTAAGTCTCCTAAAAATACAGAAAAATTATTAAAAATTTAAAAATAATTTTACAAACTTTGGTAATTTTAGAAATTATATAGTTAATTTCTGGAAATTCATTTCTTTAAATCTTATTTATTTATTTATGTAAATAATTATTTAAAATTGTTATCTTTATAAAAATGGATTTATTTTAATAAATTAAATCATTAAATTATAATGGATATTATATTATTTATGGAATAATTCTGATAATATAAATGCAAATTTGATTTTATAAATATTTATAAAATCTTACAAAATTAATATAAACTTACATAATTAAATAATGTTTAATATAATGATATGTTAAAATCATTATTAAGATAATCAAATTTTATGAAATATAAATCTTTAGTTATTAAAACAAAATAACTAAATGATTAATTATATGTTTATAACCAATTCCCGAGAACCAAATCATAGACCAATTGAACACCAAGTTCAAAGATCTAACTTACTTAGGTTATAAATTTGTAATTATTTACTTATGTGAATTATAATTCCTTAGAAGCAATTCACTAGCTTATCAACATCACACGAGAATATTGAGGTGAGTTCAGGCCCCACTATTTTACTAAATCTCTTTGGGTAAGTTCATTTTATTAAAACTCTTTTGGGGGAGATAGCATACTGGTACTGTTACAAACGTTTTCATTATATATTAAGATGTGTATGATATTAATATAGTGCTGTTATCATTATAAAAGTCCTCACACTTTCGAATTGTTAATATTGGATAGCGGGGAAAGTTGGGTAGTACTACTGGGAGTGACGACCCCACCTGTATGACGAGGTCAGTCGAGTGCAATTTGTCCTATGAACATTAGTCACGATATGACATCGTGGCTGGAGGCAAACATAACACAGTCAGCTTCAATGTCGAAATCACTATTTAATATCGTTTGGGAATGGGCTAGCTAGCCATTACAATGCACATGCTTAAATATACGCTATGTTAAACTGTGACGTTTAACTGTAAACTCTTGAACTGATCAACCGTTGGGTTGATACACGCTATTGTTAAACTGGGATGTTTAACTGCAAACTCTTAAACTGATCAACCGTTGGGTTGATACACGCTATTGTTAAACTGGGATGTTTAAACGCAAGCTCTCGAACTAATCAACCATTGGGTTGATTACATTTTTGTTAAACTGTTATGTTTAAACGCAAACTCTTGAACTCACCAACCGTGTGTTGACTTTTAGTATGCTATTCTCAGGTCATTAAATCTGGACTGCTGTTAGGAGCACTACACGGGTCAGCATGCATCCTAACGCTTAAACAATGATATATAAATGTTTATCTTTATATTTTGGGTTTGTTTTATTTGTTTAAACGCTTCCGCATGTATTACAAAGTTTGAACTTTGGTTTGTTATGTTAAACGTTGCATATAGAGTCGTTCCAAGTAACTATTGACTGTGATCCTGGTTTGTTCACACGCCTCACGGTAGAACTCCGCACGTGGATTTTGAGGGTGTGACAGATTGGTATCAGAGCCATTGGTTATAGAGAACTAGGTTGCATACACACTAGACTATAACCGCACACAGTTAGTTAGTTACTTGTTTCTAGACTTCCTAAACTTAACTGATTATCTTAGGTTCAAATCCTTAGACTTAATGTCTAAACTATGAAAATCATATCGAGGTTTTAAAATTTCATGAACCAAATGAACTTGTGTGACACATAGACACCTGTATTCTGGATTTCCTGGCAAAAAGCCTTCGGGCTAAGGCTAGCATATCGCATATATCTCATTACGAGACCTGGTATGCTTACCTGGGGATTTCTGGGATGAGTGATAAACTATGGTCAATACACAAGTCCATAAGGTAAATGGGATACCTTTTTA